>OZ014520.1:327426407-327873907 GCA_963966055.1 Lathyrus aphaca | reverse complement strand
GACTCGAAATTCATCTTGGCACTCCAAGAGAGGTGGAGGCCAGAGACACACACATTTCACCTGCCCTTCGGTGAATGCACTGTCACCTTGGAAGACGTATACATGCTCTTGGGGTTACGTGTATCCGGCAGAGCCGTCTTCGGTAAGGTCAACCAGGATGTTTCTATAGTTGCGGATTTGCTGGGTGCCCCTCTAATTGACGAGGAGCAGCCATCAAATACTCGTAGCCGGGGTTCAGGTATAAATCTAGGACTCCTTAGAGAGCACTATTCTAGTTTTATTTTAACTGAAGATTCTACCGAGTTAGAAATAATGCAAAAAACTAGGTGTTATATTATGCTTTTATTTGGTCATTTTTTATTTCCCGACGGTACCGGGAACACAATAAACATGATGTATTTACCATTGTTGCGAAACATCAACAATGTAAATACATACAGTTGGGGTTCAGCTGTTTTGGCACACTTGTACAGTAGCCTTTGTAAAAATGCCGCAAAGGATACTTGTACGTTTTATGGGTGTGCATTTTTGTTACAAGCTTGGGGGTATTCCAGACTGCCGATGCTTGCCCCACGCAACATGAATCCATGCCCGTTCCCCTACGCAAACCAGTGAGTCCACTTTTAATTTTTATTTCCAAACATATTATATTTTTAATATTTAAATTGTTATTGTATCTAAATGTGTTTAAATTTGTTGTGCTTAGCTGGTCCGATCTTGGGATGGATTATAGTAGAAACCCAAGAAGTTCTGTAGTTCTATATCGCCAGTTGTTAGACCACGTGGGGATCGATCAGGTATTGTCACATATAAAAAATATTTTTCCGTTTTATTGCATTTTATTAACTAAAATAATTTTATACTAACAGAATTTTTTTTTTCCGTAGTTCGTCTGGCGCCCATATTTAGCACTCGACCATGAGCCTAACCCGGAAGATGCTGAAATTTGGACGGCAAAAACTCCAATCATCCGCTTCACTACAATTGAAATGCACCAAACAGATCGGGTGAAAATGCAGTTCGGAATGCAACAGAATATTCCGGGCCCTCCGACATGTTTGGGAAATTGGCATTTGAAAAGAGTGAGTGACATGTGGAACATGGAAGATTGGAGAGACTTTGCAAGGGAGTTACGTCAACAATGGAGGGATCGACGCCAACATGTCCTAACTGACCAAGTGCTGCAAAACGTCAGACCAACTAGAGAATATTTAGTTTGGTTTAGGTCGGTTACTATGCAACAATGGGTGTCTGATAACCCATACTTGATCGACCCCCGCGCCCAGGCCGCAGCATACGCCC
The DNA here is from genome assembly GCA_963966055.1 of Lathyrus aphaca. Lineage (NCBI taxonomy): Eukaryota > Viridiplantae > Streptophyta > Magnoliopsida > Fabales > Fabaceae > Lathyrus > Lathyrus aphaca. The sequence goes on along the minus strand of OZ014520.1, from coordinate 327,872,605 downwards.
AACCACCAACTCCACAACATGACTGCCCCACCCTATTCCAGCCATCGACTTCACACACCCATAGGCCATTCATCCAAACACATAACCCCTTCATGCCACAAACCCAATCACAACATCAAGAGCCTTACCAACACCACTATACCCCCGACAACCCCTTCATGTCCACACCAACCTATAGCCCCCCACCTTTGTTTCGTTCTCAAAACGAGGCAATATCCTCGTTTGGTCAAGCCTATCGTCCTCACCCAACCCAATCCAACCCAGCCCAACCTATCCGACCCAGCTTTGAAAACATGGGCACACAACTCAGTTACGGCAGCGCCTTTGGCAGCAACCTTCCAGGTAATTGGGGACAGGCTGAATCATTGACTCAACAACAACCGCCTCCACCAAACACACAAATACAAGCGGAACCTCGACAACCTGGTGGTAGGGTCGAAGACGGGGTCATCCCCGTGGATGTGGTACTGGGGGGCAGTTAGATCGGGCGGGAAATTAATTTTTGTAATGTCGTTCTTGAATTATTAATAATAATTTTTCTTTTCATATATATTTCACTTTCTCCTATTCTTTAATTTTCTTTATCTATAATTTTCTTTAATATACTTATATATAAATATATATAAGTATATATATATATATATATATATATATATATACTATATATATATATATATATATATATATATATATATATATATATACTTATATATATACTTTTATATATATATACTTATATATATATATATATATATATACTTATATATATACTTATATATATATATATATATATATATATATATATATATATATATATATATACATATATATATATATATATATACATATATACATATATATATATATATATACATATATATATATATATACTTATATATATATATATATATATATATATATATATATATATATATATATATATATATATATATATATATATATATATATATTTATATATACTTATACATATATATACATATACTTATACATATATATATATATATATAATATATATATATATATATATATATATATATATATATATATATATATATATATATATATATATATATATATATATATATATATATGTATATATAACAAAGGAATGCATATAACACATGCACAACATTCCAATTGGCGAATTGGTCTTTGTGTTGTATGCATTCGCCAAATGGTTTGGCGAATTGGTTGTATGCATGCATGCATTCGCCATTCCATTTGGAGAATCCTTATGAAAAGACACATTTTCATCATTTGAAGTAGCGAATGTGTGTGCAAAGTATGTTAGTTTGGTATTTTTTTTGAAAACTCTGTTATTTTGAAAATTAAAATAACAAACTCTGTTATTTTAAAAAAAAATTCCAAACCTAAAAGTAAAAAACTAGAAAAACAGTAACATTAATAAAAGAAACTCATAAGAACCACACAAATAAAACACTCGAGCATCTAGAAATCTAACCGATAGGATTTATGTTAGATCTCATATTACCAGATCACCATCACAACAAACAAATAAATTACAAATTACAAACCACAACAAATTTAAAATTTAAAATAATTTCTTGATTATTTTCTACTAGACAATGACGGATTTTAAAATATTTAGTGATGTGGGAAAGAAATTATTGTATTCATCAAAATAAAATAAAAAATTATTGACTGACGATTTGAATTTGAATCTAGAATTCTCGTAAAATATCATCACATCTAACCATTATACTATAACATTAAAAATGATACTTTCAAAATTTCCAAAATAAAAAAATTATAATATGAAAAACAATGTTTTCAATTAAAAAATGATTGTTTTTATAAATGTTTTATAATTATACATTCACAATATACATGTTTTTACACATACATTTAATCAAACCCTCATGAAAATATTTGTAAAACAATTTAGGAACTAATCTATGAAAATTACATTCATAATTAGACGCACATGCAAACAAATTTTGCACTGATATCACATAACAATTAATTTATCCAGGATCTTTGATTAAATTAGAAAAGACTCTTATCATTTCATCCAAATGATCTTGGATGTTAAATAAATATGTGTTAATTAAACATAATTATTAAAATTAATACTATTTTATTTTATTAAAAGTTAATTTATATAGGCAACAAATATTTTTTTAACGAGGACAATTAATTTTTTTAAAATATTTCTAATCAAGATATTAGTTTTTGTCTTTAGGGGCTTGAGCCTAGGGATATCAATGGTGGGGCGGGGTATAGAACACTTCTCCATCTTTGTTTTCGCCACTAAATTTGTTCCTCATTCATGTCCCCGATCTCCGTCATGGGAAGTTTTTATTTTCATTTTCGTTCACCGCGGACACTCATTCCCCGCAGGAATCCCCGCAGATTCTACATTTATTCAATTTTTAATATATATATATATATATATATATATATATATATATATATATATATATATATATATATATATATATATATATATATATATATATATATATATATATATATATATATATATATATATATATATATATATATATATATATATATATATATATTTTCTATAAAAATAAAAAGTACAAGTATTATATTTTTTTTAATTAAAAAATCTAGTATTTCACATTTATAATTTTTATTAAAATTACTAAAGATTATCATATATTTGCTATCAGTATCAAAAAAAAATTCTATCATCCTTTAATATAACTTAAAAAAACGTAATAGTGTAAAATTATAAAAAAAAAATATTATCACATTAAAATATTAATTTAATTTAATATAAAAAATAAAAATAAAAAATAAAACTTCAAATAATATATATATTTTAGTTTTTTATAGATCTCAGTATTATCTTACAATTTACAAAATTAGAAATCTTAAAGTTAGTCAAAATAATCTATTTTTTCTTATAAAACAATTGCATGTACATATTTATATAAACAAATTTATGAGAATCAAGGAGAGACAAACTATTTTTTTTCTATAAACAATTACATGAATGAATTTATGAGGATCAAATCTTATTGATGCAATTGTAAGAGATGCGAATATTGGTATCACACGATACAGAGAAAACAATGGGCAATTGTGAGGTGCGACAGAGAAGATGGATGAGGAAGCTGAATGGAGGTTTGACGGTAGAAGAAAAAATAAACGAGTCTGATAGAAGAAAATGAACCTTCAACTTTTTTAGGGTCTTAATATATACATTTATCTCTCTTAATAAATACTTCAATATTTTTTTTTTTAAATAAACATAGAGGAAATGACAAAAAAAAAACCTAATGTAAAATATAAATTATATATTAAATTAACTATATTAAAATAATAAGCGGGGCAGGGATGTAATGAGGAAAATACTTCACCAAATCCTCAAATCGAGCAGCATACTCAACAACACTTGAGTTTCCCTGTTTCAATTCCAGAAACTCAATTTTCTTTTTTTTTCCAAGCATATCTTCTGGAAAATACTTCTCCAGAAATTCAGCCCTGAACATTGTCCAAGTAATAGAATTACATATTGCTTCCCATATCAGACGACTGTTATCCCACCAGTCTTCAGCTTCATCGGCCAACATATGAGTGCCAAATTGCATCTACTGAGCCTCACTGCACCCCATGACTCTGAAGATCTTCTCAATATCCATTAACCACTTATGTGCAATATATGGATCATGAGTACCATCAAATGTTGGTGGTTTGTTATTCTGAAACTTCTCCAAATTACGGAACTCAACATCCCCAGCATTCTGATTGTTACTCTACACTGCCTATGCAACAACATGTAATGCATTAGCAATAGAAACGTCATTTCTTCTTGCCATACTGTTCAACAATAAAAATAAAGGTTAGAAGGATGCATAACTACATCCACTCTATGAACAAACTCTACTAAGAGACCTGTCCGGACGGACTAACCAGACTCTGATACCAATTGTAACACCCCACTTTCCCAATTATAAAATACATAAAATAATAGCGGAATAAATCAGAGTTTACACACAAGTAGGATGTCACATCTCAGAAAAATATTAAGAAGTCTTGATTACTTTATTCACTTATTTTCTCATAAATTAATTAAACAACAGAAATAATAAGTTTGATTTAACTCCATGACACTAAGGCCTTAACATCAAAACATCCACATAAATCCATGGTCCACGATAAGCCTAACAAATGGAGATACATGACAAATGCAATTAGAAACAAAATATAAAAAAAAACTCTCATATCTCGTGTTTCATATCAGAGCGACTCATAAGACTCAATCAAGCAACACGAACTCCAAGTCTTACTCAAGTACCTGATTATCTTTACTCACCAAGGAGCACAGACACAACAAACAACAAATGGGTGAGAATTGCATTCAATAATTAACGGTGAAAAATACATGATAAGGAGTAGTAATTTCACACAATTCAAATATCTGGTTTGTTCAATTAAATCCATTTCTCTCATCATCAACGTTGACATATGAATTGTCTTCCGACTCATTGCATCTACTATAATGTTTACCTTTCCCGGATGGTAACCCAAGAAAAAGTCATAATCTTTCAAAAATTGTAGCCACCTTCTCTGCCTTATACTTAATTCTTTCTGATTAAATAAGTACTTCAAACTCCTGTGGTCGCTGAATACTTCAAATCTTGATCCATACAAGTAATGTCTCCAAATTTTTAACATTAAAACCATTACATCTAACTCAAGGTCATGAGTAGGATAATTCCTTTCATGCACTCTCAATTTACGTGAAGCATAAGCTACGACTTTACCATCTTGCATCAATACTCTGCCTAATCCTATCTTAGACACATCACAATACACAACAAAAGGCTCTTGTGGACTTCGTAGAATTGACACTGGCATTGTATTCAGTTTCTTCTTCAGTTCTCTGAAACTTTCCTCACACATGACTTCCCAAACAAAGGCTTGACCCTTTCTAGTCAACTGAGTCAATGGAAGAGCCAAATTAGAAAACCTTTTGATTAATCTTTGATAATAACCTATTAAGCCCAAGAAACTCTTAATCTGTGTCACTGACTTCGAAGGCTCCCACTAAAGCACTGCACTTATTTTAGACGGATCTATTGTTATCCCATCACTAGAAATCACATCTCCTAAGAAACTCACGGTTTGCAACAAAAATTAATATTTTTAAAGCTTCACAAATAACAAATTATCTTTCAAGACCCGCAATCCAATCCTAAGATGTTCTGCAAGATCTTCTTCCGACTTAGAATAAATCAGAATGTCATCAATAAAGACTACAACAAACTGATCTAAATAAACATGGAAAATATGATTCATGTACTCCATGAATACACCCGACTCATTAGACACTCCGAAGGAATCACTGCATATTCATAATGTCCATAGCGAGTCCTGAAAGCCATTTTCTGAATATCATCATCCTTCACTCGAATATAATGATAACTCAATCTCAAATCAATTTTACTTAAAACACAATATCCTACAAGTTGATCCATTAAATAATAAATGCTTGGAACCAAATACTTATTCTTAATGGTCACTTTATTCAACTGACAATAATCAATACATAACTACATACTACCATCCTTCTTTTTAACTAATAACACTAGAGCTTCCCACAATGACACACAGGGTCTAATAAACTTCTTATCACGCAAATATCCTATCTGAGATTATAGTTCTGCCAACTTCGACGCAAACATCCTATATGGTGCCATAAATATAGGTCTGGAACCAGGAACAAGAACAATTGCAAATTCAACTTCTCGTTTCTGAGGTAGCTTCGTAATATCATCTAAGAATACTTCTGGAAATTCTCTCACCACATGTAACTCATTAATCGATGTCTTGTCTTCAACAGATAGTGAGGCAAACACCGTGAACATTTTAGCTTCATATTCTAACAAGATTCTCAATTCTTGGGTTGATATGGCATTAGCCAACCCATCCTCCTCTAGAGTAAGAAACAACAACATCTTCCTATAGTAGTTAATATAAACACGATTGTGTTCTAGCCAATTTATCCCCAAAATAACATGCCGATTAATGAATGGTAAACAAATTAGGTCCACTGCGAAATCCCTACCGAGAATTGTTAGCGGACAATTCAAACACACTAAAAAAGTAGTCATAGAACCGATAGATGGTGTATCAATCACCATCCCCCAATTCAAATTAGACGGAACAAGTCCCAATTTCTTCACACAATCAAAAGAAATGAACGAGTGGGTTGCACATGTATCAATGATAATAATCAAAGGAGTGTCAGGAATAAGACAAGTACCTTTGACCAAACTATCCTCATTGGTAGGCTGAGCTCCCACCAATGCTCCCACCTTCCCATTTGTGTGCGACTTCTTCAGCTTCTGACAATGAGTGTTGATATGACCCCGTTATCCACATTTGTAATAAGTACATATATTGTTCCTAAACTCTGCCACAACATGACATGGTCTTCTACACTTGAAGCATTTATTCACGTCATTCTGACATTCATTAGCACGGGGACTCTTGCCACAATATTTTAAGCACTAGATAGGATTGGGAGAAATCCCTCCCCCACTTGGCTTCTTTCCTGCAGCAAATTTCTATTTCCCCTTATAAGATGGAGTTTTGTAAGGTGTACCTTTGTGTCTCTGCTTACCCCTTTTATCACTCAAAGTCTTATAATGAGAAATTTGAGCGTTGTTTTCTTCATCATAGATTTGACACATGTTCACCATCTATGGATAATTCCAAATCTTCTGATAAACAACACCCTGTTTAATCTCGGGACGCAACCTGTTCTCTAATTTCAGACACTTAGAAGTCAAAGCATATCAATATTGTAATGATGAAATACTTCACCAATTCCTCAAATCGAGCAGCATACTCAACAACACTTAAGTTTCCCTGTTTTAATTCTAGGAACTCAATTTCCTTTTTTTCCACACATATCTTCCGAAAAATACTTCTCTAGAAATTCAGACCTGAACACCGTCCAAGTAATAACATTACTTGTAGCTTCCAACATCAGACGATTGTTATCCCACCAGTCTTCAGCTTCACCAGCCAACATATGAATGCCAAATTGCACCTTCTGAGCCTCACTGCACCACATAAATATGAAGATATTCTCAATAGCCTTCAGCCACTTATGTGCAACATCTGGATCATGAATACCCTAAAATGTCGGTGGTTTGTTATTCTGAAACTTATCCAAATAACGAAACTTAACATCCCCAACATTCTGATTGTTACCCTACACCGCCTGAGCAACAACATGTAATGAAGCAGCAAGAGTAACATCATTTCTTCCAACCATACTGTTCAACAATAAAAATACAGATTAGATGAACGCATAACTACAAGAACTCTATGGACAAACTCTACTAAGAGACCTAGCAGACGGACCAACCAGACTCTGATACCAATTGTAACACCCCATTTTCACGGTTATAAAATATATAAAATAATTGCAGAAAAATACTAAAGTAGGATGTCACATCTCAGAAAAATACTAAGAAGTCTAGATTACTTCATTCACTTTTTTCTCACAAATAAATCAAACATAAAAAATAATAAGTTTGATTCAACTCCATGACAGTTATGCCTTAACAGCAAAATATCCACATAAATCCATGGTCCAACATATGTCTAACAAATGGAGATACATAACAAGGCTATGACTGTTTGGGAATAGCTTAGTTAAAGTCCAAGGCTATGACTATTGTTATCTTAGTTAAAGTCCAAGACTATGACTGTTATGAATGAATTATCTTAGTTAAAGTCCAAGACTATGATTGGTGTTAGCTTAGTTAAAGTCCAAAACTATGACTATTTTGATGAATTAGCTTAGTTAAAGTCCAAGACTATGACATGTGTTAGCTTGGTTAAAGCCCAAGACTATGACTATTTTGAATGAATTAGCTTATTTAAAGTCCAAGACTATGACTGGTTTTGAGTGACTATAAAGTGTTTTACTGTATGTGCCTTGGTTGAAGCCCAAGGTTGAAGTTAAAAGGTTCTCAATAGAGAGATTTTGTCATCTCTAAAGAGGGAATGGTTTAATTTTATTTGTGCCTTGATTGAAGCCCAAAGTTGAAGCTAAAAGATGAAAACTGACTCTGTTGGAAAGTTTTATTTGTATCCTCATTTGGAAGCCCAAGTGTGAAGCTTATTTGTAAGAGACTGACTCTTGATTATTTGTATCTTATATGAAGCCTAAGATGAGAGGCTGAAAAGTTTGTAGACTGACTCTGTAGGAAGAGTGTTTTGTTTGTTGGTTTGATAAATTTTTTGAAGGTCATTAGACATTCCTTTGTCTGGGGAAGATTCAATTGTATAAAGCCCAAGAGGAGGCTAACTTGGTCATCCATCAAGGAGATGGAGACTATTGTATTGCTTTTGATTCTAAGGTTTGTTCATATGCTTGTAGGAAGCCTGAGAGGGTTCTTATGTTTAAGCCCAAAAGGAGACTAGGTTACCTGTATGAGGCCCATGGGTCCTTGGATAAAGCCTAAGAGGAGGCTGGGGATGGTTTACAAAGAAGCCATTCACCGGGAAACTTCTTATCTATGTAAACCCCTAGTAAGTTGTAAAGAAAATAAAATCTTAAGTGTTTTGATAGGGTGTATCTGTTTGGATGAATATAACCTAACTACTTAGAGATTCTATCAAGATGCAAATATATGCATATGAAATGCATGCAGATAAATAAAGTGTTAGTGAATATGTTTAACAACTTTTAATATGTTTTTGCTATGGTTTGAGTATTATTAAGTGATTTATTAAGAATGAAGTTAGGGGTTACATTGGGAAGAAAATGCCCAAAATCCCGAGGGGGAAAGATTACAGATGTTTTTTAAATTGTAGTTCTTTGATGATTAAGAAATTTATTATTATCTTTGCTTTAGTATGAGGTGAAGAAAGATAATTTTGGCAAACAATTATATTCTAAGAAAGCAACAATAGTTTAAGAAAACAATGAGAAGTTAGAAAGAAGCAGATGGCTCAAAAGCCAATAATAGGGCTTAAACATAAGGATGCCTATGGAGTTTGTTTTATTGATTAATTATCTGATGATTTCATACACGGAGTAGGACTTTGGTGTTGAAAAGCTGCATACAACCTAGAAAGCAGTTCACCGGAGTGAAGCTCAGTCTAGTTGTTGGTGTATTAGATCTTTAATAATAAATATGAAAAAAGAAAAGGAGATGAGATTTGTAAACAAATTATCATGATCTCTATATAATAGATAAAAAACTGTTTAAGAAAACAGTTGGATTTATGACTTATACGGAAGCATGACGGAGTTTTAAAATAGTCCGGAGAAAGTTTAAACAGTAAAGAATGAGTCCTAAACACAAAGGATTCTACATGACACATTTTGACAATTCATTTTAAAATAAATGGTTATGTGTAGATATTCACAGATGAAAACTTAATGCGATGAAAAAGGCGATTGCGCCAAGTTTTTTGAAAATGGATCAGATGAACCCTAATGGTTCATTTTCAAAAAAGGATGGGTCTTACACTCTAATAGAGGCCTAAAAGTGTGACAAACGTCAATTTGAGGGTGTGAAAGTCAAAACCCTAAATTTGAAGTATTTTGAATATTTATTTGAATAAAAAATATTAAAATACTTGATAAATTTCAAACAATAATGAAGAACAAGTTAAATTCTTGGATCTAGGTTTGAAAAATTATATTTTATCCATGATATAACTTGAATATCATTTATGTTTGAAAAATCAAGTGAAAGAATTGAATTTAAAAATGTTTAGAAACAAATAAAATTAACTCTTTAAGAAATTAACAAATATATTAAAAAATATATTTTTTGAGATTTTTTCATGGGATAAAATATTTAAACATTTTTTAGTATTAATGAAAAAATAGTCATTTGAAAACTCAAAATAATTAGAGAAATTAATTTTTGAATAAATTAACAAAAATTCAAATATTTGAATATAATAAAAGGGCGCCAAGAACACCCTGAAGAACACACGTGAAGGGTGTTCTTGCCCAGATTTGCAAAATTCAACCTATCTCATGGAATAGGCTTCCATTTAAGATGAAGTAAACATCAAAATCACTCGTTTTGATCCCACGGACACAATGATACCAATTAATTTCATTTATTTTAAGTGTAGAGTGAAAAATCAGTGATGAACACTTAAGAACCCTAATTTGGTCTGAGCCTCATAAAATTCTACATGATGATGATTTTGTGAAATTGATTGAAGGGAATCCCTTAGAATATGATTACACACATATGGAAAAAAGATAGTGCGAGGAAATATGCATGGATTATGATTTAGCCAAGTTTGAGGCTTACTTGAACTCGAGCTTGAAGCTGGAGATGTGGTTTTGAGTAGGAGGTGTTACAGATGCCTGATGATGATCTGGACAACTTTCTTGGAGGATATGGAGTGTGTTTGAACACTTGGACTTGATGGAAAGTGACTGGATTAAGTTGTGGCTCTCAAGTTGCAGAAACAAGTTTCCTTTGAGATTTTGATGAGTGATTTTGGGTTGGGAGTGTTCCAGAGGTGATATATGTGTTTTAACACCTCATAAACATCATATGTGATGTGTTGGAACACTTAGAGTGAGCTTGTGCTAGCTCAAACTCAAAACCCGAAGGAGGTTGCTCAAAATATTTAGTTCTGAGTCTTAGAAGAGAAAACTTGGAGATCAAAGGCTTTGGTGTAATTTTTATGATGGAATGAGGTCTCTATTTATAGGAAAATATGTTGAACAAACTTGGCCTCCAAGATTTGAAGTTCTGAGGTCACAATGGTGAGTCATGCTTAGCAAAATTATCTCTTACAAGTGAAATGATGAAATTGTGAAATAGCTCAGCTATGCAGCAACAAATTTCACATTCCTCAAATGTTTGAAGCTTGGATTGTGTCCACCTGTTTATTGTTGAACAATAGATCCAAGAATATGCCTTTTGGAAGCTTTATGGCCCTTGGATCAAAATTGCATAATGTTGAAATCAAGAAGGTCTTTTTGGTGAATTCCATGGTGTAATCATTGTTTTGCAGGTTTGATCAGGTTTGCAATGATTAACAAGATGCTTAAATCCACTTGATAATGTACTTTGATTCAAAAAATCAGATTTCACAAAGTTGTGGAAAATATGTTTTTTTGTAAAACAGTGTTTGAAGCTCACTTTGATCCATGATTTCTTCATGTACAAGCAAGATATTTTAATGCCACTTGGTTCTTTAGACAAAATTTTCAACAACATTGGTGTCAAAAGATTGATCTGAATCATCTTAGAACATGGTGTAAAAAGCCTCCAAGTTTTTGCGTTTTGCTGATTTTACACTTAGGCATATTTTTTCTAAGTGTCGAAAATCAGAATTTTCCTTGATTTTGATCCATCTTCAATTTGAAATCCATAAGGAATTGGAGTTTCTTGTAGTTGAATCATTTGTAGTTTGTAGCACAATCTTTCATTTGAGCTTTGGTTCACCAAATATGATGCTTGGATCACAAGTTATGATGTTTGGAAGTAGGGTACTTGAACACTTTTTCTTATAATAGAAAATTTTCTAAGTTTCAAAGGTTGCCCCTTTCACAAGTTATCTTCAAATTCTGATTTTTTTTTATGATCAAATGCATTCACGGACCATGTATTCTTGAAATATAGGTCATGAGGATCACTTTGGGTGAAAAAGTCAAACTTTGACTTTTTGGTCCAGATGGAAATTACACTAAATACCCCTGGATACTTGATTTTTCAACCGGACATCCTCTGAGGTATTTTGTACTTATGAATTGACTTATATGATGCATATGAGTTATTTAGGCCATTACCTATTGTATAGGTTGTTGTCCATATGAAAATCCTGACTTTTGGTCCCCCGATTAGTCAGAAACCCTAATCTGGGCAGTGGAAATCCCTAATCTTGCAGTCTTTGATCTCTACAACTTTTGTACTTGCAAATGGCTTGTCAAAGTTATGTTAATAATTCTTGATGATGTATGGAGGTATTGGATCCCTTTTCTATGAAAAATTTCATCTGGAGGGCATCAGTTGACTGAAACCCTAATTGGTGATTGTGATGGCTCGGGGCCGAGATCATTGAAATTGTTGTACAATCTTTGAAAGATTCCCTTCATCTGAAGTTCCTTAATCCTTTGATAGTGATTGAAAGGTTGAAAATCTTATGTATTAATGATTGGTCCTCTGCCTGAATACTCTGAGGGACTTAGGAATCCTGATTCATTGCGAGGATACTATTTAAACCACTCTGGCACAGTCCTTTGTCCAGTGGATTTTGTCTGATGATGTACTTATCTTGGGGTCAAAATTTAGGGTATGACATTATTATTTATCATTTTATTATGATTATTATCCCAATGTTTATTCCAATTACTCAATTAAGGTTAATACCCTACACTCACCCATGACTATGTATCCTTCGCAAAGCAATAAAATCATAAATAACCCACAATGACTAAATATTTTAAATAGGGTGATTACAAAAGCATTTAAATAACACATAACATACGTACAACAAACCATACTTACAATTTTCTCAGCAACTGCTTTTGACACTTCTGAGGTGTACTCTTCATTTGGTCTTAGTCGAGCCCTCTTCCACTTCTCATGCATTGACGATAGAGATGGGTTGCGATCAAGACTAATGGAGTCCTCATCTCCCATTTGTTATTTTTCTCCATTTTACTGTAACCCCCACGAGACAATCTTTGGGGATAAACATTTTTCGCTTTATTTTGTATTCCCTCTTGACTTTTATTTTGTTATAAACATGCAAAAAATATGATCAGTATCTATAAATCATTAACATCAAATTATTAAAACAAATAGGACTAGTACCAACCAAGAATTTCTCAGAACAATGACCCTTTCGCAAACTTTTTCCAAACCTTCTTCGAGAGAAAATAATATCTCACCCATGGATGCTCAAGACCATCCTTAGGCTTCCTTATGTAGTCATGCATGAGTTGTGACTTAAAGTTCTTCCAATAAGTATCATCATGAATTATCCACTTTTTTAAGTACTTATCACCTTTCTTAAACTAAAAAGTCAACTACATTTAAATCAATAAGAATGTATTAGAAATTATGGAAAACCAATCGAAATGATGAAAATTAAAATTAATACCTCAATGTCTGTTCATATACTATTCTTGGAATAATTTGTCGCTTGTTTCCAATCATATATCAATATACTAAATTTTCTACGTCCAAGGAACACAACATAACTCCTAAACAACATTGAGTATTCACCATCAACTACTCTGTAATAAGCATCAAACGCGATAGACAATTTGATACCCGATTTGTGGACTTTTATTATTTGGTAAGCATTGTGGCACCTCTTTGTGATCTTTTCTGTTTGATTTGAGTACCACTTGTCATAGTTTCCTTGGAACCAAATGAAGAATCTGACGAAGACGATCTCTATTTTCAAAAATAACAACAACCTTAACAACAACAACAACAAACTCATTCATCTATTATCACATACTATACAGATTCAAGGCCTTCCATAATCTACAATATGGATGACTGGATCTTACAAAATTTTGTTGCCCAAGGTAAACAATGTTTTTTTTCATTCTTTAGTTGGTGGAAGCATGCATCAGCTTTACATATAAGACACACTTTATGTCCTTTTACTTTGTATCAATACCAATTATTGTATGAAGAAAAGTCATTAATTGTGCAAAACAACATGACACACATTTTAAAATTTTCACTCGAATATCCATCATCAACTTCAATGCCTTCCTCCTACAAAATTTTAAATCTTCAATCAGTGTTCTTAGATAAATACATGTATTGTTTCTTAGTTGTTTTGGGCCTTATTTTATCATGGACAACGTCATATATTGCGCTTCATGCACAACCATAGAGATAGGTTATAAATCATCAGAAGAACAGACCATAAAGTATGGTTAGTACATAAACTACCATCATTCCATCGAAGGCAAGTAGAAGCCTAAGGTTTTTTTTGGCTCATGGCTAAAATCCGGAAACAACAAATTTATTTTCTTCCATTGCAAATAATCAGCTACATGACCAATTTTTACATCACATTTTCTTTCATATGCATGCCATCTAATACTCTTTGTATCATTAACACTAGCAAACAATATTTTGAGCCTTAAAAATTATTGGTCGGTACCACATCACCTTGGAAGGAAGTCCCTTTTTTCTCACATTATATATCATCATAATCATCAACATCATTGTTCTTCATCTTGTAATGTGATTCCCCACACCTCGAGCACTCACTCAATTTTCATAATTTTTCTTGTATAATATGCAATCATTATGATATCTATATATTTTGACATAGTCCAAACTCATTGGACACAATATCTTCTTGGCCTCATAATTACATTTCAACAACTTGTTTCCTTCTAGAAGCATGTCTTTCAACAATTCAAAGAATTTAGTGAAATTTATATCCGTTCACCCATTGTTTGCTTTCAAATTAAATAATCTTAACACAACTAACAACTGTGTAAAACTTTTGCACTCCCAAAATAGCGACTCTTCCTTGTCTCTATGTAAATTACCATACACATGTACTTTCCTAAAAGAATCTTCTCAAATATAACTATTCATATCTTCTAGTTATTCACACATATTTTTATCAACTTTAGCTATACGTGACACCGTATGTTTTGTTGTCACTTCACTATGTCACACTCATGTCGTATAATTTTAACAAATTTCATCACAACCTAGATGATGAAATATTTATTCTTTTCCATATTTTTTCATATTCAAACATTTTTTACAAGGAATAAAATATTCCTTTATCATCGGGAAGGTTTCTTTCGACAAATTCAAGAAATTAACCCACTATAATCTCATACTCATTAATTAATCTAATGACTTTCATCCAACTATGATCTTTAATTACATACTCTCTAAAAATAAAATCAAAATCATACACAATTCATAAACAAATTAAAACAACAACAACAAAAATTAACATTCAATCTTAACAAAATAACAATAACATTAAACATTTAATCTCAATAAAACAACTACGAAAATAAAAACAACTTCTACTACTATCTTATTCAACTTCATAACATTGACTATCTTATTTTTTAGATGCAATATATTCTAAGAATGATTAAGAATAAAAAAATTCAATGTTATCAACATAGACAAACAATAAATCATTGAATGTTTGTCTTGATGACAATATTGAGAAATTATTCATACAAATATCAACTACAATAACAATAATCACATCAATTAGAGTTAGATTTAGGAGATGAATATGAAGTTTGGAGATAGAAAGATAAGTTTAGGAAAAAAGTGAGAACATGATGGTTTATATGTAAATATAGGATAATATTTTCCCTTGTTTTTTTAAAAAGAAACGAGAGGAAAGATTACTTATTTTTTATCTTAAAATAAAAAAGGGAATGTTTCATTATAAATATAAATAAAGAGATTAATTGTTATGCACTGTCAGTGTAAATTTTTTTTACACAGTCAGTGCATCACAATCACTCAAAAAGATTACTTTTTAAATAATTAAAAAATCAAAGTCAAATTATAATTAAAATCTAACGGTCACGATTAACTGACAATGTAAAAATACTTTACACTATCATTGTATATCAATTAAATTCATAAATAAAATACAAAACTGTAGTGGTTGAGATTCAAATCTTTTTCTTGACGGATCTTTTCCCTCAGTTAACCTCATAATAGAGAGAATAAGTGACTTATTTTTTCAATGAAAATTAAATTAAAAATAAGACACATTTTTAAATGATTTTATCTCGATTTGTTTTATCACTGAAATAATATTTTGTTAGAAAATATATTATTTATAGTAGTGTCCCAAACCAAAAATGGACGCATCCATCTAAACCTTCATTATTAAAATTATATATTTAAAAATTAAAAATAAATAAATAATAAATATTTAAACTTATAATAAAAAAACATAATATTAATGACTAATTAATACGGTAAAGCCTGGCATACAAATTTTTTTCATTTAAAATTAACTTATAATACAAAAAAGAGAAAGTATAGCCTACATATTATTTAATTATTTTTATTAAATATATAGTGACTTTTGTTTCTTGTAAGAGATTAATTGCTATGCACTGTGTAAAAAGTTTTATACTGACAATTCATTGCCACCATCCGTTTGCATTATTTTATTTATTTTTGAAAAAACAATCAAAGTTATTCCAACATCCAACGACTATGACTCACTGACAGTGTATCCATAGCTTTTCAATATAAAATAGTTTTCTTTTTTCAATTGCGTGCAAAATCAATCTCACACTTTTCAACATCCTTTTCTCCTATTTATAACAACTCTTCAACTTCATTTCTTCACCTTCACAATCAAGCACCACTAGTTAACCTTAAACTTTCAAGCACCACTAGCACATCCATGGCTCCATTTATAAATGTTAAGTCCATGGCTCTTTTTATTTTCTATTTCAAATTCATGGTTCCAGCTGTCAATGCCAAATCCACGGCTTCTGTTGTCAATGTTAAATTCATCCCTATCACATTTGATGATATGAAGTTCCTTATTTTCAACATTGGTACCTTATTCTTATATTTTTTATTCTACATTGCACACCTTGTTGTTTTCTGTCTTATCACAACGCCCTTTCATCTTAACGCTCCCAACATTCATCTTAAGTCTGTCACAATCAATTCCCTGAATACCAAAAGCGTTAATTTAACCGCCACTATTGATCTAACCTTCATTTTCTATTCTCCATTCTACAAAAATGTTTCTTACAGTGATCTCGAGACTAGGGTTTCATGGTCTGGAAAAGACAATATCACCCTCTCCTCAACAAAACTGTCGTCGTTCACCCAAGAGGCCAAAAGTGTGATTATGATCCAAGCTAAATTAACAATGGCAGACAAATTCAATAACAATAGTGATATGGCGATTGGAATTGGTGAGGAAAGGGATGGTGGATCGGTGGAAATCATAGTCAATTTAGTAGGTTTGTTTACGCTAACAAATGGTGAATCTAAAATCATGAAATTTAATTTTGATAGACTGTCTATTAAATTTCGTCCGGATAGCAACAATGGAAGTTGGACTAGGCTTCTTCCTATCCCTGTCCCTATAGTGATGCACTCCTTTACCATGTACTAATTATGCTGTAATAAAATTAAAAGGGTGTTATTTTTTACATCTTTTTTCATAAATTAAATAATAAAGTGCAAAGTTTGAGTTAAATAATGGTATTTATGTAATTATATACTTTGCAATGCAATATCTATTAAAGAAAGTTGCAATCAAATATCATAAATGTGTTTTGCTTTATATTATATACTTTCCTTTATTTGTTTCCGGATTTTGATTTTGGTTGAGGTTGTTTGTTTAGGAGTCATTGTTTTGTTATTGTTGGGTTTTATTTGGTTTTGATTTTGATACTTTTGGTATCAATTTAACGTTTGATTGTACTTAGAATTTGAATATGTTTAACAACAATAATTTTTTTTTATAATTTTTCTAAGAGATTAATTGTTATACATACATGGTTAGTGAATAGAATTTTACACTGTATCACAACCATCAGTATGTAATACTTTACAAGTAGTTAAAATAAAATTTAAACCTTTCAAATAAATCAATGATCATGTTTAACAAACAATGTAAATTCAGTGTATATCAATTAAATTCATTTTATTATACTTGAAATAATATTTTTTACAATTCCACACACACACACACACACACACACACACACACACACACACACACATATATATATATATATATATATATATATATATATATATATATATATATATATATATATATATATATATATATATATATATATATATATATATATATATATATATATATATATACTTCAAATGTGTTTTATAGCATAATTTTTTGTCTCTTTGCTTATATTTTTAAATTTTTTTTATGTAATATTTCATATATTATCGGTCATAATTCAATAACAAAAATTAATACCTTAAATATTTATTATAATTATTGTAATAATAAATTTAATATAAAGTATTATTTAAAAATGTAAGCTAAAAAGATAAAAATTGTGTTGTTAAATTCATTTGAATTCATATATATATATATATATATATATATATATATATATATATATATATATATATATATATATATATATATATATATATATATATATTGAATAATATTTTTTTTATTATAAAAATGTTGACTACAACAAAAATTAAAATTTTTATTTGTTTTCAAATATTATTAATTTATAAATATGATTTATAAATATAAATAATATGTTGTCAATGATTTGAATAATAAATCACTGTTTTGACCGATTTAAATACTCTAACGTTATTTATTAATAAGATGTTTTGTTTGTTTTTGGGATACTAAAAAACTATTTATATTTACTATTATATTTATCATATCAAAATTGAATTGAAATAAGAAAACTAATTAGTTTGGACTGTTAGTATAAATCGTTTTATATTGTCAATATATCACAACCATTCATTTGTATTATTTTTTAAATGAATAAAATAAAAAAAAATTCAAATAAATAAGCGGCTCTTATTCATTGATAATACATAAATTATTTACCGTGTTGATGCATATTAATTACGTTAATAAAATAATAAGAAAATTAATATATTTTGATTTTGGTTGTGGCTGTTTGTTTAGGATTCATTGTTTTGTTATTGTTGGGTTTTATTTTTATATGGTTTTGGTATTTTTGGTATCTATCTAATGTTTGTTTGTACTTAGAATTTGAGTGTGTTTAACAACAACAAATTTTATTATAATTTTTCTAAGAGATTAATTGTTATACATTGTTAGTGAATAGAATTTTACACTATATCACAACCATCAATAGGTAATACTTTATAAATAGTTAAAATAAAATTTAAACCTTTCAAATAAATCAATGAATGTGTTTAACTAATAGTTTAAATTCAGTGCATATCAATTAAATTCATTTTATAATACTTGACATAATATTTTTTTACAATTATATATATATATATATATATATATATATATATATATATATATATATATATATATATATATATATATATATATATATATATATATATATATATATATATATATATATATATATATATATATATACTTCAAATGTGTTTTACAGCATAATTTTTTGTCTCTTTGCTTATGTTTTTAAATATTTTTTTTGTAAAATTTCATATATTATCTGTCATAATTAAATAAAAAAAATTAATACCTTAAATATTCATTATAATTATTGTAATAATAAATTTAATATAAAAGTTATTTAAAAACGTAAGCTAAAAAGATAAAATATTGTGTTGTTAAATACATTTGAAGTCATATATATATATATATATATATATATATATATATATATATATATATATATATATATATATATATATATATATATATATATATATATATATATATATATATATATATATATGTATATATATATATAACTACATTTTATATGTTGAATAATATTTTTTTTATTATAAAAATATTGTGTTGTTAAATACATTTTATATATTGAATAATATTTTTTTTTATTATAAACATATTGATTACAACAAAAATTAAAATTTTTATTTGTTTTCAAAATTTATTAATTTATAAATATGATTTATAAATATAAATAATAATGTTGTCAATTATTTGAATGATAAATCACTGTTTTGACTGATTTAAATATCTAACGTTATTTATTAACAAGATGTTTTGTTTGTTTTTGGAATACTAAAAAACTATTTATATTTACAACTATATTTATCATATCAAAATTAAATTGAAATAAAAAAACTAATTGTTTTGGACGCATAAATCGTTTTATCCTGTCAATGTATCACAACCATTCATTTGTATTATTTTTTAAATGAATAAAATAAAAGTAAAAAAAATTCAAATAAATAAGCGGCTCTTATTAACTGATAATACATAAATTGTTTACCGTGTTGATATATATCAATTACATTAATGAAATAATACGACAATTAATATATTTTTTGAACAAACACATTAAATAAAATTAATTCCTTTATATTTGTTGGTTTTTGTCAATTTATAAAATAAATTTTATATTAGTTTTGATAAATTTAATTACTCCATATTATTGATTCGATAAAATACCTTTTGTATTATTCATAATGACGCGATGAAGGAAAATCACGATATAATAAGCAATACGAAATAATTATTATATTTTTAACGTACTTTACGAATGTGCATGCTACACTACTAATATATTTTATAACATTATTATCACCTCGGTCAACCAAAAACCGAGGTGTATGTCTTGAGAGTGTCATATTTATTTATTTATTTTAAATATATAACTTATACCCTCGGTTTTGAGTAAAACTTAGAGGATATAACTAGGTGCATCGCTTCAAATCCTACAGGATATAGCGTTAAAAATATTTTTAGTCCATATAAATATCTCAATTTTTGTTTTTAGTCCTTATAAAAAAACTGAGTTTTAGTCCTTATAAAATTACTTTTGCACGCAGATTTAGTCTCTGTAGAGGAACTAAAATTGTACGCAAAAGTAATTTTACAGGAACTAAAACACAATGTCTTTTTATCGGGACTAAAAATCAAAATTGAGATATTTATAAAGACCAAAAACATATTTAACCCATATATATATATATATATATATATATATATATATATATATATATATATATATATATATATATATATGGTTAAATATGTTTTTAATCCTTCTAAATATCTCAATTTTTATTTTTATTCCCTATTAAAAAATAATATATTTTAATCCCTACAAAATTATTATATACGTAATTTTAGTCCTTCTTGGTAAATCAATGTGTATTTTGAAAAGATTATTTTACAGACATCTTTAGAATAAAACACTCAAAATTTGATTTCTAAGTCGAGGTTTTCATTACTTTTATCATTATATTTTGAAATTAAAAAAATTCATATTTAATTCTTTTCATTTTAAAAAATTTTAAAATTTGGTAAATAAATATTTTATAGTAGTCTAAACATGGATGAAAAAACTTATTAAAAAAATTAAAAGTTTAAGGGTAATTAAACAGTTTTCAAAATTTTAGAAAACAACATGGACTAAAATTGAATGCATAAAAAATTTGTAGGGACAAAAATATGTAATTTTTTAAATAGGGATTAAAAATTAAAATTGAGATATTTATAGGGAACAAAAACATAATTAACCCATATATATATATATATATATATATATATATATATATATATATATATATATATATATATATATATATATATATATATATATATATATATATATATATATATATATATATATATATATATATATATATATATATATATATATATATATATATATATATATATATATATATATATATATATATATATATATATATATATATTCAATTGGTTTAGGGTCACTATTTTTCACTCGACGCCTTTCCCTTTTACCTTTTATTTATTTATTTAGAATTTCAAAGTTAATATTTTCAAATGCCTTTTTCTATTAATATTTTAATTTTTAATTTGTATTATCCCTTAGTTATAAGGCCCAATCGATGGATAATATATTTGTCTTTAATATATTTGTTTCGCACTGACCCAATGACTAGACATGACCCAATCCACTTCTCCTTCCAAGACGGTCCAATAAACCCAGCGTCAAAGGGACCCATTGACTCTCTGCCCCTCAGTTGAGGAGACCCGACCGACCACAATCATATGTGGTCGTAATCCTCTGTTCCCTTCAGACTTCTGCCCGACCTCTAGGTGAAGTCACTGAGATTCAGCCAAGGATAGCTCCTATTCAGTTTGGCCTCTATAACACTCTGATTTCGTAATTTAATTGTGTAGCTTGTTATTGTTGATTAATTGGTGTTAGACGACCGTTGTTGCATTTGAATTATTTTAGTGAATAATAAATAGTAGGAATAATTAATTTAGATTATTCAAATTATTATTATTTAATTAAAATAAGAGAAGAAGAGGCCTCAAGGATAGGTTGGTAATTGTGGAGAATGAGTTGAGGGCAAAGTTGGAAAAGAGTATTTGGGGTCCTAGGGGCAATTTTGACAAAAAGGGAATTGAGGTTTGAGATACGATCAATTACGATTGATTTTGGAAAAAAGAGGAGAGAAGAGGTATGAAGAACGATGATGAAAAGCAAAGGCTTGAAGAGATTTCCGGAGATTGTTGAGGAAGAACGCGGAAAAGCTTCACTCTGAGTATTGCTTTTCAATATATTTTGACGTATAATTTAGGTAATGGGGAGATTTGGGGTTTTAGGAGAAAACCTAGGGTTAATGAGATTATGAAGGATGAACTGTTATGAATTTATGTGTTGTGATTGTTGTTTTTGATGTATATGTGTTAGATATAGGTTATATTTCCTTAATTTGGGTCAAAAGAGGTTAAAAATGCAGTTTAAGAATGTAGAATCGAATGGGAAAAGTATTGTCATCGCAGGAACCTCTAGCGAGTTCGCAGACAGCGAATCGCTCACTTAGCAAGCTCCAATCTCGCTTAGCGAGTGGCTCTCGAAAGCTTTCTTGTAAAAACTTCAAAAATTTATATCTTGAGCTTCGGGTGTCCAATTTGCACATTGTTCGAAGCTCTGCGAAGCTAAGTCAATGTATTTTCATTTAAAAATAGTTTCATGTTATTAGAAACAATTTAAATAATATAAATTAATCTTGGAAAGTGAGTCATTGTATATTAAACTAAAGACATGTTGCTATAGATGATGAATTTTGTTCTAAAATGGGAGAACGGTGATGTCCTATGACTAGGGAGGGTAAAAATGATGTGTAGGAATTATATATATATATATATATATATATATATATATATATATATATATATATATATATATATATATATATATATATATATATATATATATATTGATGTAGAGGTGTAGGTAATGTGATGAGGTTGTTTGTAGTGGAGTCCGATGAATAGACGATGATAATTAAGTGCTAATGACTTTGTGATGTTAATTATGTGTTGAAGGTTAAATGATGCTATTACGAAGAAAATAGAAGTTGTGAATAATTGATGTTTATATTTTCTAATTGACGAACATGTTGATAAGATGAATTATGATTATTGAGTGTAAAATGGAGTTATGATGTTACCTTATGATGTTTATGATTGCTATGTGACAATGAGTGTATGTTGATAGATTACATGATTGATGTATAGATGTCTTATGAAGAGTATGATGAAATGTTTACATGAATGCTGATGCAATTGTTGATTATGACTATTATGTTGATGTTGTTGCATCGTTGCATTCATGGCATACCTATTATGATTGAGGCTTCAATCCCATTGTATGGATTGGGGTGTTGTTGTTTATGTTGTTCTTGTTGTGCTCCCTTGTGGAGAATAGATGGCCCAGTGTCCATGATATGTTGAAATCGGTACCACATGTATATTAGGAGAATTGTTTCATTCTTGGTGGCATAGCATGATACATATGTGTTGATAGATGTTGTTGATTTTTTTATGATATGATGGGTGATGATTTATGTTGTATTGTTATTGATGTATGTTGCATGATTATCTTTACGATATGTCATACATTGATTTGTGATTACTCACGCTGCCTACCTTGAGTGATGGTCTATTATGCCATCCTACAGATACTCAAGAATAGCTTGGTGCTTGGATGTATGTGGAAGTATTGTGTATGCGTCGCTTATTTAGCGATATGGTGTCTTGCTCTGATAGATGTAACATCGAGTGGGTTATGCTTGAGTGAAAAATATGTTGTCTGTTATGATGATTTTCTTGAGTTAATAGAAGCTAGTTGTATTTATTGACGATTGTTGACATTGACCTAAGGTCTTGGTATTTTTATGAAATAAAAGAAGTTTTATGTTTATAATCCGCTGCATACTGTTGTTGATTATTGATTCATGAAAGAAAAATGAATATTCTAATTTTTTTGAAAAACCCGTTTGACGGTGTAATAAATGTTGTTAAGACGTTTTGTGAAGAAAATGTGGCACCTTTCTGAGAAGCACTCTGATTAATTAAGTAATTGTTGTGTTTTATTCCGTGAGGTTAGAAGGATGTTACAGCCTCTGCCCGACAGGCACCACATCTAAGCAGGTTTGTCCGTCCCAGGGGGATCCATAATCCAAGCCCAAAATAGGGACCATTAGTCAAACGTTGAGGGAATTAGATATGAAAGCAGGAAAGCTCTCAAGGCATAAGTCCTAGCCGATTTCATAGCCGAAATGACCACCCAAGAGAATGTAGCTTGCACGACCAAGAGATGAACCATCTTCGTGGATGGAGTGTCGAGCTCAACGGGAAGCGGAACAGGGATTAGTTTGGAAAACGAGGAAGGCATCCTGATAGAGGTGTTACTCACCCTCTCATTCCCAAAGTCCAACTACTAGACATAATACAAAGCTTTTCTCACCGGCTTGAGGCTAGCCGACGACCTAGGAGCCGAGAAAATAGTCATATGCACAGACTCTCAGCTCGTAGCCCTCCAAGTCAAGGGAGAATACCAGGTCAAAAACGAAAATCTGTAAGAATACTCAACCTTAGTCAAAGAAAAAATGACAAAATTCTCAACCGTAGAAGTGAAGGATGTTCCCCACGAACACAACTTTCGAGCAGACGTATTATCAAAACTTGCAAGCACTAAGAGGAAATGCAAAAACAAATCTGTCATACAAGAAGTAATTCCTCGACCCAACATCGAAAAAGCATCATCGACGATAGACGTGAACACCATAGGTGACGCCAATTATTGGATGACCCTGATCTATAACTACTTGACAAAAGACAAACTGCCTCCAGATCCCAAAGAAGCCAATATAGTCTGTCGGTGAGCTTTCTCATATGTTCTGGTTAAAGGGAAACACTATAGAAAAGGATTCTCCATTCCTCTCCTCAAGTGCATCGAGGAGGAGATAATCCCACACATTCTGCGAGAAATCCACGAAGGTATCAATGCCTAGCATCTGGGTGGGAGATTGCTAGCGAGGAAGGTCCTGTGAGCAGGATACAACTGACTGAAAATGCAACATGACGCTAAGGAAAACGTGAAAAAATGGGAGAAATGCTAATGACACGGGGATATGCACCTTACACCCCCAAACGAGCTTAGTAAAATGTCCTCCCTGTGGCCATTCACATGGTGGGGCCTGGACATCCTCGATCCCTTTGTCGTTGGCTCAAACCAAAACAAGTACCTGATCGTCGGTGTAAGCTACTTCACAAATTGGATAGAGGTTGAAGCTTTAGCCAAAATCACAACACTCAACATATTGCGTTTCTTCAAATGAAACATCCTAGACCAGTTTGGAGTGCCCCAGACCATAGCACCGACAATGGGACACAACTCATAGACATATATTTCTGGGAATTCATTGTTGACGTAGGAACCAAGCAACACTCTGCTTCATTCGGGCACCCACAAACGAACGGGCAAGTTGAAGCAGCCAATAAAGTGATCATACGAGGGCTAAAATGAAGGCTTGACGAGATAAAAAAAGTGATGGGTCAAAGAACTACACAACATCCTCTGGGCGTACCGAACCACACCCCATTCCACGACCTGAAAACCCCTTTCTGACTAGCATACAAAACAGAGGTTGTCATCCCCGTCGAAATGAACATATCGTCCAGATGGACAAAAGCTCCAATGGACAAGGATACCGATTTCGAAGCACTGCACAAGAAGCTATATCTGGTCGAGGAAGTTCGGTTAGGGGCAGCCTTATGCGAAGCAACACTCAAACATAAAATCACTATCAGACATGAGTCCAAGGTCATGAAGCAAGCATTCAAAGTCAGCAGTCTCGTCCTGAGGAGAAATCATAAAGACCCCAGAGAAGGCAAGCTGGTCGCAAATTAGGAAGAGCCTTACTGTGTTTGAGCAAAATCGGAGAACGGGGCTTACTACTTAGAAAATCTGAATAGGGAAGAAGTTTCTTGTCCTTGGAACACTGAGATACTGAAACAATATTACAATTAAGGTATCTGTCGGCTTGCTCGAATCCCAGCGATGGAGCATAAGTACTAGCCTAAAATGCATGTCTAAGTACAAGTATTGCATACTAATATCTTGAACTAACGTGGCCCCCTCATGAACGAGGAAGTCCACCATCACATGACTAGATAGTTAATTGAGTCTATCGTCATCATCGTACCACGAACAGACAGAAAACCTAGCTTGCAATAGGACATTCACACTGCGAAGATCAGGTCATCAACATGGCTCGAGCATCGTTCCTCGACCAGAACTACTCTGGCATTCTGCACGGTTCTCCAAACCGTCAGACTATACATATACAAAGCACAATTTTCCCAACCTAAAGTACCTTAAGACCTTCAGCTGGCACACGTAGAGAACATCGCGCAAATCCTTAGCTAAAATCTAAACAGTCGAGCATCACATAAAACACTTATTAAAAATAAACAAAATAGAAAGTGTCCTTCGACGGAAGCATTACAATAAAATGTGACCACAAGGTCCAACTTGTTTGGATATTACATAAAAGGGGGAATACTCCCCCGAACAAAAATTGGTGTGGGCATGCAGGTCGACCATCAAAAACACAAAGACTTAACAAAATTATCAACTAAACATTCTGTTGTGCGGTAGGATCGTCGGTGTCTGGTTTTCAGTAGGGGTCACCTGTGTAGGATTATCCTCTTCAATAGCCACATGTCCCTGGTCCTCCTCCCCAAGGAATTCAGGCATAAAGATCTTCCCTTCCACAAACTTGTATAGTCAGTTCGTCCCCTCCTCAGTGAACTCGACTCCAGGATTGACTAGCCTCAATTGAGCCATAACATTCACAATGTCTACCACCACTATCTACTTGAAGTCTTTATCCCCCTGGTCGATCCTGGCTATCAGATCCACCCGGGTTAACAACAACTTTTGGTCATCGATCTCATCCTTAGAGGGATCCATGGCCGCCTTAAGCCGAGCATTTAGATCCTCCAATGTTTTTCTTTGGCATTCAGCTATGGCCAGGGCCTCTCCTAGTTCTTTGATCTTCTTGGCTGCTTCTTTCTTATCCTCGGAATCCTTGTAAGCCTTATCTTAGGCAATAGACAAGGCTTTCAGCTTTGATATCTCCTGCTCCTGAGTAGCGGTCTCCTCGACGTACATCGAAGCCATGGTCAGGACCCTCATCACAAAACTAGCATCTTGGGCTAGAGTTTTTCTCTCGGGATTTCCATCCTGGTACAGATGCGAAAGTGGCGCGAAAAAGGAAGTGTCGCTAGCCAGGCATTTTTATCCCAAAAGAAGGGTAATGCTGCACAAACCCAGAAAGAAGGAGAAAGCGGGGTCTCACAAACCAAAGAGAAAGGGTAAGGGAGTCGATTACGAACTAGGAAGGTATTAGCACTCCGGATCATCCATCGTACCCAAAGGGATCCACGTTTGCTAGCACTATTTCAAAAGGTAAGGGTATCTGTTACTGCTACAACTTCTACTAGAAATGATTGAAAAGAAATAAGGAAGAATAAGGAAGAATGAAATGAAAGGATAAGGAGATGATATGGCATGAAGAACGAGGAAAGAGACTGAAGGATTGTGTTCGCCAAGCATCATCGCTTGTGCCTACGTATTCCCTTTTTGAAATGAGAAAGTCAGAACACCGTAGTTTGACTCAATAAAACTGACACAACTTTCTTGTGTTTTAGGGATTCAATTGATTATGCCTATGCTCAGGTATTGTAGGCTCGTCTGGAACAAGTGCGTCTATTGTATTGCAAAAGACAAGTAGGAGTGAGTTCTTTCGTTTAGAATGAGGGTGATGAGAAGAAAATTCCCAAAGGAAAGACACTTATTGTTTGTTAGATGTTTTTTAGTATCTTTTTGTTTGAGGCTTTGCATAGAAGAGTGTATTCAAGTCCTTTCCCATGGAGTATGTACTTCTTACATCACTCCAAAATGGAATGAGGAAGAAGCACACTCCAAGTTAAGTTGATTCTAAAGGGGAAAGGAAGCAATTATACAAAGACAAATCATCTTAAATTCTTGCAAAAACACAATTATGGGAAGTGTAATGGAATGCACGGGGGGTAGAACACACAGAATGCACCATGGGAAGTGTAATGGGCCGGTGACAGGTGTTCCTAGTGAACACACTTGTCACCGGTATAAGCGACAACCACAACAATGTGGCACCGATAAAAATGGAAAGAAAAAAACAAGTTTAACAACATCCACAAACGAATCTTCCTCATTCTAACCCTTTGTCTCTCTCTCACCTTCTTACTTCTCTCCCTCTCTGCAAATTTTATCTCACCGAAAACCTAGATTCCGCCGGAGAAGGCGGTGGCACACGGTGGTCGCCGCCGTCTTCTCCGGCGAAGCCCTACCCAAAACGTGAAACTCAAAACACAACCCCCCTAAGTTTATCCCCTCTACACGAATCTAAGGCCAACTTTTGCAAAAACTCCTTCAATCACTTGGATCGAAGGTTTTCAGAAGTGAAATCAAAGTTCAAGACACCCCAAAAACAAACGATCAATCAACACACTCAGAAGCAAGTAACAACAATAAATCAAAATGAAAACTCAAGGAAAAATAGAGTTAAGGAATACCTCTTGAAGAACGAATCTCTAAGAGTGCTCGGGTACGTGGCTTCAACTTTGTCCTCTCTTCTTTTCTATTTTCCTTTCTTTTCTTTCT
The DNA here is from genome assembly GCA_963966055.1 of Lathyrus aphaca. Classification (NCBI taxonomy): domain Eukaryota; kingdom Viridiplantae; phylum Streptophyta; class Magnoliopsida; order Fabales; family Fabaceae; genus Lathyrus; species Lathyrus aphaca. Next base: position 327,843,927 of record OZ014520.1, on the reverse strand, counting down.
TTTGAAATCCTCTCTATGCATGTCTTTTCTCTGCCTCTTTGTTGTTGTGCTTCTGTAGATGTTTTTTTTCTTGTTGTGTATTGCATTTTGCTACGGTGTGGCTATGCTCAAATTACTCAGAGTTTCAATGAGAAAATCTCAGTAACTTCTTGATTCAGAGCTTTTCTTGTGGATTTATAGTTTTTAGAAGGACTATTTTCTGCAAGTTTTTGTTCTCTACGAGGATTTTCGTGTATTGATTTTTGTTTGTCCTTGGTAAGTTTTTCTATGTAGGTAGGTGGCTAGGCTTTTTCTCAGGTTTTGGTGTGCAGGGCTTTCTGTGTATGGTGGATGTTAGGTTCTATGGTAGTGTCTCCTCCTTTTTGTGCCAATGATTGATCATTATATATAGTGGCATCTTTGAGAGAATTGGTACGTGTGAGTGAGTGAGAATCATGTGAGGTCAGGTTTGTGCGTGTGAGAAAACATGAGCTGGCCTTTTTGTGAAATCTGTTAGAACAAATTTCTTGGTGATTTTCTGTATGCATAATTTTGTGTAGTGTGGAACCCCCTGGTTGTGATGAATCCGTGAATTTCTTGTCTGTAGTGCCTAGAAGGAGGTGGTCCCCTTGTTAAAGGTTTTTGCCGTGATTCAACTCCTTTTGAGGATCTTGGTAATTCATTTTTACCATTACAAACTTTGTTTTATCTTGCGGTAAACTTGGAATGTTTTGAATTTTCACTGCCGTTACCATTGAGTGTTGTTTGTTTGAACTTTATGATATCTCATGAACATTGTAATTGTGACTTGTTTTGGAAGCTTATAATGACAATTCTTGATGTTGTAGTTTCAATTGTTGATGATGAAGTTATTTTGGATGAATTAATTTTGGTTTACTACTCTATTTGTCAAGTTGACATGCCTTTGAATTTCATGTTGCTACATATAACTCTGCTCCTTGATAATGTCCGCCTTTGTGTTTTTTAGGTAAAAGGAAATAAAGAGACATTGGATTGATGAAAAAAGATCGTGTGACCTTGTATTTGGGTGGATGCAGTCTTGATAGAATGAAAGGGTACGGAGGAGGTGTTAAAAGTTACAAGCTGCTTGCAGAAATAAAGCTTGTAGGAGTAGATAAACCATGAAATCTTGAGGTGGTCATGAGTCTTAGAACTATAGGGGAACTTTGGATCAATTTTTATTGATCTTTATAATAGAATCTTTTGTAATTTTGAATTGTGAACACTTTGAATCTATCATCTTCAATACATTAATTGTACATCTATAAAACTTGTATTGTCTTTGAATTTAGGGAGTTTCTTTTGACACAACGTTATATTTCTTGTTATTAGAATGATAAGCAAAAAAAAAATCATCATGTAGCACCCTTATTTTTGAACTTGCAATGGAATTCATAACACTAATCGTGGCTTAACATGTTATGCTTAACTGGTTTACGAACATGACTTGAACAAGCTTGAAACAATTTTCCAAAAACCATATTGAAGAATGGTCATCTAAAATTAACTAAAGACTCACTTAAATACACATTTGGAATGAGAATTTCAAATATTCTTCATCATGTATTCACTTGTAGTATGAATGCTCATTTTCAATCCCTTGAATTATAATCCACCTTAAGAACCATAGCTTTAATCTCAAACTTATCCTTTGGAATATTACTCTTTTTTTAAATACCTCTTCAAATGAACTAAAGCCTTAAAACAATTTCTTGAAATCCATCCTTGCACAAACTTACAAATATAGGATACCTTAGACATATCTTAAAGCATGGCCCAAACTTCACAAAGATCAATTGGTTAAGCGTTGACAACTTCACTTGCATTCAGTGTACCTACAAAACTGGTTAGCCACAACGAACATAGACACGACTTCATGGCCTAATTATTGGAAAATCATGGCCATAGGCCATATGATGATTTTTCTTTTTTTTAGAGAGAGAACCAAAAAAGTAGGACAAATATTGGTTATGACTTATGCCCCTATCTAATTACCTTGGACTCGAGAAAGTGAATTGATGCATAGCGTTCATTTTTAGGGTAGAAGTAAATTAAATAAGAATGCCCTAAAATTTGTCTGACAATAAAGAAAATACAATGCAATAATAAGAGGTGTGAGGATGGGATTGTAGATTGCCCAAAATGCCTGAGGTTCTTTGAACTAACAAAGCAGTATCTCAATTTACTGAATAAATTTTTTCGAGTCACACGAAGCAGTTCCTTGTGAATTAAGGTTCTTCGGGGACAATATCTTACCAAAACATGAGATTCTTTGGGTCAGGAGAAGCAGTCCCTTATCAATTAAGGTTCTTCGGGGATACCAAAGGAATATCTCAAGAACAAATGAGCTGTTGAGGGAAAACCAATCAACATGAATTCCCTTTCGGAGGAAGTATGCTAGCCAAGTTTCACATAGGAAAAGCTCACAAGACACTTTTTAGGATAACCTCTTCTTGGTGAGCAACAAAAGTGAAGATGTTGGGGGTCATCATTTTCAACCATAAATTTGAAGAATGACTTGCTGGAGGAATATGAATTATGTGAGCACATGCAGGATATTAGCTCCTTTTAGAGGAATACTGCCGACTTTGAGAGAGGATGGTTCGAGATACATGTCTTGGATCTTGGATCTTTTTATGCTATGTTTGATGTGAATGCTATGCATTGCATGATGCACAGTGATTCATATGAGAATTTGATTGTTGGAATTTTGATGCAAATGATTTATTTATGGCGATGATTAATATGATTGAGTTTGATGACATTCTTTCTTTCGGGCATGAATGTTATGCATGATGCATGTCATGCATGTGACAATGCAAATGATTAGATACGCTGAAGATAGGTTTTTTGGTAGATGCTAAGAATATTGGACTTTGGAAAGATGCCACTCCACGGGTGGACTTTTGAAAGGTAACATCATCAAAGGGTTGATGGAAAGAAAACTTTTGGTAACATCATCAAAGGGTTGATGGATTGGAAAGTTCAGGTAACATCATCAAAGGGTTGATGGAATGGATTTCACTAGGGAGTGACATCGTGAAAGGGTTGACATAAAAGAAAAGTTATAGGTATATCATCACCAAAGAGTTGGCGGACTCACTAGGGAGTAACATCGTCAAAGGGTTGATGGAAAGAAAATCTTAGGTAACATCATCAAAGGGTTGATGGAAACGACTTCACTAGAGAGTGACATCATCAAAGGGTTGACGAAAAAGAAAAGTTATAGGTATATCATCACCAAAGGGTTGGAGGATACGACTTGTTACAAAATATCGCCATCAGAGGGCTGATGGAAAATATTGTCATCATCAGAGGGTTGATGGACAAGAAAAAGGTCATATTGTCACCAAATGGTTGGTGGGATAGTCTTGTTATAGAATGTCCTCATTAGAGGGATGCTGGACAAGATTATATTCATCAGAGGGCTAGTGGACAAGATTATCTTCATTAGAGGGCTGATGGACAAGATAAAGGTTATATTGTCACCAAATAGTTGATGGCGTGGACTATGTTATATATGCATATGATGCATGTGTAAATGCAAGCAGGTAATTGATTTTACAAAGGTGCCAACGCGGTGAAATTTTGGTAGTTTTCCAAACACAATTGGACTTTTGAGGGTGCCACATCAGATGTGGACTTTTCGGTTTTTTGGTAGTTGCCATCATAGTTGACTTTATGGATTTATGAGGGTGCCAATAAAATTGGACTTTAGGCCTTTTGGTGGTTGCCAATAAAATTCGACTTTTGAGGGTGGTGGAGGGTATTTGACTTCTTGACACTTGATATCCGATGATGCTCTGATCAGAGGATGGATGCGACCACTTGTGGTGCCCCAAGTTTGGTCCATTGCTGAAGTTACATGTTTGCAAATGAGCGTAGAAACGTAATCAATGCATGTTGATCATGTTTGATTAGTCCTAAGGCATCCTTTTATAACTGCCTTTCCCCAATTTGTAGGGACTTTGAAAGAATATTCTTCAAATGGAAGCATTGGGAATGATTGTACCATGACATGGCACGATACAAATTGCACCAATATCAGGATCTTATAGGGAGCTTCCCCTGTCTGAGCCTTTGGAAGGACTTGTCCTAACTGATGATGAATGATTTTCCTTAGATAGGCTGATAGTTGAGATAGTATTCCTTTGTGATCCACTGATGCTTGGAGGTTTGATTTATGACCAACCAATTTTCAAGTCAACACAGTCATTGAATGACATGCCTCTGATTAGGTGTGTTCTTGATTCGAGTCAACACTAATGAATTCTCAAGTTCCTCTTTGACTTTTATTTATTGGAATTTATTTAGATTCTAAGTACTGGCTTGCAATTAAAATTATTTGTTTAGAAATGGTAATTTTAATGTAATATTCGTGGGAGTTTTGAAAAATCAATTATTTGAATGATGTGAAAATGTGTGACGAATGGACTATTGGTCTAAACACAATGTTAATTTAGCAAATGATCTGCGATACAATAAGGAGAAGATTAACAAATATTTTATGAGTCAGTTTATGCAACCTTTCTGAAGTATGCTTTCAGAATAAACCTTGCCTCAATTAGGTCTTTCAAGGGTTGTATCATGGTCTGGTTCACGGTTTATGAAACAGAGGATATAGGCTCAAAGTTTTTGTGTCCACCCCTCTTCGTGATGTTCTCTAGTCCTATATTCAGTTAACTCTACACACACCTTCATCTTGACATTGTAAGAGTGAAGATGAATACTTAAGGTTCGTTGGCAATGGCAGTCATATTTATTTGTTGTCAGTGGCCCTTTGATATTATGTGGTCACATGATCCTTGTTTTGTCTTTTGCTGAGGATTCTAGATCCTCTTTTGACTTTGTCTTTGTTTGTTGACGAGGTTTTGCTTGGACTAATTTATGAAGTGTTTGGTCTACTGGGATTGCCCTAATTTTTGCCTAAGTTTCCTCTTTGGGTGTTCAACTTAGTGGGATTTCTCTTTTTCTTTTTCTTTTTTTTGTTGAATGTTATGACTGCTAAGCCATTTGTTGATGGTTCCTCCAACGAGATATCTATTCTTTTGATTTGAAGGTGTAGTCAGGTCAACTAAACACTACCCTGCCTCAGGTTAAGTATAAGGGTTTTGAAGATCCAAAAGAAACTCCTACATCTAGGCTCGAAGTGGTAAACTAGGGATTAACTCCTTAACTCTCATGTGTTTGGGGATTTGAAACAACTCCTGTACATCATCAGCGAGGTTCTTTCTGAAAGCACGTTATCAACAATTATGGGTATTTCGTTTTCGTCATCCTCCCTTAAATCTTTGCTAAACAATGTTATAAAGGAGGTAAAGTGCAATTTTTTGTGATTTTTCTAATAAGTGGGAAAACGTGAGTGAATACGAATGGATTCGTTCAAAACATGCATGTTCATTACATTAATATTACCATTTATTAACAACAATGTCTAAAAGAAAATAACACTTAACAGAAAAGAAACTACAAATGCAAAGTAATGATATGAGCTAAAGACTGTCAGTGTTGAGGAACTGGACTTTGATTTGTTGTTAGGAAGCCTTCTTCAACATTACTCTTCAGGATCAATTTAAGAACCATCTTCAGATGTACTCTCAGCAACTTCTTCCATGACATGGACTGAGGAACTCGCCTGACCAAGTGAAGGATTGTTGATTTGAATGCCTTGATGTGTGAATGAGAACTTCTTGGCATCAAGAAGAGTCCGAACCTTGCTTTTGAGCACCTTATAGTCTTCAGTTGAGTACACTAGCGCTCCTGCATGGTAATCACATTGGGCGTTAGCATCAAAGTCAGTTGGATAGGGAGGAATCATTGGATCTAATTCCTTTGGTACTATCAATCCACTTTCGATCAACCATGGTAATACTTGACTGTATGGCACTGGAAGAGGAGTGAAATTCCTTTTTGGCTTTCTTGGCCTTTGTCGAGAGTGTTGGCATGGAGTGTTCTGACATTGGTATGACCACTGAGAAGATCCTTGATTTATTTGAGGATATTGACCATATGGAGGGTGGTGTATCTGATATGGAAATCCAGAAGATTGCTGGCTCTGAACAACGGACCTGCATGGGTACTGTTGATAAGGCACTGGAGGTGGAGCTACCCAAACTGCATTAATTTCCTCATTTACTTCTTCCTCTCGTGAACTAACAACTGATTCACTCCCACTAGCCTAGATGTCCGAGGTGACTTGCACTTTTCTATTCTTGAGCAGGCTCTCGATTCGTTCTCCCACTGACACCAATTGTGAAAAGCCAGGAAATTGACTGCCTATCATCCTTTCGATGTATGGGCTTTGCAATGTGTCCATGAACAAGCCAATCAATTCTTTCTCTAATATTGGTGGGTGAACACGAGCAACTAATTCTCTCCATCTTTGGGCATACTTTCTGAATGATTCACTGCTTTCTTAAGATAACCCTTGCAATTGCATGTGATTGGGTGCCATGTCGAGATTGTAGTCATACTGCTTTATAAAAGCACTGGACAAGTCAAACCATGACTGGATGTGGCTAATCTTTAGCTGCGTGTACCAATCCAATGATCATCCACTCAAACTTTCTTGAAAATAGTGAATCATTAGTTTATCATTCTTAGTATGAGTAGTCATCTTTCTGCAGAACATCACCAAATGATTCTTCGGATAACTATCTCCTCCACACTTCTCAAATATTAGCATTTTTAAATTTGGAGGGATTACCACGTCAGGCACTAAGCATAAATCAGAAGCATATCATTATGTTCTTTTAAGGCTTCAAACCTTTATTCCAACACTCAACATCTTTCAACAAACTCAGGATCTTGAGATCGTTCAGTATTCACCACCAAGTTTGACCCTTTGGAATTAGGCGCAGAGAATGCAAAGCTTTGATATTCTACAACATCAACAGATGAATAATTCCCATCTTGGGCAATGTGACGTTCTTGTGCAATATAGTCTTTGACAGGGATGACATTCTCAATCTGGTGAATATTGTCCTCTCTTTTTGTTAAGGCTATCATGGCCTCCACAAGTTGCTCTACCTATTTCTTCATTGAGTCCATATCTCCTCTTAACATAGCATGGCTTTGCTCCAATGGATCCATGATTCTCAAAGCTACTTCAAATCTGATAAGACTGTCGAGAAATCAACTGCAGTTTAGGGACGAATGATGGATGCATTTTTTTTTGGAAAATGAGGTGCAATGCATATGAAATGGTATGCAAATAAAATGCAAGATCCAGGATCACAAGATTAGAGTCTCAAGAATCTTTAATAGCAGAATTCGTGAGTCCAAGGTATAGAAGGAGGATACTCGGATTGCTCTCCTTACAAGGAGCTCACCGGGTAGGCTTTAAGATTTTAAGGAACCCCAAAGTTATAAATTCATATGGCAATTTATCAGACACACCATAAATATGAAGGTTGATTGACTCCCCTATATGAATCTCGTCTGGGTGAGGTTTTCGTATCGAACTACGCTAGAGAAAAAACTCTCGGTGCCCCATACTACGCAACCATCAACATAGGGTTTCAAACAAAAGTCTCAAAGTCATAGACTTGTCTACACTATTTTTTGGACATGTTGGTTGTTCGACAGTCAGTCATCTTCATTGAGACAGTTTATTCTGAGTGAGGTCTTTGTATCGAACTACGTGAGAGTAACCTCTCAGTGCCTCATACTATGCGACAATTAACCCTTTGTTTGAGCCCAAAAGTTTAAGGTTCTAAGGTCCTTAGAGTAGATGATCCTAATGAAAACACTGATCGTCCACGCCATAAATATGACAGTCATCAAGCTCTCGGGAGCCTATACTACACAACCTCTCCAAATTTTACGTTTATAATCATAAGCCTAAGTATAAAGCTTTTCACTCAAGTTTCCTTTTGTAATAAAAGTATCGTTTCAAAGTACCGTAGAGCCACAATATAGATACAATATGGAAAGCGATAAAGAAAGCGATAAAATAAGCAGGTAACACATTAGAAAACATCCAAATAAGCATGGAACCACCTAGACTAGGCCTGACTTACATAGGGGTGAATCAGTCCCCAACAGAGTCGCCAACTGTCATACCTCGAAAAATACGATCCTCGCTATCACTCCCAGGATTTTTATCCTGGTACAAACGCGAAAGTGGCACGGAAAAGGTAGAGTCTCCAGCCAGGCATTTTTATCCCGAATGAATGGGAAATGTAATGCTGCACAAACTAAAGGAAAAGGAAAGAACGAGGTCTTGTGAACCAAAGAGACTGGGTTTGGGAGTCGGTTAAGAACTGGGAAGGTATTAGCACCCCAAATCGTCCGCCGTACCCGACGGGATCCATGCTTGTGTGTCTATTTCAAAGATTGAGAATAAAACTACTGCTGAATAAAAAATGCTACTGGAACTAGAATGAGAGAGGGAACTGGAAAAAGAGAATGAAAGGTACGGGAAAAATGTAGGGAAAATAAAGAATGTGCTTGAATGGGCCCTACCCCACTGCCTATGTATCTCATGGAAAATGAGAATCTGAGTCGACGTAGTTCGCCTAACTAGGGAGGAAACTTTTTGTGTTTTTTATGATTGAACTACTTATGCATATGCTCGGGTGTTGTAGGCTCGTCTGGTACGAGTGTGTTTACTATCCTGCAAAAGACAAGTCAGAGCGAGTTCGTTCGTTAAGAGTGAAGGTGGTGAGAGAATAATTCCTGAAGGAAAGACGATTATTGTTTGTTCAATATTTTTTAGAAGAAGTGTTTTTCGGTGTTATTTATGAAGCATCCTCAATCTAAGACTTATTCATCATGATGGATATCCTACACCTCATCCCCATATGGAATGTGTGCGAGTACCCCCATGGAAAAGTCTCTTGGCACATGAGAAAGCTCAACCTTTATTATATGTTTTGATTTTGTCTAAATATGAGAGAGAAGACTCAAGTTGAGAAAGGGAAAAAACTAAGGGAAACTAAGACTCACCCTAAGTTATTGTTTAATGGAGATCCTATGGTTAGTGAGGTTTTCTAATCCTATAGAGAAAAGAAGAACAAGTTCTAACTTACTTCAAGGATTGAAGATGAGATTAGAACTCAAAGGGAATGAAAAAAGTGAAATGTCGAAGAAGCATAAAACACTTATCGCAAACACATATGAGGAAGCTTTAAAAAAGGGTAAGGAGGAAGGTCGAATGTAGGCGCATGTCCATACTCTATACTTACCATTAGTCCTTGAAAATGGTTAGTAGCATTCATAATTTATTAAATCAAAATGATTAAAAAGGAGGAGAATTAATTACTAATATGTCCTAAAATGATTATGACCTAAACTAGACTCAATCCTAAGCCTAAGGATGCCTAAAAGCTATGCAAAACATAAAGTAAGAAGCTCAACAGCGCTTCACCACACAATCAACTACCAAAATAAAAATAAAATGCAAACAACCTATTACAGCCACCAAATAACATTGAAACATGTGTAAAAAGTGTCAAAACAAGGCAATGCAGTATACAATTAACAAACTCTGCTTTAAAATACAACAGTAGAAAATGTGGCATAATTATATCACTTTTACAATGCAAATTCATGAATCACAATGCATGGATATGCATCACACAACAATCATCAATGGATGCAACATGGTTAGTATGATTATGAACATGTGAATATGCAAACAACTCAACCACTTTAATGCATTTTCCATAAAAAAAACAAATTATGTGCATTTTCCAATGAACATGCATTTTATTGCATCCTAATCTGAAACAATCATCAACAATTAAATGCAACAAACAAACAAGCAAGAATGAATGCAAACATGTGAATTATGCAATTTCAAGTAAGATGCAACATATTCGATTATGCACGCAAGTATCCGAAACATGCCTCGATCATGCAAACAGTGCAAAACAAAATTTTAACTCATCATTAACATGCTAACAATGAAGTTAAAACATGGTAACAACATTTATAATTCATCATGAGCATCAATTCACAATTATGCAAAAATCAGAAATGAACAACATGCGCGTCGAAAGACGTCGAAGCTATATGGACCTACACATAAACAAATCCTATAAACTCCCTATAATCATATACTAAAGATCCATGATGATTAGAGGGGGAATGGATACCAAAAATGCAAGAAAAACAAGAATTTTTCTTTCTGGTTCAGTGGTAACCGATTACTACCTAGAAAGTAATCGGTTACTAGTTCAAAAAATGGTGTTTTCTACAAAAATTAACACAGGTAATCGGTTACTACCTAGGAGGTAACCTGTTACCAATTCAAAAAAACTTTTTTTTTGCACAAATTAACACAGGTAATCTATTACTACCTAGGAGGTAATTGGTTATTCTAAGACTAGAATAAAAAATTCTGCATTTTCTTGGAAAATTCAGCAGCAACTTATTCAAATAAGCTCTAACCTAATGCATATCAATTAAGCATGTAAATTACACCTAAATGCAACAATTTAACACCAATTAAAACCACAAACACATTAAGATTCTAAATCCTAATGATCCAATTAATTAAAGTGTCAAAAATTAACAAAATGCGAAGAACACGCGTGTCGAGAAAATGCGGAATAACTTAAAATAAAAGTGATTATGAATTCACCAACCTACAAAGCGGAGTTTTGCTTTAGTAATTGTTGAAAAGACGAATCGATACGCGATAGAATAGAAAACCAGAGATCCGGAGCTCCTTCACGTGAATACACAATATAAATGCGGTTTGATGAACTTCTTCAAGAATCACTTCCAAGATGAGAATTTAACACCAAATCAATAGCTAATTCTTCAATAATCCATGAATTCAATATGATGATGGAGGTTTAGCTTCTAATTCTTCAAGTTTCAATGCAAAACTTGAAAAATTATGGAAGATGAAGCTTTGTGTGAATTTGGGAAAATGAGAGAAAAAATGAGAGAAAATTGAGAGTGATGAGAAAATTTTGTGAAAATGAATTGTTGATGTGAGGTTTAGAGTGAAAATTGTTTATATACATGTTAGGTTTGGAGAGTGGTTTGGGTTTGGAGTGAGGCTCTGGAATTAGCTTGGGACTTAGGTTTGGGGTTAACTTAGGAGTTAGTTAAAAGTTAGTTAGGAAGCTACTAGAATATTCTTGGAATATTCCCTAGAATATTCCTTAGAATATTCCCTAGGAATATAGTGGAATGAACTAGAAGGTTCCATTAGAAAAGTAGTAGAGTGTAATGCAAGGTTAAGTGGAAAAGTGAGACCACCAATGAGGCCGACCACCACCAATTAAGGTGAACAATGTTAGTGTTAATGCATGTGAGATAAACGATATGTAAATCGCTATCCGAACGTAATACCACACAAAACTAAAGATGAATACCAAATTGAGTCACACTTATGGTATTCTTCCATCTTTAAGTTCAATCACTCATTTTGGTGGATTCAAGCATGAAAATCTATCACTAATGAAAAGTACCTTAAGTGAATTGAATAATTCACTTAAAGGTAGTTTTGAATTAATGAACATTAGATACTCTAATCTACACCCAAAGTTCATTGGAATTAAAGAGAAATCACTCCTAAGAGTGCTTCCCAAGGTAAAAATAAAAGGAGGAAGAAGAAGAAGAGAGAGGAACCAAAAAGAAGCTTAAAATAAGCCAAAAAATAGCCTCTTACTTGTGTTAACCGGTTAACCAAAATGCACTGGAAATGGTTAACCGGTTAACGTAACCAGTTTCAGATCCTGCACGGCACAACACTGGTTAATCGGTTAACCAAATTGCATTGAAAATGGTTAACCGGTTAACGCTGAACCAATAGCAGAAAAAATGCTGAAATTAAGCATGATCCATTTTAAAAACCTTTTTTCAAACACTTGATGATCATGATCTGAATTTGCACGAATTTTAAAACCAAAATACAGTGAAATCCCTGCTATCAAACAACAATTTAATATCCAAAGGATCTAGAATCAAAGGCACCAAATATCTATATCTTGAATGTTGATGATGAGGATTGGTTTATGGAAAGAGTGAATTACCAAAAACACTTCTTCAAATTGGACCAAATCAAGCTAGATCTACTGAGATTGGTTAACAAGAAAAGAATAGGATGAAGGTTTAGCTCAAGTTGATCAAGAATTCAATGTGAATTCTTTATAACTTCAAAAGAAGGAAATAAGAGCTTTAGTGAACTGTTTGGTTTTGGAGAAGTATTTTGCAAGAGATTTGTTGGCTCTTAAAAGCTTGTTGAATGAATGAAATTAGAATTCTATTTAAATACTTTAGGTATGGGAATTTGGTGGAATGAAGCTTGCTTTGGTAATTAAAATTAGGTTTGGTAATTGAAAATTTGGTGGGAAATGGAAAAGAATGGTGATTAGTGAGGGTTTATGGTAGGAAATGATTAGAGTGATGTAGAGAATTTAGAGGGGAATGGATCTAGAATATTCCAAATGAGAACAATGATCCAAGGGTGCTGAATTTGAATAAAATATTCAAATTTCGCACTGGTTAACCGGTTAACACATAGGGTTAATCGGTTAACCAAGCTAAAATTTGAATATTTTATTAAAATGTGATTGCTTGGTTGTTGTGGCCCGATTTTTTTGTACGTCGAAGAAGGCATGGAAATAAACACACGAACCTTAGCATTCCTTGAATGAATCAATTAACTTGAGAAATCCTTGATCAGATACATTTGAATTACTTGCGGATCAACTTCGACTTTTGTCTGTGAAATTTTATTCGAGCTGCAGGACTGCTTTTTTGGCGTTTTCAATTGTTCCTCTTCCTAAAAATGTAAGTGAAAGAAAACAAAATATTTTTATTTTATTTTAATTAGTGGTTAGTAAACATAAACAAATAAAGCAATTAAAAGCAACAGTGATCCGTTGTGAGACATAAACCTACAACCGAGAAGAACCGAGCAACCAGTGTGATCTTGTTTGTATGCAAGATGTAGATGAAATGCAAAGAAAAACCTAGGGAAAAATTAGGGTGTTACAGCTGCCCCTATTTAAGTTTCTTCAATCTGGAGATATGAAGATTGACATCTTTGTCTTTGCAAGATGGGAGAGACTTAAATACAGAAAACCCAATTTTTGTCCTGAGGGAACATGATATGAATATGATATGCAAACCCAAGATATCTGTGGGAAAAATATGACCACCAGAGGAAAGAAAAAGCTTGGGAACACAAAAGAAAATCCCGCCGGAGAAAAGGACAGACACCAAAAGAGTTTACCAAGAAAATAAATCACTGGATAGCTGGATCAACTTGGAAAAAAAGATATAATCAATGTAAAAAGTTCACCAAGGAAGAGAAAACACTCTGCTAGGGAAAATCAACCAAACCAAGTATTTGAGTCCAAAAATGGAGGAATACCGAGTTGGAAAAGAATCATCAACTACCGGTTTACTGGGTAGGAGAAAAAGCAATGAGCTTGATTAACTTGGTAATATTACCCACTATCGAACAATTGATAGCTTAATTCCAAAGTAATATACTCAAGCTGGAGAAAATATTTCCCACTATCAAACAATGATAGCTTAATTCCAAAGCAATAAAACTCAAGAGGAAGGATTACCCATTATCAAATAGTGATAGCTTAATTCCAAAGTAATCAATCAAAAGGAGGAGACATATTACCCACTATCACACAAGTGATAGCTTAATTCCAAAGTAATATACTCAAACTGGAGAAAATATTACCCATTATCGAACAACAATAGCTTAATTCCAAAGCAATATTACTCACCAAGAGGATCAAAGTTCAATCTAAGAACAAGTCAGAGAGAAACAGTCAATTAAGACTCATCCCGAGGAGGAAATATCTCAACTGGGGAAAGTTCCATCCAAATGACAAGCTGGGGAGGAGACCGAATCAAAAATCACCCACAAGGAATAAACTCAGTGGGGAATTTAGAAAGGATAAACACTTTTTTCTTAAAGGTTGACACTCTATCTTGAAAGAAAGACAACACACACACACACACTTTGTGGGGAAAATACACACCAAAGAGCAGGGAAAAATGATAAATGCAAGAATCCAAACAAATGATGCCATGCATATACGTATGAATATGCTGAAAAAACAAACATAAAGATAAGCAATAGGTGACAGAAACACCACAACAACCGGATACTCGACTAATCCCAAAGAAACAATGCTAGGAATCATGCTGGAGATTCAAATTTGAAATCCTGCAGGGGAAAAGCAAAAGCCATCCAAGGAATAAAATCCTGCTACAAGGCTAAACTCCTGATGAGGAAACAATTACTAAGAAATCAATTCGTTAAGAAAACTTCAATAATCCATTAAGGACATCATCAGAAATTCCACTCTGAGAGGATAACATATCAGAGATGCAACAACATAAAATCTTCCACCCTTTGGGGAAATAGGGAAATGTCCCTGTTAATCTCTGATGGGGGCAATTATCTTCACAACTCTGTTTAGGGAATTAAGATAAAGATCTACCAGTGATGAAAATAAAGCATAGCCTACTCCAGTCTCAAACATCAAACATCAACTCTGCATAGGGATACCACCCTACTGAGGAAAGATAATAATCTGCCGGGGATGGGGAAAAGGTTCCACAATCCTTGCTAGGGACATATGTACTCCAACTCTGTGAGAAATAACCATCATACTATTCCTACTCCGCTTGGGGAAACGGTGCAAGATTTATTGATGATCACATAGGAACCTGCTGGAAATAATCACATGCAGACCTACTAGGGATATGTGGGAAAGACTGTTGGAGATCATTCATCACTGTAAATTTTAGACTTGCTAACTCACCCGGGGACACCAAAAGTTACCATCATCGCAAAAATAATACAGTTATGAGGGATTTTAAATCAATACCTACCACCAGGTAAAATAAAACCTCTAAACTGACTACTATATCAAAACTTCCGCATGGGTATACATCGAATTCAAGTTGAGGAACAAGAACTCGGTCGAGGATTCCCAATGCTTCAAAAATAAACTGCTGAGGAAAAGATCAAAACTCAGCAGGGGATTCTCAAGAACCTCCTTTCCAACAGTTCTTCTGGGGAAGAAATTGGAACTCAAATTAGGAACTTTCATCCAATCAATTCATGCTTGTTGTGGAACGAAACATCATTAACAATCCAAGACTAAATAGGCATTCCAATAAAAACAGATCAAACACTGCTATGGGAGAGGCGAGTTACACACATCAAGACTTCGCCGTTCCTGGAATCACTGTTAATATCCTTTCTTTGTTCACATACCAAAAGAAAAGTGTTTTTATAATCTTCAAAAATTAAATTCATTAAATTTGTTTAAAAAATAATCATAAAAAATAAATTGAAATTTTGTAAATAGAAACAAAACAACGAATTACAAACAATTGGATAAAGACTCAAATTCATTGATAGAATGGTAGTCAGCAAATGGCATGACTCCATGGATCATTACAATTTTGAAAAATGGTAAATACATGGAAAAGGACTACATTGAAATACAATGATCATTATTCTACCTATCAACTTTGAGCTCCATTGTGTCTGAAACTTTAGTCAAGGATGAGTGAATAAGAATCTTTAATGGGCAATTCCACTAAGGGGTAGAATCTGAAATCCTCGGTTGTTTCAAGTGATCCAGTCTATCGATGCAATTACTTGCCATGATCCCTAACTTTTCCCTAGATTTCCCTTTCGGGTTTTCAATCTACCGGGATAATTATTTCTATTTATGTCTCTAATTTTTTCCTGGATCGCCCTTTCGGGTTTTCAATCCACCAAGACACTCATTTTTTCCTAAGCCGCCCTTTCGGGTTTTCAACTTAACCATCTGTTCTTTTTTTAGGCGAAGTATTTCGTGACTGCATCCGCATTCACAGGGCGAGAGATCTCCTCACCATCCATAGTTGCAAGAATTAATGAACCTCCAGAGAAGGTTTTCTTAACAACATATGGGCCATCATAGTTCGGAGTCCACTTGCCCTGAGAATCTGTAATGAAAGACTGGATCTTTTTGAGCATGAGGTTTGACCTTCTTATCAAAATATTTCTTTATTATTTGATGGTACAACCGACCATGACACAAAGCTGTTATTCTTTTTTCCTCAATCAAATTCAACTGATCAAATCTACTCTGACACCATTCAGCCTCAGTCAACTTGGCTTCCATCAGAACTCTCATTGATGGGATCTCAACCTCGATGGGAAGCACTGCTTATGTACCATAAACAAGTGAGAAAGGGGTTGCCCCTGTTGAAGTGCGGACAAATGTATGATACACATGCAAGGCAAAAGGGAGTATATCATGTCAGTCCTTATATGTTACAACCATCTTCTGAATGATATTCTTAATATTCTTATTCGCAGCTTCAATAGCCCCATTCATCTTCGGTCTATAAGGAGAAGAATTATGGTGTTGAATCTTGAATTCTTCACAAAGATCTTTCATCATTTTATTATTCAAGTTCAAACCATTATCAATAATGATTCTATTCAGAACACCATACCTGCAGATAATGTTATTCTTGATAAATCGAACCACAACTTGCTTGGTCACATTAGCATATGATGCCTCTTCTACCCACTCGGTGAAGTAGTCAATGGCCACAAGAATAAATCGATGTCCATTCGAAGCCTTGAGTTCAATCATACCAATCATATCAATTCCCTACATAGATAAAGGCTATAGGGAAGAAATTACATTGAGATGAGTTAGTGGCACATGAATCTTATCAACATACACTTGGCACTTATGGCCCTTTTTTTACATACTTGCAACAATCAGATTCCATTGTTAGCCAATAGTAACCTGCTCTCAACATCTTTTTAGCCATTGCATGCCCATTAGCATGAGTACCAAAAGATATTTCATGAATTTCTTTCATTAACATGTCTTCTTCGTATCTATCCATGCATTTGAGCAAGACCATGACACAATTCCTCTTATAAAGCACATTTCCATTCAGGAAGAAATTGCATGCCAATCTCCTCAAAATCCTCTTATCTTTATCGGATGCCCCAAGTGGGTATTCCTGACTATAGAGAAAACATTTAATATCATGATACCAAGGCTTGTCATCATGGACCTCTTCAACTGCAAACACATGAGCCGGTCTTTCAAGTCGCATCACTCTGATCATGGGAACGTCATTCCATTGGTGCACCTTTATCATAGAAGCTATAGTTACCAAAGCATTTGACTTCTGATTTTCATCACGAGGTACATAATGAAACTCAACTTTAGTGAAGAAAGTTGATATCCTCCTGGCATAATCTCTATAAGGGATCAAGTGGGGTTGATGAGTTACCCACTTACCCTTGATCTGATTGATTACCAAGGCAGAATCTCCATACACATCAAGATGCTTAATCCTCAGATCAATAGCTTCCTCAAGACCCATACTAAAGGCTTCATACTCAGCTTCATTATTGGTACAAGGGAAATTCAACCTTGCAGCAATAGGAATATGTGAACCATGGGGAGTAATGATCATTGCCCCAATTCCTCTTCCGCGTGCATTTACAACACCATCAAAAATTAAACCCCATTGAGATCTAGGCTCCGGCCCTTCCTCAATTAAAAGTTCATCACAATATTTCATTTTCAAATACATTACATCCTCATCTGGGAAATCAAACTTGATAGGCTGGTAATCATCAATCAGTTGATGTGCCAAATGGTCAGCCAAGATACTACCTTTTATAGCTTTTTGAGCTTGGTACTTGATATCATATTCTGACAACAACATTTTCCAATATGCAATCGTCCCAGTCAAATCAGGATTTTCAAAGATATAATTGATCGAATCCATTTTAGAGATCAACAAAGTTGTATGATTCAACATATACTGGCGAAGACGCTTTGCAGCCCAAGCTAAGGCGCAACAAGTTTTTTCAAGCATGGAGTACGAGACTCACAATCAGTGAATTTTTTACTCAAGTAGTAAATCATATATTCTTTTCTTCCAGATTCATCTTGCTGACCAAGCACACAACCCATGGAATCTCCCAACACAATCAAGTACATAATCAACGGTCTACCTTCCACTGGAAGAGACAAGATAGGAGGTTCAAGCATATATTCTTTGATACTTTCAAACGCCTTCTGACAATCATCTATCTAGACACAACCTTGGTCTTTCCGAAGCAACTTGAAGATTGGAGCACATATGGCAGTCATGTGAGAGATAAACCTCGAAATATAATTCAAACGACCAAAGAATCCTCTTACTTGCTTTTTAGTTCTTGGAGCAGGCATTTCCCGAATAGCTTTCACTTTATCAGGATCAACTTCAATGCCTCTTTGGCTGACAATGAAACCTAACAACTTTCCAGAACGTACACCAAATGTGGACTTGTTCGGATTCAAATGAAGCTAAAACTTTCTTAACCTCTGAAACAACTTCAGAAAATGTTCAACATGATCCTCTTCAGTCCTCGACTTAGCCATCATATCATCAACATATACCTCAATTTCTTTGTGCATCATATCATGGAAAAGTGTGGTCATAACTCTTTGGTATGTCGCACCAGCATTCTTCAATCCAAAGAGCATCACTCTATAACAGAATGTTCCCCATGGTGTAATAAATGTGGTTTTTTCCATGTCCTCGGGTGCCATCTTTATTTGATTATAACCAGAAAATCTGTCCATAAAAGAGAACACATAAAGCTTAGCCGTATTATCTACCAATACATTAATGTGTGGCAATGGAAAATCATCTTTTGGACTGGATTTATTCCAATCTCTGTAATTAACACACGTTCGGACTTTTCCGTCTTTCTTTGGAACGAGCACAATATTGGCCACCCATTCAGGATAATTAGATGTCACAAGAAAACCTACATCAATATGCTTTTGAACCTCCTCTTTGATCTTTACTTTCATATCAGGATGAGTTCTTCTCAACTTTTGCTTCACAGGTGGACATTCAGGCTTCAATGACAATCTATGCTCCACAATATTAGTATCAAGACCTGGCATGTCTTGATAAGACCAAGCAAACACATCATCATATTCTCTAAGAAGCTCTACCATCCTCTTCTTAACATCAGAACCAAGCAATGCTCCAATCTTGACTTCTTTCTTATCATCTTCAGAACCCAAGTTGACTATTTCTGTAGACTCTCCATGAGGCTAATAACCTTCTCCTTGTGCTCAAGCAACCGAGAAATCTCTTCAACACCCTCTTCCTCAGCTTCAAACACAAGAATTCAAAGTTGGGAGTGGGCATAGGATCAATTTTTTCAATGGGTTTAACAATCAATCTGCACAATGATTTTATTTTTATTTTAGAGTATGAACAAAAGTGCAAACATTATGTAGATAAAGAGTGGTTATTTTTATTTTGGGTTTTTTATGTTACCATTTGTTGTACCCCAAAATTCTCCCTCCCATATTCAAGATAGTGTGTCTCAAGAGGTCTCCTAATAGTCACAAGATTCACAATTGCTCACAAGGATTCAAGGTTTCATCAGATAACGCCTCCTCCTAAGCAACAGATCTAAAACTAGGGTTTTGAGTTTCCCCAAACAAAGTGGACTTCCAAAGCCTCAAGTGGACTTCATAGCATCTCATATACCTTAAAGAATCCTCATCTCAAGTTTCAAATCTTTCCCAATAAATTTGGTCAGTCAGATGCTCAGATATTTAAAAATCAGTTAACTTAGTCAAAAAGTCAACTGAGGTCAACTATGGTCAACTCAAAGTCAAACTTCAAGATTTTTGGTTAACATCAATATTATGAGGTGAAATTCATCATTTAATCATTGGTTGATCATGATTCATCAAGGAAACCTCAAAATTATCAAGAATAAGAAGTTGCTAAATTAGGGGTTTGATTAGTAAAAGTCAACTGGACTTTGACCAACCATAACTTTCACATACTTCATCAAACATTTCCCATCCAAACCTCATTTTAAGGAAATTAAATTCTCTACAACTTTATGTCACACAAGCCAAATAGAAAAATGCTTCATTTGGAAGGTATGAGCCAAAACATTATAGGTCTTTTTGAAAGTCAACAAAAAGTCAACTTTTTCCAAAGCTCATATTTGAAAATGGTAAATGATATGGACATGAGACCAAAAGGGTTGATTATATAACACTCTAAGATATCTAAAACGTCCTAGAACACCTTCATGGCATTAAAATTGAGGAAGTTATGCATTGTCAAAGTTGGGAAATATTCAAGGGGTATATGAAGCAAAAAAGGTCTAAATTCAAGATTTTGTCAAATGGCTCATAATATTGCAACCCAAACTTGAAGATGAGGTCATGCACGACCCAATGGTCAATTATTCTGATTTTTATCATTTATTTTATATTATTTTGGATTTTAATTATTAAAATTCAATTTTAATAGAAATAAAATATGAAAATAAAATATTTGATCTTATACTTATTTTTGGATCAAAGATTTTGCATTCAAATTGATTGGAAATCATTCAAAATCATGCAAGACCAAAAAAGTATGTGTATATTTGATTTTTTTGACAAATTGGCAAGATGGTTTCTTCACATTCAAGTAATCCAAATCCATGCATCTAAACCCCAAATTTTGACCTAGAATCATTCTATTACATAAACACAACAATGAGACAATATTAGGGGACGATTTTTGAGACAAGGGAGAGGGCACTCAAAACTTGTTTTTAAATAAAAAATTCAATTTTCGGTTTCACAATTCAAGGCCTCTTCAACATATTCTAAAGGTTCCAATGCACTCCTGAGGGCTATTAGAACCTATCTCAATCATCATATGCATTATAAACCCCGTGAATGGCTGAAACCGAATCTCATTTTTTCTTGTTTTATGTATTTTTTCGATTTCATATATGTGTTGGTTATAAATTGAATTTGATGCTTGGTTTGTGTTTATTATGATGAAAGGATGCTTTCTGGATAGTTTGATTTAATGTTACGTCCAAGAAGAGAGATCATCCATAGTTAGGGTTTTGAACTCTATTTTGGGGTTTCACGATTTAACCCATATCAAAGCTTTTAAATGGTCTATTTTGATTGTATGAAGCTTAGTTGATAATTTGGAACAATTAATTTGGACAAATCATGTTATTTTCGAAGGTTTTGAAATTTTGCAGGTTACCTACGAATAAGAATCCGTAGCAAATTTCCTAGTTAATTTCGCAGGCTAGAGGAAGAAGATGACGGGTTTTGGCGCGCGCTGAAGGATTCAAAATTAGTTTTATATTTTATTTATTTTTTTCATTGTTTGAACATATTTGCATGGTCGGCTTAGTGGTAAGGCGCACGCTTGGTAATGTTGAGGTCTTGGGTTCGATCCCAGCCTTAACCTTTTTTTTAAACGTTTCTCTACCATTTGATTTATTATATAATAATTAGCTTAAATAACATTTCTCTACCATTTGATTTATTATATAATAATTAGCTTATATATATATATATATATATATATATATATATATATTTATATATATATAGTCATAGGACGTGGGTTCAAACCCAACCTATGACACATTTTGACTTACATTTTATGTGGATTTCTTATTATATAATATGTGTTTTCCATGTTATTTCCTAGGAGCGTGCGTAGCCACATGGTAAAGGACTGAGGCTAGGAGTGAAGGGTCCTGAGTTCAATCCACCCCTTAGCATTTTTTTGGTTCTTTTTTCTTTTTTTTGCCTTAATTTTTTTAATTATTAAAAACTGATTATATATTTTCTTTTTAATTAAAACCTTAATGTTTTTAATTAGTTTTAAACCTATTTTTTTTTCATAAAACCTTTTTTTATAAACTTTAAACCTAAACCTAAACCTATTTTTTTTTCATAAAACCTTATTTTTTTATATAAACCCTAGAATATTTTCTAAACTTAAATATATTTTTGTTTAAACCTTAACACTGGTTTTTTAAACCTTAAAAACCTAAAGTTTTTTCACTAAACCCTAAAAGTTTTTTTAAAACTTATAATTTTTTTACCCTAATCCTAATTTATTTCCTTTAGCTCATTTTTATGTTATTCATTTATGGTTTGCCCGATTATGTAATTGTTTCATACTTGTAATAATTTAGTTTTATTTTTTGCCATTATTATTTTGTAACTGCCTCGAAGCCTTGTAATAACTTAGGGACCATTTATTTTCTACCTTTTAATTTTCTGTCTTTATTTTATATTAATTGTGTGGTTAGTAATATAGGGTGTGAAAAGAATTAATTGAATATAATTGAACTTAGAAAATTAAATTCAAGATAAATATTGGAAAATAACACTCACACACGTAAGTCGATCGTTCTACGATCGCCATCTGCACCTCCTAAGGTTTTCCCCTCTTGGTTGCCTTCATAAATGGTAAAATCCCTCGAACGTGGGGGTGTCTTAAGCAAATGTCCCTACAAAATAAATCATCAAGTCCCTTCAAAGTTCATAAGATCATAGTTCCTTCGAAGTTGCCTATGGAATAAATGATCTTGACCCTCGATGATCCTACGGAAAAAATGATGATAGTCCCTACAAATTGCTAAAGACACCCCTACAAGTTGGCTTCATTGACCATACGATGACCCTACACCCGTCCCTTAACACATCCAAGGTAAATGACTACTTGCTCCTTAATAGTAAGGACAATCTTACCCTTGAAAGGAAATAAAGAAACATGAAAGACCATTCTAGGGTAGGTAGTTCTTAGTTACTTGCTCAAATTTCAAAAACTCTTTTTCACACCTCACTTTCAAACATTTTTAAACTCAACGCTTTGTATACATCCATACGAGGATCATTATAAAGACTTATGAAAATTTCTAAACACACACTTCACATTACTTTTTCAAACAAACAAGTGAGCAAAGTAACTAAGAGCCCATGGATAACCATGGATATAAAGGGTGATAACACCTTCCCTTTATATAACCTACCCCCCGAACTCAAAATTTTTAAAGGGTGCTAACACCTTCCCACCGTGTTACAGAACTGACGACTCTGCTGGGGAGTACTTAGTGAAAGAGGGGTTACCTTAGGAATTAAGATCATTTACTTGTTTGCTTTATCTTTAAGGGATTGTTGTGGGGTTACTGTGTGAAAGATCCTAACCCGGATCTAGTGTACCTTAGGTAAATGGCAATAGACCAAGGAAATTGTACGACCTATATCGATATGGTTGATCTGGTGGCCACAGTTAGTGTGACTTATTGGTTGGTGCTTATGTTCCTTAAGTAAGTTGAGATAATATGAGGCTGCCATATGTTGTCATTAACACTAACTACCCTTTATAACCTTAATTGACCCATCTTAGCCTTTAGAAAGTAGTGAGGTATCCAGCTTTGGAGAAGTCTAAAGTTAGTTGATACTCGATGCTACGCTCATTGAGATTCTAATCTTGGGGGGGGGGGGGTTGGTTGGCAAGTAAGTTGCCTACTGAACAACAACCCTTGATAAGGATCAGTGATATTGAGATCCCTTAGAACCTGGTTACTTTCTTAGGATAGGATGAACCAACTAAACTTCAGGGGGATGGTACTTTCCTTTAAACCTCATGCAAGCCTCTAAACCTAGGGCTATTGTGTGACCTGCTTGTGTGTGCCACATGTTTGTAATTGAACATAACATCATAACATCATGACATCATAACATAACATTTTCACTAACCATTTCAAGGACCAAAGGATTTATCTTTGTTCTTTGTTGCAGGTTATGGCTTCCACTCGTAGGAACACTATCTGGATCAACTTTGTAGGGATACCTTCCAAGCTTAAGGATTTGGTCTCAAAACTCCCAGGAAGCTCCCAATTCATCAAAAAGCATGGTTATCTACTTGACTTGGTTACCTCAGGATTTGATGAAGATATGATGAGTGTCCGATTCCAGTTCTTTGATCCTAAACATCATTGTTTCACATTTCCCGATTATCAGCTGGTGCCCACAATGGAAGAATTATCCAAGTTACTTGGGGTACCTATCCTTGATCTATGGAAAATGTCATTATCATTGACCATTGTGGAGATTTCCCTAATGTGCCTCTCCTTGGCATAAGAGGCGACATTACTTACAACCCTTCTTTAGCTCTACATCAATTTGGTTATACTCGGAGTAATGGTCCTCATGACATGCTTATTCAAGTTATTGTGTTTGATTACGACAACGATCTTCAAGGTTACCGTCAAAGGTTTATACGAGCTTAGAGTAAAGTGAACAAGGTTGATAGTAAGACTCTGGAACCAAAGTACTCCATTCCTATGGAACCTTACCTCAGATGGGTGCAGTCTCGTGCTCAGACTCTTATGATGCCATATCCTATTGTTCTACCGATTACTATAAAGCCTATTGCTGAAGGAAATTTTCCTTACACCATCCTTCATCCAGATATGCCTACTAATCTGGAAGAGCTACAGAAGTCCTGGATCCAACTGAAGGAGCAAAGTGATACCTTTAAAGCTCAATTCAGGATTAGCCAAGACAGAGTGTTGGAGTTGACAAAGTAACTTCACGAAGAGCGGAATCTCAACACATATCTCAACACCAAGAGGAAGCGTCCATGGGAGACTTAATTCTCAGATGTTTTATTTTCTTTATAAATTTTGTTTTTTTTTTAATTTGTAAGCCCAAGGGGCAATATTATTTCAAATTTACTAATAAGAGTTTTGTTTTTGTTTGTTTTAACAAATTTAAATCCTGCGGTCCTTGAAAACATTGCATATGCATCTACATACCATATCATTACATGATAGATTTTCACAATAGGTTTCTCATCTTCTCACTGTTTATTTCAGCAAAAATGGCTCTCGAACAATTTGTCAAAGATCTTCAAGCTCAGAATGCCCAATTCCAAGAGATGATCCTGAACTTGTCCAAGGGACAAGAAGAGCTGAAAGCACTCCTGACCAAGAAGAAGAAGAAGAAGACCAAAAAACCTAGTTGGCTTCATCAATTTGGGAAGAAGATTCAGAGCTCTAATCAAGACAGATGATGAGGTTGAAAACCCTGGAGATAAAGATTCTACCGAAGAAGAAGGAAGTCCACATAGTACTACTATGAATTCTGATTATGAGGAGAATTATTATCATGATTCAACTGGTCATGAGAAATATAAATTGATGGAGGACCGTGTGAATGCTATGGAATTACAGAAGACTCTTGGGTTGAATTTCGAAGATCTGAGTTTGATTTCTGGAGTTGTCATTCCTATTTGTTTCAAGTTTCCTACTTTTGTGGTGTATGATGGTGTGTTATGTCCCAAGCTTCATTTGAGATCTTATGTCCGAAGGATCCAGCCACATACTGCTGACAGGAAGTTATGGATTTATTTCTTTCAAGAAAGTTTGTCTGGAGCTCAATTGGAATGGTACTATCAACTTGAGAGTAGAAATATTCGTACTTGGAATGATCTTGCTGAGTAGAAATAACTCCAATTTAGCACCAACTTGCATGCAATTCCAAAGTATGTCTATGGGTTCTAAAGAAAGTTTCAAGGAGTATGCCCAGAAGTGGTGAGATCTTGCAATCAGAGTTAAACCTCCTTTGACTGACAGGGAATTGGATGATATATTCATGAGTACAATAACTGGTCCTTTCTACAGTCATCTCATTGGAAGTTCATCATCTGGTTTCACTGAGTTGATAATGACTGGAGAACATGTGAAGAGTGGAATACAAAGTGGTAATATACAAATGGTTGCCTCTTGAAGTACTACCAAGAAGCCCTCTAATGGGAAGAAAGAATATAATGTTGTGTATGGACAACAGGGTCGTAGTAGGAATAATAAATCCGTGGGAGCAGTCTTAATCTCCAATCCTGCACATGCACAACAATATCAACAACAAAATAGTCAGCCTAAGAAAAATACGCCTAGGAGGCAGTTTACAAAGATCAATATGTCGTTGGCTCAAGCTCTGCTACACATGTTGAAAGGAGAGTTGATTACCTTGAGGGATCCTCCTTAGAATCCTAATACTACCTCTCCCCGTTATAATTCCAATGAAAGGTGTGCATATCACTCCAACTGCCCCCACCATGATACTAAAAACTTTTGGGCGTTGAAGAATAAGATCCAGGATATGATTGATGCTGGAGAAATTGAGTTTGATCCTCCTGAGACTCCTAATGTGATTACTGCTCCTATGCCCAAGTATGAGAAGACTGCTAATGTTATTGATGATGTTTATTATGTTTCTACTGTGACTGATTTGACTACTCCTCTATCCGTTATTAAGAAGAAGCTGTAGCAATCTGGTTTATTTCCGGGTTGCAATGAAGATTGTTTTTACTGTGCCTCTCAACCCAATGACTGTTGGAAACTGAAAGAAGGTATTCAGCGTTTAATGATTAATCGTACTATATTGTTTGAGAAGATCCCTTCTATAGAGAGCTTATGTGAAGGCCTGTCCCAAGACCCGAAGCTTGAAGATGTGTCTATGGTTACTAGTACTCCTATGAAGATCACTTCTAAGAGTCCTGTGAGGATTACCTCTAAAGGTCATGTGAAGATTATTGTTGAGCTAAATGTGGCTCCCTTGATTATTACTACTCCTGGTCCAATTCCATATTCTTCTGACAAGGCTATCCCTTGGAATTATGGTTCCGATGTTTATATCCACGGTATCAAGCAAGAGCCTCTAACTGATATACCTTATGTAGATACCAATCCTGATATCAACAATATTGTTGGGACTAGTAAGGTTACTAGGAGTGGAAGAATTTTCTCTCCAAAAGACACTTCAAAGACTGCTGCTGCTCCAGTTCATATTTCCAACCCTGGGCCAAGTACTGAATCTCGGGGAAAAGGACCATTGATTGAGCCTATTCAGGTTGAAACATCAGTTAATGAAGACCTCTCTAAGAAGATGGATGAAGTATTGAAGATCATCTGCAAGAGTGATTATAATATTGTTGAACAATTGGGGCATACTCCCTCCAAGATCTCTATGTTGTCTTTGTTGTTGTGTTCTGAAGCTCATGTTAAGGCTTTAGTAAAGTTCCTGAAATCTGCTCATGTACCACATGAAATCTCTGTGGACCAATTCGAAAATTGCGTTGCTAACTTGACGAATGACAATGGCTTAGACTTTTCTGATGCTGATCTAACTCCTTCCAAGAGAAACCATAATAGAGCTCTACACATCTCCATTGAGTGTAGGGGAACTACTCTGTCTCATGTTTTGGTGGATAATGGTTCCTCTTTGAATGTGTTACCGAAGGATGTTCTGGACAAACTCAACTTTGAAGATATTGTGCTGAGACCCAGTAATGTGGTAGTGAAAGCTTTTGATGGTTCAAGAAGAATGGTGCACAGAGAAGTAGACCTCCCAATCAAAGTGGGTTCTCAATTCTTTGATTCTACCTTCTATGTGATGGATATTCGTCCCTCCTATTCCTGCTTACTTAGGCGTCCTTGGATACATGAGGCAGGTGCTGTGACTTCCACTTTACACCAGAAGCTAAAATATCCAGTGAAGAGCAAGATTGTCACTGTTTATGGTGAGGAAGAGTATATGGTCAGTCATGTAAACACTTTCAAGTATGTTGAGATGGAGGGTGAATTTATTGAGACTCCTTGCCAAACATTTGAAGTGGTTCCTCAGGTTGTTCTTGCTGTTGAGTCTATATCTGCTGCTAAACTAGTTCTTGCTGCTACTAGAGTACCTCCTATAATGGCTTCTCTGAAGGATGCAAGAGCTGTAGTTGAAGAAGGTGGTTGTACTATTTGGGGTCAGCTTCTTGAAATTCCTTACAAGTTTGACATGTTTGGTTTAGGTTTTACTACAGAATCTCAGAAGGCTGTTCTTCGTGCTTGTGTTATTTGTATCACCAACAAGGGAGTTCATAATAATCAAGTTAATGTTGTGGAGGATTCTGATGAAGACTACAACTTGGATAGCTGGATCTTTCCTACCATTGGCAGTGGGCTGAATAATTGGAAAGCTGAAGATGTTATTCCTATCTCCTTTAGTCATGAGTAAATGCTATTACTTTTTTTCTTATTTGTAATTTTGAACAATTAAGCTTTTAAGCCTCGTGCCTTGCCCGAGGCACAATGGTATGCTTGTTAGGGATGTCATTTCATTTGCATATTTTCATTCAATAAAATCAATGGACATTTTTGCTTTCGTAAATATTGCGCTCTTTGTATTTATTTTATTTTTCCTTTATCAAAAGCTATGTGTTCTTACACACACCCACATCACTAAAATGCAGATCCTCATCCACTCTGGACCCTGTTGATAACAATTCTTCTATTTCTAATTATAACTTCGAGAACCCGATATATCAAGCTGAGGATGGAAAGGAGGAAGATTGTGAAGTGCATGTAGAGCTTGCTAGGTTGTTACAGCTAGAAGAGAAAGTTATACAACCACATGAAGAACCAATTGAAGTTGTAAATCTGGGAACTGAGAAAGACATGAAAAAATTCAAGATAGGAGCTGAATTAGAAGACAATGTTAAGAATATATTGATTCAGATGTTGCATGACAATGTGGAGATCTTTGCTTGGTATTATGAGGATATGTCGTGACTTAATACTAATATTGTGGTTCACCGTCAGCCAATGAAGGAAGGTTGTCGTCCAATAAAGCAGAAAGTTCATCGTATGCGTCCTGAAATGTCAGAAAAGATTAAAGCAGAAGTGATGAAACAATTTGATGCAGGGTTCCTAGCTGTCACTTCCTATCCTCAATGGGTTGAAAATGTGGTACTGGTGCCTAAGAAAGATGGTAAAGTATGCATGTGTTTGGATTACGGGGATTTGAACAAAACCATCCCCAAAGATGATTTTCCACTTCCACATATTGATGTTCTGGTAGACAACACTGCTCAGCATAAAGTATTCTCTTTTATGAATGGTTTCTCTGGTTATAATCAGATTAAAATGGCACCTGAAGATATGGAGAAGACTACGTTTGTTACATAGTGGAACACCTTTTGTTATAAGGTAATTCCATTTGGTTTGAAGAACGCTGGGGCAACATATCAATGTGTTATGGTAGCTTTTTTCCATGATATCATTCACCATGAGATAGAGGTATATGTTGATGATATGATAGCCAAATCTCAGATTGAAGAAGAACATCTTGATCATCTGCACAAGTTGTTTGAGAGGCTGAAGAAATACAAGCTGAGATTAAATCCAAACAAATGTTCCTTTGGAGTTAGATTTGGTAAACTGTTGGGTTTCGTTGTCAGTGGTAAAGGTATTGAAGTTGACCTTACAAAGGTAAAAGCTATACAAGAAATTCTCGTTCCCCGTATCGAGAAAGAAGTCAGAGGTTTCTTAGGACGCCTGAATTACATTGCAAGATTTATTTTCCAATTAACCGCTACTTGTGAGCCAATCTTCAAGTTGTTTAAGAAAGATCAAGTAATGGAGTGGAACGACGAATGCCAGGTACCTTTTGATGAGATCAAGAAATACCTCCAAGAACCTCCAATATTAATTCCACCAGTTGAAGAAAGACCCTTGATTATGTACCTGACAGTATTGGACAACTCAATGGGGTGTGTGTTGGGGCAACATGACAAGTTTGGTCGAAAAGAGAAAGCAATATACTACCTTAGCAAAAAGTTTAACGACTGTGAAACAAGATACTCACTGCTCGAGAAAACTTGAAGTGCTTTGGCTTGGGCTGCTCGCCGACTAAGACAATATATGTTGACTCATACCACTTTATTGATTTCAAAAATGGATCCTATCAAGTACATATTTGAGAAACCTACTCTCTCTGGACGAATATTTTGATGGCAAATGATTTTGACAGAATATGACATACAGTATACTACTCAGAAAGCAATTAAAGGAAGTCTGGTAGCTGATCATTTGACTCATCAAGCAGTGGATGACTATCAGTCTATGAACTTTGAGTTTCTGGATGAAGACATTATGCTTGTTGTTAAAGAACCTAGACAATATGAAGGACCTGAACAGGGATCCCGATGGACTATGGTTTTTGATGGAGTTTCTAATGCGCTTGGTAATAGTGTTGGTGTTGTGATTATCTCTCCTAAAGGTTGTTATACACCGTTTACTGCTAGACTTTGTTTTGATTGTACCAATAATAGGGCTGAATATGAAGTGTGTATTATGGGTATCAAGGCTGCCATTGAGATGAATATCCAGTTTTTGAATGTGTATGGAGATTCAGCCCTGGTAGTTAGTCAGGTTAAAGGTGAATGGGACATAAAACATCCAAATCTCATTCCTTATAGAGAGCATGTGTTGTCTTTAATTCCATACTTTGAAGAGATTACCTTTGGACATATTCCACGAGAAGAGAATCAGTTGGCAGATGCATTAGCCACTATGTCATCTATGTTTGAAATTAGTTGGGATGATGAAGCTCCCAGAATTACTATTGATCGATTAGATGAGCCAGCATACTGTTATGAAGTTGATACTTAAGGGGTGGAAGAGAAACCTTGGTTACATGAAGTGAAAAGATATCTTGAAGCTCAGGAATATCCTGAAGGGGCATCTATCAATGACAAGAAGTTCATGAGGAGATTCTCTGCCAAGTTCTTCCTGAGTAATGAAATTCTGTACAAGCACAACCATGATTCAACTTTGCTTCGTTGTGTGGATAAGAAGGAAGCAATAGAGATTATGGAATACATGCATGATGGGATTTTTTGTACTCATTCCAGTGGGAATATAATGGCTAAGAAGATTTTGAGAGCATGTTACTATTGGTCTACCATGGAAGCTAATTGCTATCAGCACTCCAAGACTTGTCATAAGTGTCAGATCTATGCTAACAAAGTACATATACCTCAAGTTCCATTGAATGTTCTGACTGCTCTTTGGCCTTTTGCCATGTGGGGCATTGATATGATTGGTGAGATTAAACCTACCGCTTCCAATGGACATTGTTTCATTCACGTTGCTATTTATTATTTTATGAAGTGGGTAGAGACAACCTCGTTTACTTCTGTTACCAATAATGTTGTGGCTCGATTCATCAAGCATAACCTCATATGTAGGTATGGCATCCCTGAAAGGATTATCACAGACAATGGTACTAATTTGAACAATACTATGATTTCTGAACTCTGCACGTAGTTCAAGGTTAAGCATCATAATTATTCTCCATATCAACCAAAGATGAATGGCGTAGTGGAAGCCGCCAACAAGAACATTAAGAAGATCTTGCAGGAGATAACAGTTACGTATAAAGATTGGCATGAGATGTTACCATTTGCTCTTCATGGTTATCGTACCACGATACGTACTTTAACTGGGGCAACCCCATTTTCTCTTTTCTATGGTATGGAAGCAATTCTACCCATTGAAGTTCAGATTCCCTCCCTAAGAATAATGAAGGATGCAAACATAAATGAAGATGAATGGATTGAGACTCGACTCGACCAGATAAAATTGATTGATGAAAAAAGGCTTGCAGCTGTATGTCATGGTCAGATGTATCAAAAGCGTATGATCAAAGCCTTTAATAAGAAGGTAAAGCAACAAGTATATC
Organism: Lathyrus aphaca; assembly: GCA_963966055.1. Classification (NCBI taxonomy): domain Eukaryota; kingdom Viridiplantae; phylum Streptophyta; class Magnoliopsida; order Fabales; family Fabaceae; genus Lathyrus; species Lathyrus aphaca. Next base: position 327,812,539 of record OZ014520.1, on the reverse strand, counting down.
GGGCTGGAGAATTGGTAATCAAGCGTATCATATTACCACAGGGTGATCCTAGGGGAAAATGGACTCCCACATATGAAAGGCCATTTGTAGTCAAGAGGGTATATTCTGGAGGTGCCATGATGCTTACTACTATGGATGGTGAAGATTTCCCGCAACCTGTAAATGCAGACATAGTCAAAAAACACTACGCATAAAAAGAGACCCGCTAGATTGACTGGCCTAGGCAAAAATAAGGGCATCCCGGCGAACCAAAAGGGTTCAGGCAAAAATTAGGGATATATATATATATATATATTAAAAAAATTGTACACCCAGCAAGTTGAAAACCTGAAAAGGAGGCTTGGGTAAAAAAGGGTATCCCGGTGGACTGAAAACCTGAAAGGGCAGTCCAGACAAAAGTTAAGGATTAAAGCGTATGACTATGTCTCGTTGGATCGACCATGTAACCTCAACTAGTTATACTACCTATATCAAGTTCAAACAGATGCAGATCAATCCAATTGTTTCTATTCCAACAGCAAAGGATGATATACTTGAAGATAATGGCAATAACGGAGTTGAAACTCGATAGGATCACTTAGACATAGCTGTTTTTCCTTGTTTTTTGTACTCTTTTAAAATTTCTACGACGAATTCCTCTTACTAGGATTTCCTTCTACTTGTTCAAACTTGCCTGTTTATATGCTACTTTCTAAATAAATAAAATTCTATTTTCGAATTCAGGTTTACTTTTCCCCTTTTACTTAAGCGAAAACGTCTATTGATTATGTTTGAATGTATATATGCTTTTGAATATGATTGATGTTTACCAGAAATGCATAAAATACAATAATAGTATTTACTAAGGATGATCGGAGGTATGAATCCAACGAATCTTTGTCGGTTCATCCCCACAGAGTAATATTTATGGATATATTCTAACGGAACACTTAAAGTAGCCTTTTGTATCCCAGCTCTACGAGATCTTCAAGAAGATTCCTTTCAAGCATGATATCCTCCGAAGAATTGATACTTGGCCGAATAAGTCTCCCAGGGGAATGTCCATCTCTTTTATCCTCAGTCAGGATATTTAGGAACTTAATCCTTCAATAAGAAGTACAACGAACAAAAATGGGAAGTTCTAAGTACGATATTCCAAAGCAAGACGAGAACGAAGTCTTTATATTCCTCAACAACGAATTATGATTTATTTTTCCCAGCTTGCAGTTGTTACGTGAAGCTACTACATGATTCATTCATACATCATATCATGGCATACACACCCATAATGCATATAACATCTTTGTTTGTATTTCATGGCATGCAATCCTGCATAAACTAATCTTTCTTTTTCAGGATAATTTACTATCAAATAAATATTATCAAGTCCTTGAGATAGTTCAGAGACGATCTATACGAAGATCTAGTGCTGATATTTAATACAGTATATACTTTTCTCCCTGAGACGGTTCAGAGACGATCTATACGAAGATTTAGTGCTGATACTTAGTACATGATATACTTTTCTCCCTGAGACGATTCAAAGACGATCTGTACGAAGATCTAGTACTGATACTTAGTACATGATATTTTCAGAAATAATCAATATGAAAATTTACTTCTGATACATCAATCAAGATATTTTTCCCGAGACTGGTCAGAGATGATCTATACGAAGATCTAGTACTGATACTTAGTGCAGGATATCTATTTCCCCCCAGAGAAAATTCAGAGATGATCTACACAAAGATCTAGTGCTGATATTTAGCTTAGATGTGTTACAGAGACAGTTCATATATGATCTATACGAAGATCTAGTATTGATAATAAGTACGGTAACAACATTTAGATAACATCAACGAATATTGTGGATGGCATCTATAAGCCCATCTCCAGTTACTCTGAATGGTATCTTTAAGCCCATTCAAGAAATAAAACCAACCAACAGTGTTACTTTGCGCACCGGCGAGTGCAAATTTTGGGCTTTAGTGTTCAATCCCCTTCAACCTTCAAGTCACGAATGGCGTACATACAAATATAACTCCTCAGGTTTCAGAAAATTGAACAAGGGCAGCTGTTGTACCCCAAAAGTTTCTCTCCCATATTCAAGATAGTGTGTCTCAAGAGGTCTCCTAATAGTCACAAGATTCACAATTGCTCACAAGGATTCAAGGTTTCATCAAACAAAGCCTCATCCTAAGCAATGGATCTAAAACTAGGGTTTTGAGTTTCCCCAAACAAAGTGGACTTACAAAGCCTCAAGTGGACTTCATAAAATCCCATATACCATAACAAATCCTCATGTCAAGTTTCAAAGTTTTCCCAACAAGTTTGGTCAGTCAGATGCTCAGATATTTAAAAATCAGTTAACTTGGTCAAAAAGTCAACTGAGGCCAACTATGGTCAACTAAAAGTCAAACTTCAATATTTTTGGTCAACATCAATATTATGAGGTGAAATTCATCATTTGATCAAGGGTTGATCATTATTCATCAAGGAAACCTCAGAATCATCAAGAATCAGAAGTTGCTAAATTAGGGTTGTGTAGTAAAAGTCAATTGAACTTTGACCAGCCATAACTTTCACATACTTCATAAAACATTTCTCATCCAAAGCTCATTTTGAAGGAAGTTTAATTCTCTACAACTTTGTGTCTCACAATCCAAGTCCAAAAAGGCTTCATTTGGAAGGTATGAGCCAAAACATTATAGAATTTTTTAAAAGTCAACAAAAAGTCAACTTTTTTCCAAAGCTCATAATTTGAAAATGGTAAATGATATGGACATGAGACCAAAAGGGTTGATTATGGGACACTCTAAGATTTCTAAAAAAAGTCCTAGAACACATTCATGGCATTAAAATTGAGGAAGTTATGCATTGTCAAAGTTGGGAAATTTTCAAGGGGTATATGAAGCAAAAAGGGTCTAAATTCAAGATTTTGTCAAATGGGCCCATAATATTGCAACCCAAACTTGAAGATGAGGTCATGCACGAACCAATGGTCAATTATTCTGATTTTTATCACTTATTTTTTATAATTTTGGATTTTAATTATTAAAATTCAATTTTAATAGAAATTAAATATGAAAATCAAATATTTGATCTCATACTTATTTTTGGATCAAAGATTTTGCATTCAAATTGATTGGAAATCATTCAACATCATACAAGACCAAAAAAGTATGTATATATTTGGTTTTTTTGAGAAAATTGGCAAGATGGTTTCTTCACATTCAAGTAATCCAAATCCATGCATCTAAGGCCCAAATATTGACCTAGAATCATTCTATTACATAAACACATCAATGAGACAATATTAGGGGACAATTTTTGAGACAAGGGAGAGGGCACTCAAAACTTGTTTTTTTAAGAAAAAATCCAATTTTCGGTTTTACAATTCAAGGCATCTTCAACACATTCTAAAGGTTCCAATGCACTCTTGAGGGTTATTAGAACCTATCTCAATCATCATATGCATTGCAAACCCCGTGAATGGATGAAATCGAATCTCATTTTTTCTTGTTTATGTATTTTTTTGATTTCATATATGTGTTGGTTATAAATTGAATTTGATGATTGGTTTGTGTTTATTATTTTTCAGGTTACCTACGAATAAGAATCCGCAACAAATTTCCCAGTTAATTCCGCAGGAAATTCCACAGGCTAGAGGAAGAAGATGACTGATTTTGGCACGTGTTGAAGGATTCAAAAATTTGTTTTATATTTTATTTATTCTTTGCATTGTTTGAACAAATTAGCATGGTTGGCTTGGTGGTAAGGCGCACGCTTGGTAATTTTGAGGTCCTGGGTTCGAACCCAACCTCAACCCCTTTTTTTAAAACGTTTATTTAACTTTTGATTTATTATATAATAATTAGCTTATATATATATATATATATATATATATATATATATATATATATATATATATATATATACACACACAAACACACACACACACACACACACACACACACATATATATATATATATATATATATATATATATATATTCAAAAACACACGTGTTAGTCTGGTGGTCAAGGGTGTGCGTTCAAACCCAACCTATGACACTTTTTTGACTTACATTTTATGTGGATTTCTTATTATATGATATGTGTTTTCCATGTTATTTCCCAGGAGCATGCGTAGCCCAATGGTAAAAGACTGAGCCTGGGAGTGAAGGGTCATGAGTTCAATCCTCCCCTCAACATTTTTTTGGTTCTTTTTTCTTTTTCCTTTTTTTTTTGCCTTAATTTCTTTAATTATTAAAAACTGATTATTTATTTTCTTTTTAATTAAAACCTTAATTTTTTTTCATAAAACCTTAAACCTAAACCTAAACCTATTTTTTTTTTCATAAAACCTTTTTATTATATATAAACCCTAGAATATTTTCTAAACTTAAATATATTTTTGTTTAAACCTTAACCCTGATTTTTTAAACCTTAAAAACCTAAAGTTTTTTCTCTAAACCCTAAAAGTTATTTTAAAACTTATAATATTTTTTACCCTAATCCTAATTTATTTTCTTTAGCTCAATTTTGAAGTTATTCATTTATGGTTTGCCCGATTATGTAATTGTTTCATACTTGTTATAATTTAGTTTTATTTTTGTCGCTCCCGAAGATTTGCATCCCGGTACAAGTGCAAACGGTCGGCGAAAGGAGAAAAAGGAATGAACTGAATAGAGTCGCCAACTAGGCATTTTTATCCCGAAGGAAAGGTAATGCTGCATAAACCTAGAAAAGGATGGATAAGACGGTTGCGAACCAGAGAAACTGAGAAAGGGGGTTGGTTACAACCTGGGAAGGTATTAGCACCCAGATTGTCCGTCGTACTCGACGGGATCCACGCTTAAAAGATTGTGTTTAAAGGGGTAGTGTATGTGCTATATGTGTGCAAAAGCTGAGAAAAGAATATATAAGTGTCAGTGCAAAAGGGTGAATGCTCAGGAACTGAAGCTTTGAAAAGAATGCTGAAAGAGGGGGATGACAAAGAGACTTTTGTTCGATAATAGTTAAGTTATGCCTATGTATCCTCTCGTGCAATGAGGAAGTCAGAACACCGTAGTTCGACTCAAAGAGACTAAAAAAATAAATGATTATGAACTGCTTGCTTGTCTATGCTCAAGTGTATGACTCGTCTACCTCGAGTGCTAACTGTCTTGCATTAGACGGAAGAAGCAAGTTATCGTTTGTGAATGAGTGTGATGAGAAAAGAATCCCGGAGGAGACGATTATTGTTTGTTTTTGTGTTTTCAGTTTTTTATTGCTTTTGGGTGTTTTGCATAGGATTATGAGCTTAAGCCTAAATCAAAGGTTGTAAACTCATTATATCCTCCCTGATTAGGGATAATGAGCCTACTTAAGTATGAGATAAGCATCTCAACTTAATTACCATGATGATGTAGGATTAAGATCATTAACCTACTTGTGATTATTTAGATGTTTTTGGATTTTTGTTTAGTGTTAAGTAATGAGTTTAATCTCTAATCATAGATTAGTGAACTCATTACACCATCCTTATAGAAGGATGATAGATGAGAACACTTAAGCTGAGGAAGACACCTCAACTTAATCCATGGTTAGGGATTAAATTCATTATATAACAAGCCTTTATTAAGTGGATTTTAATTAAGGGGTGAGATTAAGAAATTGATTTTAAGTTTGTAAGACAACTTGAGGGGGACTTGTCTATTAAACACTAGGGTTAGTCCTTCTTAACCATAAGGAAGAATTAGAACCCTAATGTAAGGCCCAAGTTACAAGATAAAGTCTTGATGATTATTAGTGATTTGATTAATAAGTTTAACCAAATTAAAGGTTTAACACTTAGGATTAAAGTTATACACTCCATCCTAAGAGAAGGATGCAGGCATAACCCTAATTCCAAAGTCCTAAAACTTTAAGAGTTTAGTCTCTGATTATTGAGATGAGAAGAGAGAATCAAAGAGACTCAAAGGTAAAAGCTAAGGGGGACTAATCACAACCCTAATCATTATCATGCTTGGATATCCTATGGTTTGTTAGGCTTAAGAGAAAAGATCTTCAAGGAAGCCACCAATGGAAGAAGCAAATGAAAGGAGGAGGAAGCAGAAGAATAAGTTACTTACTTCCTAAGAAGATAAGTAACTTAAAGGAAGAAAGTGAGAGATATGGAACACAAGTGAATTAGATTCACTTCAAGAACAAATAAGATGCATGTTAATGAGATGAGAATAAGTGAGATGTGAAGGCAAATCCACCTCTCAAATAACTTACCAAAAGCTCCTGAAACGTTAGTATGAATGCATAATGTATAAAGCAAAAGGAAATAAAGTGAAATGAGGTGCAATGATCAAATTCATAAGTGTTTATACAATGCAAATGGCATGTGAGATGATGCAATGTCATACAATGTGCATATGAATGATCATACAAAGATGGGATGTCATGAAAGCATGCTTAGAAGCTTGAAAACACATGGATGTTTATGAAATGAAATGAATGCAAAACATGGAAAATGAATGAAGAAATGATCAAGCAAGGTTCTAACATGTCCTAAGATGTCTAAGATGACATATGAATGCTTGAAGTGTCATGGCAAGTTCATGTGATGATGAATATGCAAGGTGAATGCAAATGAACATGAGAAATTAGGGTTTTATGGACATGTGAGATGCAAATGGGTAAAACAGAAGAATACAACAAGATACAAATTTTAAATCAAGCTCAAACCAACCCTAATCCCATACTAGGTCACACCCCAAAGGAGAAGGTCAAAAGCCTAACCTATCAAAAGTTATGATTTCCTAAGTTTCTAGGGTTTTTGGGTGATTCAAAAGGAAAAATGCAAATCAAATTGAAAATGCAAGATAAATTTATGAGAAACATATCCTAGAAACTACATGCAATATGTAACACAATGAAAAAGGAATCAAGTTCAAACTCTTCTTGGTTAGGCAGAAATGATTTTTCAAATCTAGGTTTAAAAAATGTGATTTTAAAGACCCTAAATTCAAAGAAAATTGGTAAACTATGATCAAACCTAAAAAGAAATTTGTATGAAGAGTTTGAAAATGTTTCTAAATGCATTGGAATGGTTCATAATTTTTTTGGTGATTTTTAGAAACCTAAATGCATTTTTAATTAATTAAAATACTTTAATTAATTAAAAATAACATTTAAATATTTTAAAAATACTTTTTTAATGCAAAAAATAAAATCAAAATTATTTTTAGGTTGAGAAAAGTATTTGAAATTAGAATGCAAAAGAAAATATTTTTTTAAATTTTTTTTAGCTATTTTAAATAAATTATGCAAAAGAAAATGAAATAAAAAAGAAATTAAATGAATTAAATGAAAGGTATGCAGATCCTATGGCTAAGATTCAAACTGGAAGGGAGGGAATTGACCACGCGCGCATCTTAAGGGCTGAGGTTCAATCTGACTAATTAATTGAGTTTTATATTAATTAATCAGGGTTTAAATTAATGGGCTAATCTGAACCGTACACACGCTAATTAAACAAGATCCTAGGGCTAACATTCAATCTGGAAAAATAAAACTCTAATTAGCCCTAATGACATTCAAGTGACCGGAGCTAGCTTTGGTCATCTTCTCCGGCTAACCTCTCATGTTATCTCTCTCAAAACGCCATGAAAATGCATCAAACCTTCTAGATTCACTCAACTAAACATCCTAAACAAAAATCTCACAACAAAATCCATTTATTTTTCATGAATCAAAAGAATCGAACAAGAACATTTTCACGGGAAAAATTTCAGAAAGCTATGAAATACTCAAAACTTAACCATTTTCAATTCTAAACATATCAGAGTGATAAGCTAAACATGTAGAATCATTTAGGCCCTTAAAACAAGAGTTCTGGAAAAATGATTTGAGATGACTACCTGAGATGAAGCTTTCCAAACTTGAGTTTTCTGACCTCTTCCTTTGTGCAAAATGCCTCCAATGATCCCTCTGATGCTATTGAGAAGCTTGGATGGAGCTTAAATGGCCTCCTTTGTGTGATACATTTCTGGTTTGGCAAAAATCGTATTTTTGCTAAAGTGGCTTTTAGGGCAAAATGGAGGGTGCTTTGTGTTCTGGAGATGATTTTGAGGTGAATGGTGAAAGAATGAGTGAGTTTTAGTGGCTATGCTGAGAGATTCGAAGAGAGGAAGTTTTTGCAAGTTTTTGTGATTCTGAGCTTGTGGGAGGATTCATGCATGAATGTGTTGTGTTTTGAGGTCCATGATATTTGTATAGGCCAATGGGATTGATCAGAAAGTTGTTGTGGCACAGGCTGATTGGTATGGTGTGTTTTTCCAAAAAGTCAATTTTGTGTACTTGGAGGTATGGGCCATGGCAGGAGCTGTTCAATGGGGTGAGTAACACCCCAAATTTGCCCTCTTCAATTTAAGCATCATATCACATCATATTCATCATGAACATATGATATTCTTAGCATCCTAGCATGGAAAGATGAGGCATAACATTTCTCATGACCTAGCATTAGGCATATGATCATCTGTGGAGGTTCTTGAAGCATCACAAGCCATGACAAGGGGCCCAATGGTTTTGTACAAGTCCTATGAGGGGTCTACATTGCATTTACAAGTCCAAGTTCATTTGCAAAAGCTCAGAATGTTGGAAGATCATCAGGGAATCCAGGCTAGGGCAAAGCTCCTACACAAGGGTCCTTAACTAGGGTTTGAGATTCAAGCAAGAAAACCTAAAGACTTTGGCCATTTCATTTGGGAAAAGTCTTTCACATGTTAAGAGAATCCTAGGTACCAAATTTTGTGAGAAAATTCCTTGTGGAAGTCAAGCATTTCTTCAGTTGCTTGCAAATGAAGAAACTGGTCAACTGTGCCTTAAAAAAGTCAACTGTGTGATTTCAAGGGGTCCAATCCCATTTTTCTAGCCAAGGGATGTTCTTATAATGTTAGAAGAGGTTTGGCAAGTTCAAAGATCAATAATCATGAGGTTTTGAGGTGTTTTGCAAAATTGGTGCAAAGTTGGTTATGGAAAATGCCATTTTTGGCAAGTTTTTGCCCTAAAATTCAAGTGAGCATAACTTAATGAAAAATTCTTCAAATGGACCAAAGTCAAACATGAAAGTTGGAGATTAAGGCCTCCCATTTTCAAAAAGTACAAGTACTTTTTCATAGCCTTCATGGTTGAAGAGATGTGCCCCTCGAAAATTCCATCAAAACTAGGGCAAAACTTAAATTTTCATGTATGCACCAAAGCCAAAAGGTTTGAAACTTAATTTTGAGTGTTGGTATGGATCAAATAATGTTCCAATTTTACAATTCAGTGCATTTGGCTCACTTTGCTCAAAGAAACACATCAAATTCATGCACAATAAGAATTCCATTCCAAAAGTGCAAAAAGTGCATGTTCATGAAAAAAGTGTGACATCTTCATCCAATGGCCAGGATTCTTTTAGTTTGAAATCAAGGATCAGATTTAGAGTTCACATGGGCAAGATGCAAGGGAATGCATGAGGATTTCATGAGATCACACAAAACTTGCCAAAATTGCAAAATCACTCACACTCTCTCTTCTCACGTGCAAACTTCCTCATTCTTTCAGCACTAATTCATGACATGATATAAAAGAGAATTAGGGTTTTAGAGGAGTTCAGTTCTCTCTCAATTCTCAGCTTCCAAGTTTTTGCATCATTTGCATTTTCTCTCGAATCTCTTCACACACTTGCTCTCTCCAAAAACAAATCACAGATCCTTCACCCTTGAGAGCTCAGGATCATAAATCTCACCATTGTGCAAGCTATTTCTCAAGTTTCATCACCTTGCCATTTCAGGGAAGTTGGCTTCAAATTCTTAGATCCAACAAGATTCAAGACTCTAGTTGCATTTATTTTGCAACTAGAGTGCATTTGGAGTGGATTGGCTTCATTATCTTGGCTTCTAAAAAGATTTCTCAAGAACTGCAAGTTTCAGGTGAGTCCAAATTTTCAGATCTAAAAATGAAATTAGTTGTGTGCTTTGAGATCCTCTTGCTGTGCTGGTCATTCTGCTGTTTATAGATTCAAAATTGGTGCACTATTGAGCTTGATATTTGAATTTGAAATTTCATGGTCCATACTGTTTTCCTTCGATCCCAAATATCCTTTGATCCTTTGAAATTTTCATCACCATATTTGAGCTCAGGGCACCTCAATTACCCAATCTGGAGGTTTTTATTCATTTTTATGATTGTTTGTTCATGTTGTTAGCTTTCCGGTGTCGGAGCCCTAGCTCCGGTCACCGAATTCTGGGCAATGTGTATTTAGGGTTTCTGAGGTTGAAGACAACCTTTCCACCCTTGGATCTTCTATCTCAGCGCGCAGGATTTGGACACGTCAATTAATGAAGAGCCTCCCATTCACGTGCTCTTCATTCTTATGTTTTCATTCTGAATGTGCTTCATGTTTCTCACCTCATGTTAGTTATTGTGCTCCTCCACTCTGGTCATGTTATAATGCCACGTCATTTAATGAGAAGATCCACAAGATGCGTTCGTTCAATCCTAGGGCGTCTGTTTTTTCCACGAATTTTTCCTGAGTTTCCACCCTTGTGTGTGTGTGTGCTTGCGTAACCCAGTATTCCTATCCTTCTATTCGCACCCCCTTTCTTCCAGGGCCCAATTATTTTCAACTGAACTCCTTACTCTTCTCACCCCCCAGCTCTCTTTCTCATTTTATTTTCTTTTTCTTTTTATTTCTTTTAATCATTTTGCTTTTCAATTATTAAAATTAGTTCCAAGTGTCCAAAAATTCTGAATTAATTCATGGAAGTCAATTTGAGTTTTCTTTAATTTTTCATATTTTTCTTTTCCATTTATTTTTAATAGCCACGTGTCAATTAATTGTTCATCTTAATTAATTCCTTTTAAGTCCTTTTTGTGCATGCTGCCTTGTCCAATTTCCATAGTGTTCATCTTTTTGAGTTTCTTGTTGGTTCTTTTTGCTCTGGATTCATAAGAAGATGTAGTTCATGTGTGATATTTGCCCTGATTTTTAGAAACTTGTTCATTTGGTTTTGGTCCTTGACTTGTCATTGAAGTTTCTTAACCCTAGTTCATGTTTATGTCCCCATTTGACTTGCATAGCTTCTGAATTTCTTCCAGCCCTTTTGGCACATTGTTATATCATGTTTGAAGATCATTTGTCCAAAGTTGTGGAAGTTTTGGATGCATTGTTGATTTGTTTTGGATTTTGGTTCTTAACTTGTCCCAATTTGCTCCCTTTTGATCATAAGTTCTCTTATTGGCTTAGAAGGGCACTTGTGCCAACTTCTTCTTCTCATTTGGGGTCTCTTGAGGGTATTGACATCATTCTGATCTTGGTTTAGGGTTTGTGTTTTGGAAATTTTGTGATTTCTTATCCTTTGAAGTTCTTTCTTTCTTATGTGCATTCACCTCACTTCTTTGCTCCTTTCCATCTCATAAGTGATTGTTTAGCTTTGTGCTTCTCTTCTCCTCATCTCTCTTGCTTCTTAAGCACTTATTTAACTTGATTTGGTTCTGGTCTTGTGCCTTGAGTTCATGTTTTGTTTATTTTTGCTTTGCATCGTTTTAAGTTTGCTTTGCCTTGCCATGTGATTCATGTTGCTTCATAATTGACTTGTTTGCTTCTTTTCTCATTCTTGTGGCTTGCATTTGCATTGAGTTTATGTATGTATGACTTCACCTCTGTTTGTATGATGTTGGCATGTCATTTTGTTCATTTTGTTTTGCTTGTATGCTTGTGTTGCTAACCTTTTCATGGGCTATGGTAAGTGAGAGGTATGGATGTAATTACCACATCTCCAAATCTCATCTCTTCTCTTCTTATTCTTATTGGTACTAACCTTTGATTGTTGGGCTTAGGCCTTACTTCTCTCCTCTCCTATTCTTCTTTCTTCTTCTTCTCTTCTTCTTTCTTTCTTCTTTAGGATAGAAAACCACACTAACCTTAGGGTATCCATGCATGACAACACTTAGGATTCTTTAGTCCCCCATTAGACTTTTACCTTTGTGATCCTTTTTGTGCTTTCTTTTCTCATCTTCAAACTTAATTTTAATCCATTTTAATAAATGTTGAGTACTTTCATGTGACATGAGACTTTGCTATGAGATACTTGCACGCGTTTCGTTTCGGGGCGAGGTGTAAGTTATCCCTCGTGGTGGATAGGTCTTAGCATGAGATTATCTCACAAAGAAAAGCTAAAAAACATTTCTTAACAAAAAATCACAAAAACACTTAATAAATGTTAATAGGTCAGTGTGTCTGAGCCTTCACTTGTGGGACTAGATTTGGGGATCTCCTCCATAGATAGGTGTGCCTCTTGCGCATTCCATTTCGGGATGATGTGAGACGTACGCATCCCAATGAGTAAGACTTAGGTACACTTATCTATGCAAATTTCACTCATAAAAAAGCTTCTAAAAAACACCAAACAAACAATAAGCGTCTTTCCTTCGGGAATTCTTTTCTCATCTCCTTCGCTCTGTACGCGAACTTGCTCCTACTTGTCATTTTGCAAGACGGTTACACACTCGTCGTCCGAGTCTACAACACCTGAGCATTGGCATAGGCAGTTCAAGCCTTAATTCACAAGAAATTTCTTTTCTACCCCTAGTTAGGAGAACTACGGCGTCTCTGATCCTCATTGTCCTGATGAGGTACGTAGGCAGCGGAGCAGGGCCCGTTCGAGCATAATCTTTATTTTCCCTACACTTTTTCTCTTTGTTTTCTTTCTTAGTTCCTTTTCCAGTTCCATTTCCTTTTCTTTGCAGCAGCTTTCATCCCTTCACCCTTTGAAATAGTTTTCTTTGCAAGCATGGATCCCGTCGGGTACGGCGGACGATCTGGGTGCTAATACCTTCCCAGGTCGTAACCGACTCCCAAACTCAGTCTCTTTGGTTCGCAGGACCCGTGTCATTCCTTTTCTTTTCTTCTGGTTTGTGCAGCATTACCATTCCCGTCCTTTCGGGATAAAAATGCCTGGCTGGCGACTCTATTCATTTCCGCGCCACTTTCGCGTTTGTACCAGGATGGAAATCCGGGGAGCGACAGCTGGTGACTCTGCTTGGGAGAACCCTAACCAGAGATCTCTGGTTTCCCTGTGAGTCTCTCCTAGTGCTTTCTTGTTTCTGTTTCTTTGGGTGTTGATTGTTTGTTGCTGTGTGTTGTATTTTACTGTTGTTTATTTACAGTTTTGTTTACAACTTTATTTACAGTTTTCAGTATTTTATTTTCATGCATCATATATTATTACTGGACTGTCTGGACTAGATTTCTTCTGTTTGGTGGGACTCGAGTGATACTATTACTGAGAGATAACCCAAATACCCGGCTTGAGTGCACCCTAGGATTAGCATGGACACATTGTACTCGCATGTGGCATGATGAGTGGCGATGTGTTTCACGCCCAGATTGCGATCGTCTTGGAAATATCTTGTGTGGGGATTTCCTCCACTTCGGGATAGGACCTTGATAGTTATGTGCATCTGGGGACCGATCATTGAGAACCTTTGTGGAAACAACCATCTCCAGTGGTGGCAGTGGCATACCATAGTTTGTGGCAAACCCATTCGCACCCGAGGGTCCACTGGGGACTCGCATAGGATGGCCTGGTTCTCTTATAGGAACTCAGTCAAAGCATCTGGTCGTATGACAATAGTACTGTATCCTATGGGATGAATGTACTATTGTTTCTCAATTTCAGCGCTTGAAGCTGGGAACTTATAAGGGATGCTTGTTTTTCCCGGACTCAGCTGAGGCCTCCCTGCGTAGTACATAATGCCAAACCGATTCCTTGATTTGGTCATGAGCCATTTCTCGGAAATGGTGAAAGTATTATTGCTATTCGGCTTTAAGAGTCCGTGATGTTTGACCCGGAGCACACCTGTGAGATTGGGAGGGGTTTACAGGTTTGCAGGAACCCTTGACTCCATCATACCCTTGTTACCAGTCCAGTTTCATGTTTTGATACAGTTACTTTGGTTCCGGAGTTCTTGAGTTTATTTGGTTCTAGATTGGGTGTATCTGAGATTATCTGAGTGTTTATGGGTTGTTATTCAGAACATTTGGGTTTCTGGTCACTTGGCTTTGACATCCAGATTCCAGACAGTCCCAGATGGATCATATGTCTTTGCATTTGCATTTGCATTGCATCATTTCATCATTAATCATGTTTTGTTTTCATTCACAGGTTCATATCTTTGCTTCCGGTTCCGGTATCCTCTTCAGAGATGGAAGATCCTCGCAAGCAGAATATTCATTTCAAGTTTTTTGACACTAAGGTTGGCCTGTTAAAGAAGATGGTGAAGCTGATCACACCCAATCATGTAGAGAGGTTCAGGAAGGCTTATGGGAGTATTCTGGATGTGGTGGTAGAGCTAGATCCTTCTGAGAGAAGTGCTTTTCCTCAGCTCTGTTGTTTCACTTTTCCTGATTTTCAGTTAGGTCCTTTGCTGGAGGAGTATGCTTTGATCTTGGGAGTTCCTGTTCGAGACTAGATTCCGTTCAATGCTGAGATGAGTAGACCTGCATCTGAGGCTATTGCCAAGGCTCTTTATTTGAGCACTTCTGCTGTGAATTCTTTGACCATCATTAAGGGAGGTGTACCTGGGTTTTCTTTAGAAGCTTTAGTAAAGAAGGTGGAAGAGTTGGCTGTTGAGGAAGAATGGGATTCTGTTTGTGCTATCTTGGCTCTTTCTATCTATGGCATTATTTTGTTTGCAGATATGGAGAAGTTTATAGACATGAATGCCATACATCTCTTTTTGCTGAAGAATCCTGTGCCTACGTTGCTCGGAGATTTGTATTACTCGGTGCACTACAAAACTGAGAAGAAGAGGGGAGGTTTAGTTCATTGTTGCGCTCCTTTATTTCATATGTGGTTCATGAGCCATCTGCCTAGTACTGGAGTGTTTAGTGATTATACCTTGGTATGGGCTCAGAAGCTGGAAAAGTTGCTTGCCAAGGATGTCAGGTGGATTACTCAGAGGCTTCAGGGTGCCCGTTTCATCACTAGCCGTGGGAGCTATCTTAGTGTACCTTTATTGGGAGTAATTGGAGGGATCAATTACAATCCAATCTTGTTGAGAAGACAGTTGGGATATGCCTTGAGAGAGGTACCAGAAGAATTGAAGTTGACCCCTATTTTCTATTTCCCTGTAAAGGACAATATGCCTTTAGTGAGGAAGGTTGCTGGAGCTTGGAAGTGCATTAAGGGAGAAGGGATAGCTAGTTTTGGAAAGTGCAACAATCAGACCTTCCCGGAGTATGAGGCTTGGTTGAAAGACAGAGCCAGAAGGGTATTGCTGCCATTCTCACCTCCAGTTCCTCCAGCTGCTGAGTCTAATGATACTGTGTCTTTAGAAGAGTTCAAGAAGTTGGAAGCCCAACTGCATGAAGTCAGGGTGGAGAACACTGAAATGGTTAATCTGTACCATCTTGCCAACCGGGCCAAGAATGAAGCTGAAGAGAAATTGCTGAAGATGCAGACCACCTTGGAGGCTAAAGAGAAAGACTTTGCTGGAAGGGAAGCTCACTTTCACAGGTTGGGTATGATGGAAGCAAAAAGAGAAGCTGAACGAAAGAAGAATTCAAAGAATCTCAAGGAAGCCCGTCAGTCTATTGTCTGGCTGCTGGGACAGAGAGAGCAGGAGTTGAAGAGATATAAAGAAAAAGAAGAGTTTTTCGAAGTGCAAATGACTTTCAAGAAAGAAGAAGTGGAACAAGTCCACCAGATTCGAAGGGAGAAGACTCAGCAGTTAGCAGATAGTCAGCAAGCCTTAGAAGCAGCACTTAAAGAGATTGAAGACCTCAAGTTGATGGCTAGAGTCAAGAAGGCTAGGTCTGAATTAGGACTTAGTGAGGGAGGTTCAGGGTTCTTAGGCATTGGTCTTGCTTCTTAGTTTGTTTCCCTTGTATTTGGATTACCTATAGACATGTTGTAGGAATTCTGGTTGTTTGCTTTTCTTCTTAGAAAGGTGTACCCTACGGGGAATTCTGTTGTTTTTGCCTAATAGGCTGATTTATGTTATGCAGTTTTTCAGTTCACCTTTTTTCTTGTGCCTGCTGTTTTGGTTTGAATGTGGTTTCTATGCGAAGGTTTCTGAAAGTCGAGGATCAGTATCCATCTGGTTTGCTTTGCTAAATACCGGAACCGGGGCATGAATGACCTGGGATTGAAAACATAAACAAATGCATTGCATACATATCACATGTTTTCTTGTTTTGCAGGTATGGCCACAGAGTTCCTAATGTCTTTTCTGTTTCAGGCACTATAGCTCCCAGGAAAGTTCGAGAACAACCAATCATACACAGATATCCAACAAAGGTCAACAAAGAAAGAGTCATGGATCAAATGCAAGCTGACTTAGCTGACTTGAGGTTGAGGATGGAAAATTTTATGACCTTGATGGCAGGCATGGGTCAGAATCAGGAACGTCTGCGTGAGTTAGTTGAAAATAGTCAAGCCAGGAACAACGATACTGCTGATGGAGGTAATCGTAACGGTGCGGGCGCCCGTCAAGTTGAAATCCCTGTAACACAGCCAGGGGTTACCATAATCAATGATGGACTGAACAATGTGCATATGGACGGTCAAGACGAACAGTTCACTCTGCTGGACGAAACTGAAGGCCAGGGGGCTGAGATGAACAGGAAGTTTGAGGAGATGGCAGAACAGATCAGGGCTATTCAATCTCAGAACTGTTTGGGGTTCGACATTACTGACTTGGGCTTGGTTCCAGGGGTTAGAATCCCTTACAAGTTCAAGGTCCCAACTTTTGAGAAATACAACGACACAGCATGCCCAAAGACTCATCTTCCGTCCTTTGTAGGAAGGATTGCTGCTCACACTGATGATGAAAAGCTATGGATGTACTATTTCCAGGACAGCCTGGTTGGGGCCTCCTTGGAATGGTATATGAAGCTAAGCACTGCCAACATTAAGAGCTGGAAGGACCTGGCAGAGGCTTTCGTGAAGCAATACCAGTATAATTTGGACATGGCTCCAAATCGCACTCAATTGCAACACATGTCTCAAACTGCTAAGGAGGGTTTCAAAGAATATGCTCAAAGGTGGCGTCAGCTCGCTGCCAGAGTGCAACCACCACTGCTGGAGAATGAGATGGCCGATATGTTCATGGGGACATTGCAAGGAGTGTTTATCGAAAGATTGGCGTCTTGTTCGGCTACCAAATTCAATGATATAGTAATTGCTGGAGAAAAGGTCGAGACTTTGTTAAAATGGGAAAGATTCGGGATACAAGTGAGAGCAGTTCGAATGGAGCAAGAAAAGCTTTCAGTGGACCCCCGAGGAGAAGGGAAGGTGAAACCAATGCTGTGTTTGGCCGAGGACGGGGCCGAGGGTATAGACGATCATATGAACAAGTGGCAGTTGTCACAATTCCTTCCAGTCCTGTGCAGCAGGTGTAACCTCAACAACAGCAACAACATCAGCCACAACGTAACAACTATCAACAAAGACCTTATCAGCCAAGGCAGACTCGCCCGGCTAATAGGGTGCTTGAGGTAATTCCCATGACTTATACTGCATTGCTACCAAGATTGCTGGACCTGAATTTGATACAATTGAGGACTTTGGCACCACCACCACCTGGAGAGCTTCCAATGGGGTACGATGTCAATGCTAGATGCGCTTTCCATTCAGGGGCACCCGAGCACTCAACTGAGAAGTGCAGGGCGCTACAACACAAAGTTCAAGATCTGATAGACTCCAAGGCGATTAACTTCGCACCACTGCCGAATGTTACTTCAAACCCTATTCCGAATCATGGAGGGGCTAGAATAAATGCTGTTGATAGTGGTGAGAAGTTAAGTCTGATTCTGAGAATAGAAGAAGTGAAGACTCCACTGTTGGTAGTGAAGGAGAGGTTGTTGAAAGGACGGGTGTTTCCAGGATGCATTTCTGATTGTGAAAAGTGTATGAATTCAGAGAACGAATGTGAAGACCTGAAGATGGGGTTGCAGAATTTGATTGATGAAGGATCTTTGAAGTTTAACAAGGTTGATAATGAAGTTGATGATGTGTCCACTATAACCATATTCTATGATGCAGCAGAGATGCCTGCTAGAAGAGAGCTTGTGACCATTTATGCTCCTGAAGTTAGTCCTGTGACTATCACTGTGCCTGGGCCTGTTCCTTATACAGATGATAAAGCCATTCCATGGCATTACGGCTCAGATGTGTACGTGGCTGGACAGAAACTGGAGAGTAAGTCTGTTGCTATTGACCCGACTGTAGTGAACGTCGGAGGGGTTGGAGGTTTCACGAGAAGTGGTCGTCTATTTGCTCCCCCAGTTCTAAGAGGAGATCCTGAGGCTGAGGCTTCAGCAAAGGCTAAAGGGAAGCAAACTGTGACTGAAGAGACAACAAGTCCTACTGCTGGACAGGGTACCTTTGAGAAGGAGGTCGAGGAATTTATGCGCATAATTAAAAAGAGTAATTATAAGGTGGTCGAACAGTTGAACCAGACACCTTCCAAGATATCCATTCTATCTTTGCTGATGTGTTCTCCTGCATATAGAGAGGCCTTGTTGAAAGTGCTGCAGATGGCCTATGTTCCTTAAGAAATAACTGTTGATCAATTAGAAGCTGTAGTGGGCAGTGTAAATGCAAGCCACAGGCTGGGCTTTACAGACAGAGACCTTACGTCAGAGGGCCGTAACCATAACAAAGCACTACATATTACTATGGAGTGCAAGGGTGTTGTGTTGTCGCATGTCCTTGTTGATACAAGCTCTTCTCTTAATGTACTTCCGAAGAAAGCATTAATGAAGCTCAATGTTGATGGTATAGTCCTGAGACCCAGTGATTTGATAGTCAAAGCGTTTGATGGGTCCAAAAGGTCAGTGTTTGGAGAAGTTGAGTTACCTGTGAAAATAGGTTCTCAAGTATTCAAAAGTATCTTCTACATCATGGACATTCAGCCCGCGTACAGCTGCTTGTTGGGATGCCCATGGATTCATGCTACTGGAGCTGTAACTTCCACTCTGCATCAGAAGCTCAAATATGTGGTTGATGGCCAGGTAATCACAGTGTGCGGAGAGGAAGACATCTTTGTGAGCCACTTATCAACTTTCAAATATGTAGAGATGGACGAAGAGATCCACGAGACTCTGTGTCAAGCCTTCGAAGTAGTTAATGTCAGCATCTTGACTCCTGTAGAGAGAAGTAGTGAGAAAGAAGGTACATCCATTCACTCCTACAAGCAAGCAAAGGAGGTGGTTCAGTCAGGAAGTTCCCAAGGCTGAGGCAAATTGCTGGAGTTAGAGAAGAAAGACGACAAGTTTGGTTTGGGATATCAGCCTAGTGGGTCTGATTGGTCTCCAAGTGGTAAAGCCATTACTTTTACAAGTGCTTGGATACTCGACCGCAACTAAATCTGTGTGACAAGCCAAGATGGAGACAGTGATGGTGACTGGGACAACTGGATTCATCCGTGTGCGCCCGGAGAGGAGCTAAAGAACTGGTCTGCTGATGACATTGTCCAAGTTACCTGGCACTCAAAGTAATTTATTTGTTTCCTTTTCTTATCATGCTGCATTGTCAAATCCAGCATTCTTCCCAAGATGCTAGGATCCATTGTATGGGCCACCATGTTTTGTATGCATTTATTTTACCATGAAAAAAAGGACATTTTCAGACAAATTGTGTTCTCTTTATTTTGTTTTAAATTTTTCACAAAAAATATAAAAATGGCAATGTGTTTTCCTTTTTGTTTTTGTGTTTGCATCTCTTTTAAAAAAAATAAACAGATTCTGAAATAAGCACATCATCTGTGCAGTGTTGATCATCCGGATTCCATTGATAACATTCCTGCTATGACCATGCATGACTTTGACAATCCTATCTACCAAGCTGATGAAGGGGTTGAGGAAGACTATGAACTCCCTGAAGAATTGGTCAGATTGTTGAAACAAGAGGAACGAGTTATTCAGCCTCATCAGGAAGAAATTGAGATCATCAACATCGGCACTGAAGATGTGAAGAAAGAGATCAAGATTGGGGCCAGTCTGCAGGCCGAAGTAAAGAAAGAGTTGATTGGTATGCTGCGAGAGTATGTGGATATCTTTGCCTGGTCGTATCAAGATATGCCAGGGTTGGATACCGACATCGTTGTGCATAAGCTACCATTGAGAGAAGATTGTCCTCCTGTGAAACAGAAGTTGAGAAGAACGCGTCGTGACATGGCGATGAAGATCAAAGAGGAGGTTCAGAAGTAATGGGATGCCGGGTTCCTTGCCGTAACTAGTTACCCACCTTGGGTAGCTAATATTGTACCTGTACCAAAGAAGGACGGCAAGGTCAGGATGTGCATTGACTACCGGGATTTGAATAGAGCAAGCCCAAAAGATGACTTTCCTTTACCTCACATTGATGTGTTGGTAGATAATACTGCTCAATTCTCGGTATTTTCCTTTGGTTTGAAGAACGCCGGGGCAACTTATCAGCGGGCTATGGTCACATTGTTCCACGACATGATACACAAGGAGATAGAGTGTTATGTGGACAATATTATTGCTAAGTCCCGAGACGAAGAAGAGCATCTGGTCAATCTCAAGAAGCTGTTTGATAGACTGATAAAATACAAGCTGAGGTTGAATCCAAACAAGTGCACTTTCAGAGTGCGTTCCGGGAAACTGCTGGGTTTCATTGTTAGTCAGAAAGGAATTAAGGTAGATCCTACAAAAGTAAAAGAAATTCAAGATATGCCTGCACCGAAAACAGAAATAGAAGTGTGCGGGTTTTTAGGGAGGTTGAACTACATTTCTCGGTTCATATCTCATCTAACTGCCACGTGTGAACCGATATTCAAATTGCTAAGAAAAGAGCAAACGTTCAGGTGGAATGAAGACTGCCAAAGAGCTTTCGACAAGATAAAAGAATATTTGCAGGAGCCTCCAATTCTAATTCCTCCAGTTGAAGGAAGACCTTTAATCATGTACTTGACCGTGCTAGAAGGGTCAATGGGGTGTGTTCTAGGCCAACATGACGAGTCTGGTCGAAAAGAGTATGCTATTTATTACCTTAGCAAAAAGTTTACCGAATGTGAATCCTGTTACTCACTGCTCGAGAAAACTTGTTGCGCTTTGGTATGGGATGCTCGCTGACTGAGACAGTACATGTTGACCCATACCACACTGCTAATTTCCAAAATGGATCCTGTCAAGTACATCTTTGAGAAACCAGCGTTAACCGGAAGGGTTGCTAGGTGGCAGATGATTTTAACAGAATATGACATCCAGTATACTTCTCAGAAAGCCATCAAAGGAAGTGTATTGTCAGATTACCTTGCACAGCAACCTCTTGAAGATGATTATCATCCAATGAAGTTTGATTTCCCTGATGAGGACATCATGTGCCTCAAAGAAAACAATTGCGAGGAACCACTTCCGGAGGAGGGGCCAGACCCTGAATCCAAATGGAAGTTGATGTTTGATGGGGAAATCAATATCAATGGACGTGGAGTTGGTGCTGTTCTTATTACTCCCGAAGGTGTTCACTTTCCCTTCACTGCCAGAATTACTTTTGGCTGCACCAACAATGAAGCGGAATACGAGGCATGCATAATGGGAATAGAGGAGGCTATTATTCTTCGGATTAAGAACCTCGATATATTCGGAGATTCAGCCCTCGTTATTAACCACGTTACCGGCAAGTGGTATACGCATCAAGATCATTTAATTCCATACAGGGATTATGCCAGAAAACTGTTGACGTTCTTCACGACAATTAAGCTTCAATACATACCACGTGATGAAAATCAGTTTGCCGACGCATTGTCCACTCTTTCTTCGTCTATTAAAGTCTTGTGTTGTAATTATGTGCCCAGAATTGACATTTCCAGGCTAGATGCTCCAGATCATGCTTTCTCTGTAGACACAGTGTCTGACGAGAAACCTTGGTATTTTGATATCAAGTTATTCCTGGAAAAGCAAGAATACCCAGCTGGGGCATCTTCCAATGACAAGAAGACCTTAAGGCGACTTGCTGCTAGCTTCTTCTTAAATACAGACGGGGTCTTGTATAAGAGAAACTTTGACATGGTCTTGCTCAGATGCGTGGATAGACACGAGGCAAGCCTGTTAATGCAGGAAGTCCACGAGGGATCTTTCGGTACCCATGCAAGAGGGCATGCTATGGCAAAGAAATTGCTGAGATCGGGGTATTACTGGATGACAATGGATGCAGACTGTTGTTCATTCGCTCGTAAGTGCCACAAGTGCCAGATTTATGCAGACAAGGTGCATGTTCCTCCAAGCCCACTCAATGTCATGTCATCTCCTTGGCCCTTTTCTATGTGGGGCATTGACATGATCGGGAAAATAGAGCCTACTACTTCAAATGGTCATCGCTTCATCTTGGTTGCGATCGATTACTTCACTAAATGGGTGGAAGCAACATCTGATGCCAACGTCACTCGTCAAGTGGTTGCCATATTTTTGAAAATGGATATCATTTGCAGATACGGAGTGCCCGAAATAATCATCACTGACAATGGTTCTAACTTGAACAACAAGATGATGGCAGAGTTGTGTCGGGACTTCAAGATTCAGCATCACAATTCTTCTCCTTACCGACCAAAGATGAATGGTGCGGTAGAGACAGCAAACAAGAATATCAAGAAGATTGTGCAAAAGATGGTTGTCACTTACAAAGATTGGCATGAGATGTTACCATTTGCGCTGCATGGGTACCGAACGTCAGTCAGGACGTCCACCGGGGCAACTCCCTTCTCACTGGTATATGGCATGGAAGCAGTCTTGCCTGTTGAAGTAGAGATTCCTTCATTGCGTGTGATGATGGATGTGAAGCTTGATGAGGCTGAATGGGTGCGTGCTCGTTACAATCAGCTATGTCTAATTGAGGAAAAAAGATTAGCGGCTATCTGTCATGGTCAGCTTCATCAGAGGAGAATGAAGCGAGCATTCGATCAACGAATACGTACTTGGGAGTATCAAGTAGGAGAGCTTGTACTCAAGAGGATTGTTCCTCCAGGTTCAGATCATAGGGGCAAGTGGACCCCAAACTACGAAGGACCATTCATAGTGAAGAAAGTTTTTTCAGGAGGAGCACTGATGTTCACCACTATTGATGGATATGATTTCTAATCCCCTGTTAACTCGGACGCAATTAAAAAATACTTCGCATAAAAAGACCCGCTGGACACAAAAACAGAATTAAACTCCAGGCAAGAAAAGGGCATCCCGGCGAGCTAAAAACAGAATAAAAAGCTCGGGAAAAAGTTAGGGAAATAAAAAAAAAGTGTACACCCGCTGATTTGAAAAGCCACATCGGACAGCTCAGGCAAAAAAGGGTATCCCGGTGGATTGAAAACTCGAAAGGGCGATCCACGCAAAACAAGGGAATAAGCGAACAACTCCGATCCGAGTAATCTGAACTAAATCATCATTTTGTACAACCTGACAATATCAGAAGGATAGGAATCAGTCCCCTCATCTTCTCAGAAAGTAAAGGCAAAAACAGAGAGTTTTGAAGACATGCTGGTCATAGCAGAAAGGGAACTCATTGGGATGCCGTGCCCATTGCCATTAGGATAGTTTGTTTTCTCAATTTTTATGGTGGCTACCTCTTTCCAGGTGGTTTCTTCCTGATGTAAATCTTTGCCTATTCAGAGGCCTTTCAATAAAAAGAATATTCAGTCAAAAAGTTGTGTTGTGTTTATTTTTGTTTGCAAAATGTCCTGAATTTTTGGCAAAAATAGCATTGCATTTAAACATGGTGATAATTTGAAAAAAAAATGACATTGCAGGGAAACATTTGAAACCCTCTTTGAGTGTCGGGTGACGATGGATGAACAGATCATACCATGCAAGTCCCCGAGGCACATATGTGTTTTCTGTTGTTGCAGGTTGCAGGATGGCGTCACATTCTCCCAAGCAGAATCTTCCCCAACAAAGCCTTGGCAGGTAGCCCAAGCAGTTTATCTTCCCCAGGGGAGTTTACCCAGTAGCAGTGGGAGGCCCATTCCCCACATAGTTCATCTGTCAAAACTCTTGTCATCAACAGTGTACATTTGAGGAATTCCTAACCATCAGGGAAACATTCCCCAGCACTCGTCTGTGTTCATGCTTCATTGTTGCTCGTCTGCATCTCTCAACACTTGTCTGTGTTATCACTTTGGTATTGCTCGTTTTCTTTCCCCAGTAGTGGCCCATGATTACTTTGTTATTGGTCGTCTGCAATTTCCAACACTCGTTTGTGTTTGGTGTGTGATAGTTAATTGCTCGTCTGCACTTTCCAGCACTCGTCTGTGTTTGATATCTAATATTTGTGGTTGCTCGTCTGCATTCTCCGACACTCATATGTGTTCATCATCTGTTTGAAGCTCGTCTGCATTGTTTGGATACTCGTCTGTATCATCCCCAACACTCGTATGTGTTAGCTTATTTCTGTATGTGTGAATTTGCTGATTATCCTGATACTCGTCTGTATGGCTACTCCAAATGCTCGTCTGTGTTTGAATTGCTGATACTCGTCTGTATCAATGCTTGAAGTGCTCTTCTGTGTTTCTTAGATCATCGTCTGATACTCGTCTGTATCATTGACTGTTGGCACTCGTCTGTGTTATCTTGATGATCATCTGATACTCGTCTATGTTGAAGAGGTTTGAAATCCTGACTGTGGGAGTGAATGCCAAAATGATTATCGGTCCTGGCGTAATAGGTATATCCGAAGGAGGCTCGTCTGTCTCAGGCACCAATTATTATGAAGAGGGTTCGTCTACCTTGATTATGCATGTCTATCCCACAGAATTTAATGCATCCCGGTCCTAGCGTAACAGGTATATCCGAAGGAGATTCGTCTGTCTCAAGTCATATGTTCTTGCAAAGTGTTTGAGGACTCGTATGTCCAGTTCCTGGCGTAACAGGATTGTTCGAAGAAGACGCGTCTGTCAAAGTATTCTTATTCCAGATAACAGTTTCAAGAAGCTCGTCTGCTTTCTCTCCACTTCAGATCACCAAAGCGTCATTTGGTTGGGTTCATTTCCCAGTGTTTTCATTCTTTGTCAGAGTGCAAATTTTAGGTCTTCTT
The DNA here is from genome assembly GCA_963966055.1 of Lathyrus aphaca. Lineage (NCBI taxonomy): Eukaryota > Viridiplantae > Streptophyta > Magnoliopsida > Fabales > Fabaceae > Lathyrus > Lathyrus aphaca. The sequence goes on along the minus strand of OZ014520.1, from coordinate 327,787,488 downwards.
GGTATTCAACCACAGTTTATCTTGAACAGTCGATAGCCCGTGCTACCGTCCTCTTCAGATTAACAGTTGTTTGAATAGGGGCAGCTGTAACACCCCAAATTTTCCCTCTTCATTTTAAGCATCATATCACATCATATTCATCATGAACATATCATATTCTTAGCATCCTAGCATGGAAAGATGAGGCATAACATTTCTCATGACCTAACATTAGGCATATGATCATCTGTGGAGGTTCTTGAAGCATCACAAGCCATGTTAAGGGGCCCAATGGTTTTGTACAAGTCCTATGAGGGGTCTACATTGCATTTACAAGTCCAAGTTCATTTGCAAAAGCTCAGAATGTTGGAAGATCATCAGGGAATCCAGGCTAGGGCAAAGCTCCTACACAAGGGTCCTTAACTAGGGTTTGAGATTCAAGCAAGAAAACCTCAAGACTTTGGCCATTTCATTTGGGAAAAGTCTTTCACATGTTAAGAGGATCCTAGGTACCAAATTTGGTGAGAAAATTCCTTGTGGAAGTCAAGCATTTCTTCAGTTGCTTGCAAATGAAGAAACTGGTCAACTGTGCCTTAAAAAAGTCAACTGTGTGATTTCAAGGGGTCCAATCCCATTTTTATAGCGAAGGGATGTTCTTATAATGTTAGAAGAGGTTTTGCAAGTGCAAAGATTAAGAATCATGAGGTTTTGAGGTGTTTTGCAAAATTGGTGCAAAGTTGGTTATGGAAAATGCCATTTTTGGCAAGTTTTTGCCCTAAAATTCAAGTGAGCATAACTTAATGAAAAATTCTTCAAATGGACCAAAGTCAAACATGAAAGTTGGAGATTAAGGCCTCCCATTTTCAAAAAGTACAAGTACTTTTTTATATCCTTCATGGTTGAAGAGATGTGCCCCTCAAAAATTCCATCAAAACTAGGGCAAACCTTAAATTTTCATGTATGCACCAAAGCCAAAAGGTTTGAAACTTAATTTTGAGTGTTGGTATGGATCAAATAATGTTCTATTTTTACAATGCAGTGCATTTGGCTCACTTTGCTCAAAGAAACACATCAAATTCATGCACAATAAGAATTCCATTCCAAAAGTGCAAAAAGTGCATGTTCATGAAAAAAGTGTGACATCTTCATCCAATGGCCAGGATTCTTTTAGTTTGAAATCAAGGATCAGATTTAGAGTGCACATGGGCAAGAGGCAAGGGAATGCATGAGGATTTCATGAGATCACACAAAACTTGCCAAAATTGCAAAATCACTCACACTCTCTCTTCTCACGTGCAAACTTCCTCATTCTTTCAGCACTAATTCATGACATGATATAAAAGAGAATTAGGGTTTTAGAGGAGTTCAGTTCTCTCTCAATTCTCAGCTTCCAAGTTTTTGCATCATTTGCATTTTCTCTCGAATCTCTTCACACACTTGCTCTCTCCAAAAACAAATCACAGATCCTTCATCCTTGAGAGCCCAGGATCATAAATCTCACCATTGTGCAAGCTATTTCTCAAGTTTCATCACCTTGCCATTTCAGGGCAGTTGGCTGCAAATTCTTAGATCCAACAAGATTCAAGACTCTAGTTGCATTTATTTTGCAACTAGAGTGCATTTGGAGTGGATTGGCTTCATTATCTTGGCTTCTAACAAGATTTCTCAAGAACTGCAAGTTTCAGGTGAGTCCAAATTTTCAGATCTAAAAATGAAATTAGTTGTGTGCTTTGAGATCCTCTTGCTGTGCTGGTCATTCTGCTGTTTTTAGATTCAAAATTGGTGCACTATTGAGCTTGATATTTGAATTTGAAATTTCATGGTCCATACTGTTTTCCTTCGATCCCGAATATCCTTTGATCCTTTGAATTTTTCATCACCATATTTGAGCTCAGGGCACCTCAATTACCCAATCTAGAGGTTTTTATTAATTTTTATGATTGTTTGTTCATGTTGTTAGCTTTCCGGTGCCGGAGCCCTAGCTCTGGTCACCGGATTCTTTGCAATGTGTATTTAGGGTTTCTGAGGTTGACGACAACCTTTCCACCCTTGGATCTTCTATCTCAGCGTGCAGGATTTGGACACGTCAATTAATGAAGAGCCTCGCATTCACGTGCTCTTCATTCTTATGTTTTCATTCTGAATGGGCTTCATGCTTCTCACCTCATGTTAGTTATTGTGCTCCTCCATTCTGGTCATGTTATAATGCCACGTCATTTAATGAGAAGATCCACAAGATGCGTTCATTCAATCCTAGGGCGTCTGTTTTTTCCACATATTTTTCCTGAGTTTCCACCCTTGTGTGTGTGTGCTTGTGTAACCCAGTGGGCCTATCCTTCTATTCACACCCCCTTTCTTCCAGGGCCCAATTATTTTCAACTGAACTCCTTACTCTTCTCACCCCCCAGCTCTCTTTCTCATTTTATTTTCTTTTTCTTTTTATTTCTTTTAATCATTTTTCTTTACAATTATTAAAATTAGTTCCAAGTGTCCAAAAATTCTGAATTAATTCATGGAAGTCAATTTGAGTTTTCTTTAATTTTTTATATTTTTCTTTTCCATTTATTTTTAATAGCCATATGTCAATTAATTGTTCATCTTAATTAATTCATTTTAAGTCCTTTTTGTGCATGCTGCCTTGTCCAATTTCCATAGTGTTCATCTTTTTGAGTTTCTTGTTGGTTCTTTTTGCTCTGGATTCATAAGAAGATGTAGTTCATGTGTGATATTTTCCCTGATTTTTAGAAACTTGTTCATTTGGTTTTGGTCCTTGACTTGTCATTGAAGTTTCTTAACCCTAGTTCATGTTTATGTCCCCATTTGACTTACATAGCTTCTGAATTTCTTCCAGCCCTTTTGGCACATTGTTATGTCATGTTTGAAGATCATTTGTCCAAAGTTGTGGAAGTTTTGGATGCATTGTTGATTTGTTTTGGATTTTGGTTCTTAACTTGTCCCATTTTGCTCCCTTTTGATCATAAGTTCTCTTATTGGCTTAGAAGGGCACTTGTGCCAACTTCTTCTTCTCATTTGGGTTCTCTTGAGGGTATTGACATCATTCTGATCTTGTTTTAGGGTTTGTGTTTTGGAAATTTTGTGATTTGCTTATCCTTTGAAGTTCTTTCTTTCTTATGTGCATTCACCTCACTTCTTTGCTCCTTTCCATCTCATAAGTGATTGTTTAGCTTTGTGCTTCTCTTCTCCTCATCTCTCTTGCTTCTTAAGCACTTCTTTAACTTGATTTGGTTCTGGTGTTGTGCCTTGAGTTCATGTTTTGTTTATTTTTGCTTTGCATCGTTTTAAGTTTGCTTTGCCTTGCCATGTGATTCATGTTGCTTCATAATTGACTTGTTTGCTTCTTTTCTCATTCTTGTGGCTTGCATTTTCATTGAGTTTATGTATGTATGACTTCACTTCTGTTTGTATGATGTTGGCATGTCATTTTGTTCATTTAGTTTTGCTTGTATGCTTGTGTTGCTAACCTTTTCAGGGGCTATGGTAAGTGAGAGGTGTGGATGTAATTCCCACATCTCCAAATCTCATCTCTTCTCTTCTTATTCTTATTGGTACTAACCTTTGATTGTTGGGCTTAGGACTTACTTCTCTCCTCTCCTATTCTTCTTTCTTCTTCTTCTTTTCTTCTTTCTTTCTTCTTCAGGATAGAAAACCACACTAACCTTAGGGTATCCATGCATGACAACACTTAGGATTCTTCAGTCCCCCATTAGACTTTTACCTTTGTGATCCTTTTGGTGCTTTCTTTTCTCATCTTCAAACTTAATTTTAATCCATTTTAATAAATGTTGAGTACTTTCATGTGACATGAGACTTTTCTATGAGATACTTGCACGCGTTCCGTTTCGGGGCGAGGTGTAAGTTATCCCTCGTGGTGGATAGGTCTTAGCATGAGATTATCTCACAAAGAAAAGATAAAAAACACTTCTTAACAAAAAATCACAAAACACACTTAATAAATGTTAATAGGTCAGTGTGTCTGAGCCTTCACTTGTGGGACTAGATTTGGGAATCTCCTCCATAGATAGGTGTGCCTCTTGCGCATTCCATTTCGGGATGATGTGAGACGTACACATCCCAGTGAGTAAGACTTAGGTACACTTACCTATGCAAATTTCACTCATAAAAAAGCTTCTAAAAAAACACCAAACAAACAATAAGCGTCTTTCCTTTGGGAATTCTTTTCTCATCTCCTTCGCTCCGTACGCGAACTTGTTCCTACTTGTCATTTTGCAAGAAGGTTACTCACTCGTCGTCCGAGTCTGCAACACCTGAGCATTGGCATAGGCAGTTCAAGCCTTAATTCACAAACAATTTCTTTTCTACCCCTAGTTAGGGGAACTACGGCGTCTCTGATCCTCATTGTCCTGATGAGGTACGTAGGCATCGGGGTAGGGCCCGTTCGAGCACAATCTTTATTTTCCCTACACTTTTTCTCTTTGTTTTCTTTCTCAGTTCCTTTTCCAGTTCCATTTCCTTTTCTTTGCAGCAGCTTTCATCCCTTCACCCTTTGAAACTGTTTTCTTTGCAAGTGTGGATCCCGTCGGGTACGGAGGACGATCTGGGTGCTAATACCTTCCCAGGTCGTAACCGACTCTCGAACTCAGTCTCTTTGGTTCGCAGGACCCGTGTCCTTCCTTTACTTTTCTTCTAGTTTGTGCATCATTACCATTCCCGTTCTTTCGGGATAAAAATGCCTGGCTGGCGACACTATTCTTTTCCGCGCCACTTTCGCGTTTGTACCAGGATGTAAATCCGGGGAGCGACAGGGTGTATGGCCTCAGCAAGATTCATGGAGAGCCATAGAATCAAAGTTTTGCAGCTGGCATAAGTGGATGAAGCCTTTCCAAGCATCTTGCAACTTTTCCCTCTTTGGTGTTTCTTGTGATTCAAACCATGAAATGCTTCAATTCTTGGGCCAATTCTGATCCTTTGAGATTGCTTTGACATGTTGTGATGCATAGAAGTTGATTTGAGGTCATTAGAATGCTTGGCAAGTGAAATTGCAAAATTCCCTCTTTGACATGAACTTGAAAATTATAGGATTTTTGCCAACTTTGAAAGGCCATATCTTGAGTTCTAGGATGAATCAAAACATGTTCTTGTACTTTTTGAAAAGGGAAAGACCTAATCTACAACTTTTATGCCCAAGAACTTTTCATTTGAAGCATTTTTGGTCATGAAAGAGGAGGTTGAAAATCTTTCCCAAAATGGAAAGTGTGCAATTGGCTCAAAATTCTTCAATCTTGTGAACTTCCAACCACTTATAAGATCAAATAAAGATCATAGAACTTCAATTTGATGAAAATGACCCTTTGGTTCCATTGTTGGGGGCCTCAGATGCCTTGATTTTAACTTAACTTGCTCAAGAAGTTACCCAATGAATAGATGGCTTCCATAATACTTGGTACACATGATCCTTATAACATATTAAGTGCATTAGAAACAAGAATGACAACAAAATTTGGAGTTAAGGCCTCTGAAACCAAAACCCTAATTTTGGCCATCTGTGTAGTGAAAACCCTAGCTCTGCTTCCATGCCTTTGCCAATTCTTGTGATCCCTTGACTTTCATGAACTTAGGGGAGCATAATATGTTCATAGAACACACATGGACCCTCTTGGAAAGCTTTAAGACCTTTGGGATGGCTCAGATGGATTCTTGGATTGCTCAAATCACAAACCCTAAATGTAGATGAACTTGAACTATGCAGTGAAATAAATATGCAATATGAGATAATATGCTTATGCTAATGCAAAAATGAAAGATCACAAGCCATGGTGTGATAAAGAGTGAGGGAAAATTTGGGGTGTTTACAGCTTCCCCTATTCAAACATGAGTTAGGTGTGCAGGATGAAAGCGCCTGGCTTAACAGACAAACAAGATAACTTGTGCTTGAATACCAAAGACAGTCCGAAATTTGCACTCGCTGGGGATAAGAAGAAAAGGGATATAAATTGTAAAAGGTAATATAGTATGATTATCAAATGAAGGCGATGGAGGGCGACCATCGAGCAGAGGACGACTGCTGGGGAAATAAAAAGATCATGATGGGGACGGCCAACAGGTAATAAGATTTTCTGGGGATTTAGACAAGCATAGATGGGGACGGCCATCCGGCTTGGAAAGTAAAGTAAACAACGACGGGGACGACCATCGGGTTAAAGAATAAATGAAATAATGACGAGGGACGGTCATCAAAAGGTGAAGGATGATCACCTAGCAGGGGATGACCGCTCTTTATCACGACATTGGACGAATGTCGAATAGAAAAGGTCGACGATGGGGACGGCCATTGGATAAGCATGATGAAGGACGATCATTAAGAGGTGAAGGACGATCACCTAGCAGGGTACGGCTGCTCTCAGAGATTATCACGACATAGGACGAATGTCAGATAACACGATCAATGATGGGGACGGCCATCGGGTAAGCATGATGTGGGACAGTCATCAAAAGGTGAAGGACAATCACCTAGCAGGGGACGAATGCTAAAAAAGTATCACGATATAGGACAAATGCCGGATAAAAGGTTCCAATAATGGAAATTCCGCTGGGGAAAGGATAAGGGACGGTCATCCAAAGGTGAAGGACGATCACCTAGTAGGGGACGGGTGCCGAAAGTATCACGACATAGGACAAATGTCGGATAGGAGAAAGTTGTTCTGTTGACGACTTACTGGGGAATTGTAAACACGGACGAGTGCTTACGCTTTCAAGAATAAAGGACATAAGTGTTTGACGATGTGTACAGATTAAAGATGCGGACGAGCATCCTTAGGACCCTGATACGGACGAGTATCGGTAGAAACAAACGCTGACGCGTGTTCAAAGATGATGAAACGAACGAGTATCAACTGGTTAACAAGGAACACGGATGAGTGTCGAATCTGCTGAGGAGTGATATATACAATGATACGGACGAGTATCAAAGACTTCTGTATAAGTATGTACAAATATTGATTTGTTGGTGAAGTATGTGCAAGACACAGACAAGTGTTTGACTTGCTGGGGAAGTATGATACGGACGGGTGTCAAATACGTAAGTATAAAAAGGCATCTGTTTTGAGAGTGTGTAAACACCCCAAATTTTCCCTCACTCATTTCACACCATTGGCTTGTGATCTTTCATGTTTGCATTATTATAAGCATACCATCTCATATTGTATTTTTATTTCACTGCATAGTTCAAGTTCATCTGCATCTAGGGTTTGTGATCTGAGCAATCCAAGGATCCATCTGAGCCAATCCAAAGGTCTCCAATTGTTCCAAGAGGGTCCATGTGTTTTATATCATCATATTATATCCCTCAAAGTTCAAGGAAGTCAAGAAATCACAAGAACTGGCAAGGCATGGAAGCAGAGCTAGGGTTTTCACTACATAAATGACCAAAATTAGGGTTTTGGTTTCAGAGGCCTTAACTCCAAATTTTTGGGCCATTATTGTTTCCAATGTTCTTAAGATTTTATAAGTATCATATGTACCAAGTTTGATGGAGAAATTCATTGTGGAAGTCATCTATGCATTAGGTAACTTCTTGAGCAAGTCAGAGCAAAATCAGGGCATCTGAGGCCCCCAACAATGGATCCAAAGGGGTATTTTCATCAAATTGAAGTTATATGATCTTTATTTGATCATTGAATTGCTTGGAAGTTCACAAAATTGAAGAAATTTGAGCTAAACCAAAGTTGCCAAAAATGGAAATGCCTTGTAATGGAAACTTTCCATTTTGGGAAAGTTCTTCAACCTCCTCTTTCTCAACCAAAAATGCTTCAAATGATAAATTATTGGTCATGAAAGTTGTAGATTAGGTCTTTCCCTTTTCAAAAAGTATAAGAACATGTTCTAATTCATCATGGAACTCAAGCTATGATCCTTCAAAGTTGGCAAAAATCCTATAATTTTCAAGAATACACCAAAGAGGATTTTTTGCAAAACCACTTGCCAAGCCATTTCATGACCTCTAATGCATCTTTAAACATCATACCATCATAGTACAACTCATTTTGATCAGAATTGGCCCAAGAATCATACACTTTCATGCCTTGAACTTCAAGAAATCTTAAAAGGGCCAAAGTTCCTCAAATTTGCAAAATGGTACAAAACTTCCCACACACTTGCATCAGCACACCAAATCTGTTTCTATAGCTTCCCTTGATCTCTGCTGAGCTAAGCCATGCCCAAATCCAGACCTGCCATGTGCCCATACCTCAAGTACAACCAACCTTGACTTTTTGCAAATAACCCCATACCAATCAGCATAGGCCACACCAACTATTCTGACCTATCACAACTTCACATACATGCTTCAAGGGATTCATTTTCATACACACACAAGCATGTAAGCTCCCATACATTCAGATTGCAAAAATCCCTCTCAAACTTCATTTTCTTCGAAATTCATAAACCAACCATCAAAACTTCAAATAAACTTCACCAATCATCTCCATACACCCTCTAGATCATTTCCCAACCATTAAACAAGCCTGAAACCACCTCAAACAAAAACAAGATTTCAGCTTCCCCTGAACTGAAATTTTCAAAACACTCCATATAAACTTGTTCCAAGCATTCCAAAAGCATAAGGGGATCAAGGGGAGTGGAAAAGCATCAAAGAAGTGGTCAGAAAGCTCCAGTTTCGAAAGCTCCAGCTCAGGTATCATCAATAACCTTTTTTCCAGAACTTGTTTTTTAAGTTACTAATTGATTCTATGTGATATGCTGATCATCATGATGTCTTTATTTTTGAAAATGGTTAAGAAATGAGGATTTCATGAGCTTCTGAAAGTTTTGACCTAAAAATGTTCTTCTTCGATTCTTCATTTTGATGCATGAGAAATTTATTTTGTTGTTGGATTTATGTTCTATGATGTTTAAGGATTGATTCTGGAGCTTTATGGGTCTTAGGGATGCGTTTTGAGTGTTTCAGGTGAGGGGGATGGCCGGAGAAGATGACCAGAGCACTGTTCCGGCCGTCTGAGGTTAATTAGGGTTTAATTAGGGTTTAGGTTGAGTTTGAATGTCAGCCCTAGGATCATGCTTCCCGCGCGTGTTTGGACGGATGAGATTGGTCATTAAGCTTTAATTAGGTTTAATTAAATTAATTAATTAAAATTAGGTCAGAATCAATCCCAGCCCTTGATCTGCGTGCCAGTCAACCCTTTTCCCTCAACTTTGAATATGGACCATCAGATTGTCATACTTTCCATTTAATTTCAATTTTATCTCATTTTTATTCATTTGTCTTGCATAATTATTTTAAAATACTTAGAAAAATCCCAAAAAATATTTCCTTTTGCATTTTTATTCCAAATAGTTTTCTTAATCAGAAAATGATTTTTATTTTATTTTTTGCATAAAAAATGTTTTTTAAAATATTTAAATGTTTATATTAATTAATTAATGAAAATTAATTAATTAAAATAGCATTTAGGTTTCTAAAAATCACCAAAAAATTCATGTTGCATCTTAACACATTTAGAAACATCTTCAAACCCTTCATACAAATTTATTTTTGGTTTTGATCATCATTTGACAATTTTCTTTGAATTTAGGGTTCATAAAATCACATTTTAAACCCTAACATTTGAAAAATCTTTTCTGCCTAACCATGAAGGGAATGAAGTTGTTTCTTTTTGCATTGTTTCACACACATCATGTAGTTTCTAGAATACTTTTGGCATGAATTTATCTTTCATTTTCAATTTGTTTAGCATTTTTCATTGAGGATCACCCAAAAAACCCTAGAAACTTAGAAAATTCATAACTCCCTCTAGGTTTAGCTTCTGACTTCCCCCTTTGGATGGTAACCTAGTATAGGTTTAGGGTTCCTTTGAGTGAATTTTCAATTTTTTTATCATGTCATTTGCTTCTGTCTTTGCCATTTGCATCTCATCCTTCCACAAAACCCTAATTTTTCATCTTCACTTGCATTCATCTTGCATATGCATCCATGCATGAACTTTCCATGACATTTCATGCATTCACATGTCATATTAGACATCTTAGAACATGTTAGAATCATGCTTGATCATTTATTCATTCATTTTCCATGATTTGCATTCATTTCCATTCATTAACTTTCATGAACTTTCAAACTTCAAAGCATGCTTCCATTTGCATCTCATCTTTTATTGATCATTCATATACACTTTGTAAGCCTTTGCAGCATGTCATAGCATCATTTACATCAAGTGTATGCTTCTGGTTTTGATATTTGTCATTGCATATGCATCATTCCATTTCATTTCTTTCCTTATGCATCTTGTGCTAACTTTTCAGGTTAATGGTAAGTTGTTTGAGAGGTGAATTTGCCTTCACCTCCCACTTCTTCTCATCCTTTTTATATTGCATCTTTGCTGAATTTTTAATAATCTTTGAGTGGGCTTGCTCACTTGTGTTCATCTTCCACTTTCTTTCTTTAAGTTACTTATCTTCTTCAATGAAGTAAGTAACTTATTTCTTCTGTTTCTTCCTCCCTTCATCTGCTTCTTCCATTGGTGGCTTCCTTGAAGATATTTCTCAAGCCTTACAAACCATAGGAACATCCAAACATGATAATAATTAGGGTTGTGATTAGTCCCCCCTTAGTTTTCACCTTTGAGTTTTCTTTGTGTCTCTCTTCTCATCTCATCATTAGGGACTAAACCTTTAAGGTTTTAGGACTTTGGAATTAGGGTTATGCCTGCATCCTTCTCTTAGGATGGAGTGTATAAATTTAATCCTAAGTGTTAAACCCTTAATTTGTTTAAACCTCTTAATTAATCCATCTAATAATCACTAAGACCTTAACTTGTAACTTGGGCCTTACATTAGGATTCTAATTCTTTCTTTATGGTTAAGAAGGACTAACCCTAGTGTTTAATGGAAAAGTCCCCCTCAAGTTGTCTTACAAACTTAAAATCCACTTCTTAATCTCATCTCTAACTAAAATCCACTTTAAATAAAGGCTTGTCATCTAATGATTTTAATCCCTAATCATGGACTAAGTTGAGGTATCTTCCTCAGCTTAAGTGTGCTCATCTATTATCCTTCTATTAGGATGGTGTAATGAGTTCACTAATCCTTGATTATGGCTTAAACTCATTACTTAACACTAAACAAAACCCAAAAACATCTAAATAATCACAAGTAGGTTAATGATCTTAATCCTACATCATCATGGCAATTAAGTTGAGATGCTTATTTCACACTTAAAGTATTCTCATTATCCCTAATCAGGGAGGATATAATGAGTTTACAAGCCTTTGATATAGGCTTAAGCTCATTAACTTACGCAAAACACCAAAAACAATAACAAAACTGAAAACAAAAAAACAAACAATAATCGTCTCCTTCGGGATTCTTTTCTCATCATCTTCACTCATAAACGAGAACTCGCTTCTTCCGTCTAATGCAAGACAGTTAGCATTCGAGCCAGACGAGTCATACACTTGAGCATAGACAAGCAAGAAGTTCATAGTCAACTTACCTTTCAAGTCTCTTTGAGTAGAACTACGGTGTTCTGACTTCCTCATTGCACGAGAGGATACGTAGGCATAACTTAACTGTTATCGAACAAAAGTCTCTGTGTCTTCCCCCTCTTTCAGCGTTCTCTTTTAAGCCTCAGTTCCTGAGCATTTCACTTCTCTTTTGCACTGACACCTGTACATTCTTTTCAGCTTTTGTACACAGATAGCGCATACACCTACCCCTTTAAACACAATCTTGTAAGCGTGGATCCCGTCGAGTACGACGGACAATCTGGGTGCTAATACCTTCCCAGGTTGTAATTAACCCCCTTTCTCAGTTTCTTTGGTTCGCAACCGTCTTATCCATATTTTCCTAGGTTTATGCAGCATTACCTTTCCTTCGAGATAAAAATGCCTAGCTGGCGACTCTATTCATTTCATTTCATTTTCTCCTTTCACCGACCGTTCGTGTCTGTACCCTATCTGACAAAGTGTCTTTTCAGGGGAGCGACAACTTGGCGACTCTTCTGGGGATCCTTATATTGCAACCAGGGTTCTGGTTCTTTTTGTGGGTTCCTCCTAGCGCTTGCTTGATTTGTGTTTACGGGGGTGTTATGTGCTACTTGTGCTTATTTATTGCTTTATTTACTGCTTTCTGTACAACTTTATTTATTGCTTTCCTTTATAGTTTTGTACATTTCATATTGTCATTATCATATGTGCTGGATCTGTGTTTTCCTTGGTGGGTGGGGGATCATTGAGTGATTAAGGTCCTATACCAGGGACCTGAGTGACACATAGGCTAGAGTGGCTTCATATTCTTTCCCATTACATTTCGGTCTGGTGCGGGAATGTGAAACACGGTTCAGACATGGGTTTCTTCTTGAGAACTCTGTGCTACAGATTTCCTGTAGTACTAGGGCTATCTGGGAAGCCTGCTAAGTCTGGATGACCTTTTATGACCTTCAGCATCTGAGGTGAATTAGAGGAGGATCTTTTATGGTTATTGTAATGACTGTACCTCCGGGTTAGAAGTGTTTACACTTCTCATAACTGATCCAAGTCTGAGGATCCTTGTTCTCAAACAAAACATGTGAGGGGGTTGGGATGTTTACAGGTTTGCAGGAACCCTTGGCCTCATCATACCCTGTTACCAGTTTTTTTTAAGAATGCATCACTTTGGACAATTCTTGTGAAACCTGGATTTGTGACTCTTTATTTGAGTCCCCCACCTGGTTACTGGTTTTCTAAGCCTCCATCCAGACTTATGAACACATGAACCCTATCAAGACAGATAACAGATCTAGCACTTGATCACAAACCCTTTGCATATCATTCTGCATACATCATTTTTGCATCATTTAACATTTGCATATTTGTTTTACAGGGTATCCACCTTCTTATCTTTGGTCTGGTTTTGACCTATTTTGCTGCTCAGACTTCTTCAGCTATCTACATCTGCATCTTCATCAGTGTCCCTTCTTCAGCACCTTCTCCAGTTATCTTCATCAGTCTTCTTCAGTGACCTTTATCAGTAGTTTCTCCTCAGTTTCTTCACCAGCATCCATTATCAGCATGGACACTTCCAGAAAGAGCAATGTCACATACCATTTATTTGAACCCACTCTGACACGCATCAGACAGATCCAGTCTCTCATTACTCCTGATCATGTTCCACTATTCAGAGCACATTATGGAGGCATATTAGACATGATCATGGACCTGGATGCATCCCAGAGGAGCATGATCCATACTTGCTTGCAGTTTTATGATCCTCCTCTCAGATGCTTCACATTCCCCGATTTTCAGTTGGGACCTCTGCTAGAAGAATTTTCCATGTTGTTAGAAGTTCCTATCAGGAGAGGGATTCCTTTCAACCCTGAGATGGTTGCTCCCAAGAATGAAGACATAGCTAGGGCATTGCATTTGGAGCCTGCCCTCATTGATCAGAGCATGACCACCAAGGATGGGGTTCCAGGCCTTCACTTGGATTTCTTGATCTCCCAGGCCACCCTACATGTTGCAGCAGGAAAGTGGGATGCTGTTTGTGAACTCTTGGCCCTCAGCATATATGGAGTTATCTTGTTTGCAGACGAGCCAAAGTTTGTAAGAAAGAATGCAATTCACCTGTTCTTACTGAGGAACCCAGTGCCTACTTTGCTTGGAGACTTCTATTATTCAGTGCGCCAGAGGAATGAGAAGAAAAGAGGAAGACTGGTCAGATGTTGTGCTCCCCTTTATTACTGTTGGCTGCTAAGACACTTGCCGAGATCAGATACTTTCCTGAACCCTCATCAGCCAAGGAACTGGCCTAAGAGATTGATTTCCCTGACATCAGAAGACATCAGATGGTGCACTCAGAGCACCAAGGGCAAAGACATCATTACTAGTTGTGGGCAATATCCTAATGTGCCTTTGATTGGAGTAAAAGGTTGCATCAACTACAACCCTTTTCTTTTTAAGAGATAGTTAGGGTATGCTTTGGTTCATCCTCCAAGAGGGCAAGACTTGACTAAGACACTCTATTGTGAAATCCAGCACAACTCTGCTATTGTCAGACAGGCAACCTGGGCCTGGGACAACATTCATACTAAGGGGACAACTATCCTTGGAAAATGCAACAACATTGCTTCAGCACAATATCTTGATTGGTCTCGTACCAGGGCACAGATCACCCAGATGCCATTTACCTTAGAAGATGTACCTGGACCTTCAACAGTGCAACCTGCAGCCACTGTTAGTTTGGAAGAGTTTGAGAAACTGAAAGAAAGGAATACTCAGCTCTCTGAAGCCTTGAAGAAGACCCTCTGGGAGAGGAATGACATCCGTCTAGATAATGAGAGGTTAGAGAAGCTCCTAATTGAGCACTTAACCAAGATTGAGAAGACGGATGACTACATCAGAAAGGCTAGAGCAGGGGAGTTAGTACTGAAGAATGCTTGCAAGGAAGCAAAGACTCAGAAGGCTATGGCAGAGCATTACTTAGAGGAAAGCCAGGCTAGGTTGATCAGGATCACTGAGGCCCTTGCACAAGAAGATCAAAGGACCCAAGCTAAGATAGAGCAACTGGAGGGTAGTGAGAAGAAGAATCAGGAGGCATTATTAGCAGCACAGAAGGAGATCTCTGAGTTGAAACTCTGAGCGGGGTTGAAGAGGTTAAAGGATTAGGATAAGCATATGAAGTGGACCAGTGCCATTGCTACCAGGAACCTCCTCATCAGGACTATCACAGAGCACCCAGTGGGTCCAGTGACTGAGGCCCTCCTGGAGGAAGTCAGAAAAGATGACTTTGGATTGGATGTTTGATTTCCTTATACTTGTACTTTCCTTTTGTTTGTACTTTTGATTTTGTTGATGTATTTTAACCCACCATGGGAATATTGTTGTAATCAAACTATGTATCTTCACTCTTTGTAATATTTTTTGTTTGTGTTATTTTTGGTGGGCTTTATCTCTCTCTGCAACATCATCAGCATTTCCTCGAGGTCTCGAAAGGTCAAAACCAAAGAACCAATCCGGATACCCTTGGAAGACAAATAGGCATCCTGCATTGCATACTAACATTTTCTTTGTTTTGTAGATTTTTTGTTTGTTGTTGTTTCTCAATTTGTTGTGGTTTCAGGAAACATTGCTCGCAGAAGAGTGTTCCCTGTCAATAGAATACACCGATACCCGACAATAAACAACCTTCCGGGGCTACATATGGATCAAGTCCAACAAGACCTGAATGAAGTGAGGGCCTAGATGGCCAATGAAAGGGTTGGGATGAGGAATCAAATGACTCAATTAATGACTGTAATGACTGGTCTAGCTCAGATCCAGGAAAGACTGAGGGAGTTGGTTGAGCGACAAACTCCTGAGGAACACCATCCAGGTACAGGAGGTACCAGTAACAACGATCATGTGCAGCCTCACACTGATCCTCCAGAGTTTGGACCTCATCTAAACCTAGACATCAATGCCATAAGAAATACCTAGGGTAACACTGCTGGAGGAAGGGTCTTGTAGGAGGATCCCTAAGAAGAGCAATTTACTGTAGTAGGGGCTGGGGACGAAGTTTACGACCGTCGGTTGGATGAAATTGTAGAGAAGCTAAGGTCTCTTGAATCCCAAAACTCTCTAGGTTTTGATGTCATGGACATGGGATTTGTGGAAGGGGTGAGAATTCCTCACAAGTTCAAACCCCCATGTTTTGAAAGATATAATGGCACATCCTTCCCATGCACCCACCTTCAATCTTTCTTGGGGAGATTGAAAGCTTATAACATGGACGAGAAGCAGAGGGGGAGATTGGTGAGATGATGTGCTCCCCTATTTCATACTTGGCTGCTTAAACACTTACCCAAGACTGATGCTTTCTTGAACCCTCACCAACAGAAGAATTGGGCTAGAAGACTCACTGCTTTGACTTCAGATGACATCAGGTGGTGTACCCAGAGCACCAAAGGAAGGGATATAATTACTAGTTGTGGACAGTTTCCCAATGTACCTCTGATAGGAGTGAAGGGTTGCATCAACTACAACCCTTTGCTATTTAAAAGACAATTGGGCTATGCTTTGATTCACCCTCCTAAAGTGCAAGACTTGGCTGAAACCCTGTATTGTGAGATAAAACCTAATCTAGCTGTTGTCAGACAAGCATCCTGGGCTTGGGACAACATCCAGACCAAAGGGATGGTCATTCTTGGGAGATGCAACAATGTGGCTTCAGCACAATATTATGAGTGGTCTCATGCTAGGGCTCAAATTTCTGGGATGCCTTTCACCATTAAGGATGCACCTGGACCATCCACGGCACCACCTCCAGCTACTGTCAGCTTAGAGGAATTTGAGAAACTAAAAGAGAGGAATGAGAATCTGACTCAAGCTCTGCAGAAGACCCTCTGGGAGAGGAGTGATGGTCGTCTAGACATTGAAAGGTTAGAAAAGCTAAAGGTGGAGCATCTAGCCAGGATTGAGAAAGCAGAAGGCTACATCAAGAAATCAAGAGCTGGAGAGAAAATTTTGAAGAATGCCTGTAAAGAGGCCCAATTTCAGAAAGCTAGGACTGATCTTTATCTGAAAGAAAGTCAAGATAGGTGGGTCAGAATCACTGAAGCTCGCACTCAAGAAGATAAGAGAACTCAGGCCAGGATTGAGCAGTTAGAGGCCAATGAAAAGAAGCAACAGGAGGCTTTGCTAGCAGCCCAGAAGGAAATCTCAGAATTGAAGCTTAGGGCTGGTGTGAAGAGGTCAAAGGACCAGGACAAGCACAAAAAGATGACTGCTGCTATTACCACCAGGAATCTTCTTATCAGAAGCATTACAGAGCATCCGGCTGATCCTGTAACTGAAGCACTTCTGAAGGAAGTTAAGGAGGATGAGTTTGGCTTAGATGTTTGACTACTTTGTTTGTTGCTATTTTCATTTGATGTACTTTTCTCTTTGTTGTATTTTGACCCTTTAGGGGCATGTGTTGTAAAAACAAACTATGTATGATTCACCATTTGTAATGTATTTGTCAGTTTGTTTCATTAAGTCTCTTTCTCTCAAGAAACATCAAGGCATCCTCCTCGGGGTCTGGAAAGGTCAAAACCAAGTGCCAAGCCGGATACCTTGGAAACAAATAAGCATACTGCATTGCATACTAACTTTTGTTTTGTTTTGTAGGTTTTTGTTTTGTTTGTTACTAACTCTGTTGTGGTTCAGGAATTATTGCTCTCCGTCGGGTGTTCCCTCTCAACCGTCCACACAGATATCCTACTCGCAACAATCTTCCTGGTATCCAGATGGACCAAGTACAACAAGAGCTGACAGAGGTCAGAACCCAGATGGTTAATGAAAGGCTGGAGATGCGAAACCAAATGACCCAGTTCATGGAGGTAATGAATGGCTTGGCTCAAAGCCAAGAAAGATTGAGGGCATTGGTAGAAAGGCAGACCCCAGAAGAACCCCATCTAGGGACTGGAGGAACAAGTAACAATGAGAGGGTTCAGCCTCATGTTAACCCACCAGTATATGGGCCTCATCTTCATCCAGAGATCAACATCCCTACTAATGTGCAAGGGAATGCTACTGCAGGCAGAGTCTTACAGGAAGACCCCCAAGAGGATCAATTCACTGTAATGGGAGCTGGGGATGAAGCCTATGATAGAAGGCTTGATGAAATTGCTGAGAAATTGAGATCTCTAGAGTCTCAAAATTCCCTGGGTTTTGATGTCATGGATATGGGCTTAGTGGACGGGGTAAGAATCCCTCATAAGTTTAAACCCCCGTGCTTCGAGAATTACAACTGAACTTCCTGTCCACGAACCCACCTACAGTCTTTTCTGGGAAGACTTAAGGCATACACCATGGATGAAAAGCTGTGGATGTTTTATTTTGAAGATAGTTTGACTAGGGCCTCAAGGGAGTGGTACTCTCACTTGAACAGAGCTACAATCCGGTGCTGGAAGGACCTAGCTGAGGCTTTCATCAGACAATACCAGTACAATCTAGACATGGCTCCTAACAGAACCCTTCTGATGGGAATGTCTCAGTCCTCCAGAGAAAGCTTCAGGGAATACGCCCAGAGGTGGAGACAGCTTGCTGCTGCTGTCCAGCCACCCATGTCGGAGAGAGAAATGGCCGACATGTTTATGAATACCCTGAAGGGAACATATATTGACAGGCTAGCTGCCTTTTCTTCCACCAGCTTCGCTGATGTAGTCATAGCTGGAGAAAGAATTGAGAGCCTTCTGAAGATGGGCAAAATTACTGATAATGGTGCAAGCTCGTCAAGTAATCCCAGAAAGCCTTTTGTGGGACCTAGAAGAACTGGTGAGACCAATGCCATTTATGCCAACAGGGGCAGACCTCAGCATGTCCACAGATCAATAGCAGCTGTCACAATTCCAGCTCCAATTCCTCAGCAACCAGCATATCAACCACAACAACCACCCCACTATCAGCAGCAAGTTCAGTATCCGCCACAAAGAAACTACAACAACAACAACAACAGCAATCAGCAGCAAAGACCCTTTCAACAAAGACCATCACAGGCAAATAGGGTGATTGATCCTATCCCTATGCCTTATGCCGCTTTATTTCCACAGCTCCTGAAACTCAACCTAGTTGAGCTAAGGACATTGGCACCTCCAGATCCTGCCAGTCTTCCAAGAAATTATGATGTCAACACCCGGTGTGCTTTTCATTCTAATGCACCAGGCCACAGTACAGAAAAATGCAGGGCTTTACAAATGAAAGTGTAGGATCTAGTGGATTCCAAAGCCCTCAACTTTGCACCCCCGCCAAATGTCAACAAGAATCCCATGCCCAATCATGGAGGACCAAGAATTAATGATATTGAGGAAGATAAACCATCTTTCTTAATCACCAGTGTTGGGCAGATTCGGACACCTCTGGTAGAAATTAAAGCTCAGCTTCTAGAATGCCAGATGTTCCCCGGGTGTGAGCTCGGTTGTGGTTATTGCAACATTTTGGTCAACGGGTGTGATAACTTGAGAAGCGGCATAGATGATCTTATCAAAAGTGGTATCCTTCAGATCACAACCTCAGCTCCTACAAATCCAGCAATCCCTTTGACAACAATTCCTGACTCTTCTACAACTGCAACAACAATTATTCCAACAAATTCATCAATATCATCAACAGTGGCTCCGTCCATCACTTCAACAAATCAGATATCAACAACCATCTCTTCTACAACATCAGCACCCATTTATTCAACGGAATCTTCTACAACGCCAACAGATATCTCAGCAGTCACCATTTATTATGATCCAGCGTATGTTCCTCCAAACAACAATTTTCAACAACAAGCAGTGGCATCTCCTACCAGGTCACCAATCACCATCTACTACGATCCGCACACCATTCCAGCACCTTCCTCTGCAGCAGTCAGTCCAGTTACCATCACGGTGCCTGGACCAGTTCCATATGAAAGCAGTAATGTCATCCCTTGGCATTATGGCTCTGACCTCTACTGCAATGGGGAGAAAATCACTTTGGACTCTTCAACTTCTTCTCCACAAATTGATAATGTTGGGGGAGGCGGAGGCTTCACCAGAAGCGGACGCCTTTTTGCCTCACAAACTCAAAAACCTAATGCCGAAGCAGAAGCTGCTGCCAAAGCAAAAGGAAAGAGTGTGGTATTTGAAGAGCCGGCTGTCAAAGAAACTCAGAAGACATCTTTTGAGCAAGATGTAGACGAGTTTATGAGAATTATAAAGAGAAGTGATTACAAGGTGGTGGATAAGCTTCACCAAACTCCCTCAAAGATCTCCATATTATCCCTGCTAATGTGTTCTGAAGCTCACCGGAATGCATTACTGAAAGTCTTGCACGTAGCATACGTGCTAGAGGAGATCACTGTTAATCAGCTAGAAACTGTGGTAGCTAATGTCAACACCAGTCATGGGCTGGGCTTTACCAATGTTGATTTAACAGCTGAGGGACGTAACCACAACAAGGCTTTACATATCACTCTAGAATGCAAGGGTGCTGTTCTATCCCATGTACTGGTGGACACTGGGTCTTCACTCAATGTTCTACCGAAGAAAGCCTTGGTGAAGCTGGAGTATGATGGCTTGGCATTATGTCCGAGTAATTTGGTGGTAAGAGCTTTTGATGGCTCTAAAAGATCAGTGCTAGGGGAGATTGATCTGCCTGTGATGATTGGCCCGCAGACCTTCAAAATTACCTTCTATGTGATGGACATTCAGCCGACCTACAGATGTTTGTTGGGTAGACCTTGGATCCATGCCGCTGGCGCAGTTACGTCTACCCTTCACCAGAAGCTGAAATTCGAGTGGGAAGGCCAGATCATCACCATCTGTGGTGAAGAAGATATCTTTGTTAGCCATCTGGCTACATACAAATACATTGAGATGGATGGAGAGATCCATGAAACTATGAGCCAGGGATTTGAGGCCCTGAACATTAATGAAGCATCTGCTGTACTAGGAACCTCCATGACATCTTATCAGCAAGCCAGGAAGGTTGTTGAAGAGGGGACTGCCCAAGATTGGGGCAAGCTGCTGCCCGTGGAGAAGAAGGAGGACAGATTTGGGTTGGGTTACAAACCAACTCAACAAGTTCAATCAGAGGCTGCTAAGAAGCCCAGTTTTGTCAGTGGGGGGATGCTCACCCCAGATGCAGTGAACAACTTGGAAGATGAGTCGGAAGATGAGCGCAACCTGGAGAGCTGGATACGTCCAAGGATCCCGGGGAGCCGTATCTCAAACTGGTCTTCCCAGGAAATTATAAGGGTTACTCCTGCAGAGTAATTATTATTTCCTGTATATTTTAAGCATGCATCAAGTCTTGCATCTTGCCCAAGATGACAAGACTCATTTTGTAATCGGGCCATCTGTAATTTTGTGCAAACAGATCAATCAATGAATATCGGACATCTTTTACAAATGAGTCTTTTTCTTTTCCGCTCACTATTTTTCCATTTTTCTTTTTGTACAAAAATAAAATGGCAATGTTTTCAAAATGACAACTTTATTTCACTTTTCTAAACAAGATTAAAATCAATCACTAAAATGAACAATCTAAACCCTTGCAGAGAGTGCCTTTCAGATCGCACCGACAGCAACACAGCTATGACTCTGTATGACTTTGACAATCCAATCAATCAAGCTGATGAAGGGGTTGAAGAAGATTATGAGCTTCCTGAAGAGCTAGCCAGGTTGTTAAGGCAATAGGAGAAGGTTATCACCCCTCATCAGGAGGAGGTCGAAACGGTTAATCTTGGTACAGAAGAAGCAGTGAAAGAAGTCAAGATAGGGGCCTGCTTACAAGATTCAGTAAAGGAACAACTGATTGACCTGCTTCGTGAATATGTGGATGTGTTTGCTTGGTCTTATCAGGATATGCCAGGGTTGGACACCGATATTGTTATGCACAAGCTGCCTTTAAGAGAAGACTGCCCACCAGTTAAACAGAAGCTACGCCGTACTCGCCCGGACATGGCAATGAAGATCAAAGAAGAAGTACAAAAGCAGTGGGACGCCGGGTTCCTTGCTGTGACTAGCTATCCGCCGTGGGTTGCTAATATTGTACCTGTACCTAAGAAGGATGGCAAGGTGAGGATGTGTGTGGATTACCGGGATCTGAACAGAGCCAGCCCAAAAGATGACTTCCCTTTACCTCACATTGATGTATTGGTTGATAATACGGCTCAGTTCTCGGTATTCTCCTTCATGGATGGATTTTCAGGATACAATCAGATCAAAATCTCACCTGAAGACATGGAGAAGACAACTTTCATCACAACCTGGGGCACGTTCTGTTACAAGGTGATGCCATTTGGACTGAAGAATGCTGGTGCTACATATCAACGGGCTATGGTAACATTATTCCATGACATGATCCATAAAGAAATAGAATGTTATGTGGATGACATGATGGCCAAGTCCCTTACGGAAGAAGACCACCTGGTAAATCTGTTGAAATTATTCAAGCGTCTGAGGAAGTACCAACTGAAGCTGAACCCCAACAAGTGCACATTCGGGGTGCGATCTGGTAAGCTGCTGGGCTTCATTGTGAGCGAGAAAAGGATTGAAGTTGACCCTGATAAAGTCAAAGCCATTCAAGAAATGCCTGCACCAAAGTCGGAAAAAGAAGTTCGGGGGTTCTTAGGTAGATTGAACTACATTTCACGGTTCATATCTCACCTTACAGCAACCTGTGAGCCTTTGTTCAAACTGTTAAGAAAAGAACAAACGGTCAGGTGGAACGAAGACTGCCAGAGGGCTTTTGACAAGATAAAAGAGTATTTGCAAGAACCTCCAATCCTTATGCCTCCAGTTGAAGGAAGACCTCTAATCATGTACTTGACAGTATTAGAAGAGTCAATGGGGTGTGTGTTGGGCCAGCATGACGAGTCTGGTCGAAAAAAGTATGCAATATACTACCTAAGCAAAAAGTTTACCGACTGTGAACAACGTTATTCACTGCTCGAGAAAACTTGATGTGCTTTAGCGTGGGCTGCTCGCCGACTAAGGCAGTATATGTTGACCCACACTACCTTATTGATATCAAAGATGGACCCAGTTAAGTACATTTTTGAGAAGCCAGCCCTTACCGGACGGGTTGCAAGATGGCAAATGATCCTCACAGAATATGACATCCAGTACACATCTCAGAAAGCCATCAAGGGCAGTGTATTGTCTGATTATCTTGCTGAGCAACCCATTGATGATTACCAGCCTATGAGATTTGACTTCCCTGACGAAGACATCATGTTCATAAAAGCAAAAGATCATGAAGAGCCTGTTCACACTGAAGGGCCTGACCCAGAAGAAGAATGGACTATGATGTTTGACGGGGCTGTTAATATGAATGGACGTGGTGTTGGTGCAGTACTCATTACACCTAAAGGAGTTCACATGCCTTTCTCGGCAAAACTCACTTTTAACTGCACTAACAACGAAGCTGAATACGAAGCTTGCATTATGGGTCTTGAGGAAGCCATTGACCTCAGGATCAAAACATTGACTGTGTTCGGAGATTCAGCTTTGGTAATCAATCAAACTAACGGCAAGTGGTACACCCACCAGGATCATCTGATACCTTACCGGGATTATACAAGGAGGTTATTGACTTTCTTCACAACAGTCAAGCTTTAGTATATCCCTCGGGACGAGAATCAATTTGCAGATGCCCTTGCTACCATTTCATCCATGATCAAAGTTCAAGCTTCCAACTTTGTACCTCAAATTGCAATATCCAGACTTGACAGACCAGCATATGTATTTGCAGCAGACGTTGTCAAAGATGATAAGCCTTGGTTCCATGACATCAAATGCTTCTTGGAGGATCGAACATACCCACCTGGGGCATCTTCCAATGACAAGAAGACATTAAGAAGGCTAGCTGGTAGTTTCTTCTTGAACACTGATGGTTCCCTGTACAAGAGAAAATTTGATATGGTACTCCTCAGATGCGTTGATAGAACGGAAGCAGACTTGTTGATGCACGAGGTGCACGAAGGATCCTTTGGCACCCATGCTGGAGGACATGCCATGGCTAAAAAGTTGCTAAGATCAGGCTATTACTAGATCACAATGGATGCCGACTGTTGTGCTTATGCCAGAAAATTCCATAAATGCCAGATTTATGCGGATAAGGTGCATGTGCCTCCCAATCCTCTGAATGTGATGTCTTCACCCTGGCCCTTTGCCATGTGGGGAATTGACATGATCGGCAAAATTGAACCAACCGCTTCAAACGGCCACAAATTCATCTTGGTTGCTATTGACTACTTTACCAAGTGGGTTGAAGCAGCTTCCTATGCAAATGTTACAAGGAAAGTGGTAGCCCGATTTCTGTAAAGGGACATCATCTGTCGGTATGGAGTGCCCGAGCGAATCATTACTGATAATGGTTCTAACTTAAACAAAAAAATGATGGCAGAACTATGCCGGGACTTCAAGATCCAACACCACAATTCTTCTCCTTACAGGCCAAAGATGAACGGCGCTGTAGAGGCAGCTAACAAGAATATCAAGAAGATTGTGCAGAAGATGGTAGTCACTTACAAAGACTGGCATGAAATGCTACCATTTGCCTTGCATGGGTACCGTACGTCAATCAGGACATCCACTGGGGCAACACCGTATCGACTTGTGTATGGTATGGAGGCAGTCCTACCTGTTGAGGTTGAATTACCCTCCCTACGGGTATTAATGGATGTTAAGCTGAACGAAGCAGAGTGGGTCCGATCCCGATACGAACAACTGAGTCTGATTGAAGAGAAAAGATTAGCTGCAATCTGTCATGGGCAGTTATATCAGAAAAGAATGAAGAAAGCTTTCGATCAGAAAGTCAGGCTCCGAGAATACCAAGTAGGAGATCTTGTGCTGAAAAGACTCCTCCCTCCTCATACAGACCACAGGGGCAAGTGGACTCCAAACTATAAAGGGCCATTCGTAGTAAAGAAAGTTTTCTCTGGCGGAGCACTGATGCTCAGCACTATGGATGGTGAAGACTTCCCGTCCCCTGTGAATTCGGATGCAGTTAAAAAATACTTCGCATAAAAATGACTCGCTAGACATAAAAACAGAATGTAAGTCCAGGCAAAAATAGGGCATCCCGGCGAGTCAAAAACAGAATAAAAGACTCGGGCAAAAATAAGGGAACATAAACAAAAAAAAAATGTACACCCGCTGAGTTGAAAAGCCGCATTGGACAACTCAGGCAAAAATGGGTATCCCGATGGATTGAAAACCCGAAAGGGCGATCCATGCAAAATAAGGGAATAAGCGAACAACTGCATTTTGAATTCATCTGTATCACTTACAACTTGGTAAGCTTCGAAAGGATCAAGCTTCTTTCAGAATCAGCCTTCTTCGGAAAGCAAGACGGGAAGAATGTCAAAAGTCATACGAGTCATAGCCAAAGGGAAGCTCCCCGAAGCGTCGTCAACATTGCCAATACCTTTTATTTCTCAATTTGTAACAATCCCCTCATTTTAGGGGATCTGTTTCTTTGACTGTATCTCGCCAATTCAGGGCATATGAATCAATAAAATCAGATTTTCAGTCATGTTTTGTCTCGTACATTTTATTTTCATTTGCACAGAATGTCCGATGTCTTTAAGATACTGATTGCATAAATGCAGATGTTTCTCTTCTGAAAAATACGTGCTTGCAGGAAATATACTTACTCCCGGGGGTGTTTAAACTCCTATAATGGAATCCGGTAAGGGATACCTCGGGATTCCTTGTGCGCTTCTCTATCTTTTCAGGGTTGCAGGTATTCAAAGCACAGCATGGGACATGAAAGCTTCATCCCAGCCAGCTGGCAAATCATTATCAACTCAGTCTTAGCACCGTAGGTGCTTTCTCCCCAGCTGAGTTGCCATTCATTATTTCTCCCCAGCCGGGTTGCCGTTTACTTCCTCCCCAGCCAAGTACAAAGACAGGGAACCACCTCCCCGCAGAGCTTCAGCCTCTATCCAGAAGAGCAACGTCTGAGGATCCCACAAAAGAGTAGAGAAAGCTTCTACGAACCCCAGCTGGGTCCCTCATTACCAAAGATAGGTCTATCAGTGACCTATATCCCCAAGCAGAGTCCCATGTGTCAATGATCTCATCCCCAGCTGGGATATTCACTTCAAGCAGATCGACCGGAGATCTTCATGGCGGGATCCAAATCCCAGATCGGTATTCGTTCATAATCATGGCATTAGCATCATATTCTCCCCACAAAGCGTAGCATTCCGTCTAATACGGAGCATTACGGCAAGAATCAAACATACTGCATAATCATAAGCCATGGTCTGAATCAAACACTTGTAAATACTGACAATCCATCAACAAGATACAGAAAACTCTCCAAATCCCCACCAGAGAGCCAAAGCACTGGCCTTACACTCATAATTTTAATACACACCTCTTTTTGCACCCATCCGTGTCACATCCCCAGAAAAAGCCAAAGCGTCCCCTTTGCACTCACAGATATATAAACTTATACAGGTTCCCTGACACCCGTCCGTGTCACCTTCCCCAGCACAGTTGCCTAAACGTTTTTGTAAACCATATACTTATACCTCTTGACACTCGTCCGTGTCACTCTCCCCATCAAGTTGAACACTCCTGTACATACTCATACTTATTTCACTCACACAGATACCCGTCTGTATCTTATAAATCTCCTCAGAGTCGACACTCGTCCGTGTTCTTTGTTAACCAGTTGGTACTCGTCCGTACCATCATCTCAGAACATGCGTCAAGCGTTTGTTTCTACCCGATACTCGTCCGTATCATAGTCTTAGGGATGCTCGTCCGCATCTTTAATCTATACACAACATCAAAACACTTATACCTTTTATTTCTTGGGTGTAAACACTCGTCCGTGTTTACTATTCCCCAGTAGGTCACCAGCAAAGCAACCTTTTTCTATCTGACATTCGTCCTATGGCATGATAGGCCTTGAGAGCAGCCGTCCCCTGCTAGGTGATCGTCCTTCACCTCTTGATGATCGTCCTTCATCATGCTCGTCCGATGGCCGTCCCCATCGTCGACCTTTTATCCGGCATTCGTCCTATGTCGTGATTTTTAGCAGCCATACCCTGCTAGGTGATCGTCCTTCGCCTTTTGATGATCGTCCTTCATCATTTTATCCGATGGCCGTCCCCATCGTTGATCTTGTTATCTGACATTCGTCCTATGTCATGATAAACCCCGAGAGCAGCCGTCCCCTGCTAGGTGATCGTCCTTCACCTCTTGATGATCGTCCTTCATCATGCTCATCCGATGGCCGTCCCAATCGTCGACCTTTTATCCGGCATTCGTCCTATGTCGTGATACTTTCGGCAGCCGTACCCTGCCAGGTGATCGTCCTTCACCTTAGATGACCGTCCCTCATCTTATCCCCAACAGAGCATCCGTCCCCTGCTAGGTGATCGTCCTTCACCTTTGATGACCGTACCTCATCATCTGTTTATTTCATTTATTCTTTAACCCGATGGCCGTCCCCGTCGTGGTCCCCTTTCCTTTTCCTGATGATCGTCCTTCATCAGTTTAGCCCGATGGCCGTCCCCATCGTTTGTTTACATTACTTTATGAACCTGATGGCCGTCCCCATCGTTTTTACTAATTCCCAGAGAATCTTATAGCTTTACATGATGGTCGTCCCCATCATAATCTCTCATATCCCCAGCTAGTCGGCCGTCCCCGTCTTTGCTTTATTTCCCGCATTTTTCCCAGCATGTCGGCCGTCCCCGTCATTGCTTTGTTTCCCGCATTTTCCCCAGCATGTCGGTCGTCCCCGTCATTGATCTTTCCCCAACAGTCGTTCTCTGCTCGATGGTCGTCCTCCGTCGCCCGCACTTTATATACATACTTTATTTTCCTTTTACAATCTATATCCCTTTTCTTCTTCATTCTGTGAGTGCAAATTTTGGACTGTCTTTGGTATTCAACCATAAGTTATCTTGTTTGCCTGTTAAGCCGTTGCTTACATCCTGCACAGGCAACTCATGTTTGAATAGGGGCAGCTGTAAACACCCCAAATTTGCCATCACCCATTCACACCATGGCTTGTGATCTTTTCATATGCATAAGTTCCATCATGGCATCTCATATTGCATTTTTGATTCACTACATAGATTCAAAGTCATCTGCATCTAGGGTTTGTGATCTGATCAATCCAAGAGTCACTTGAGCCACTCCAAAGGTCATCAATCACTTAAAAGGGGTCCATGTATGTTCAAGCATCATATTATATCCTTTTAAAGCCAAGAATGTCAAAAATCACAAGAACTGAGATTGGCATGGAAGCAGAGCCAGGTTTAACTGCACAGATGACCTAGAATTAGGGTTTTGGTTTCAAAGGCCATAACTCCAAATTTTTTGGTCATTCTTGTTTCCATTGGTCTCTATATGGTATAGGGACCATGCATATCAATTTGCATGAAGAAATTCAATGGGGAAGTCATCTGATCAAGAGTTGACTTTTTGAGCAAGTCAGTGCAAAATCAGGGTATCTGAGGCCCTCAATGACCCAACCAAAGGGTGTTCTTCATCATTTTGATTGTGTATGATCTTTATTTGATCATAGAAGATGTTAGAAGTTCACAAATTGGAAGAATTTCAAGCCATTTGCAAAGTTGACTTTTTGGGGAAAGTTGACTTATAATGAAAATTGCCATTTTGGGAAACTTTTTCAACCCTTGCTTTTTGATTCAAAAATGCTTCAAATGGAAAAACTTTGGTCATGAAAGTTGTAGAATGGATCATTCCCTTTTCAAAAAGTACAAGAACATGACCTAATTCATTTTGGATCAAAAGTTATGGCTTGTCAAAGTTGGCCAAAATCACATAATTTGAAGTTTTCTACCAAAGAGGCATTTTGCAAAATGGTATGATCAAGTGTTCAAAAGACTTCAAATATGCACAAACTCATTACAACATGATCATATGACTCCTAAAAATAAGAATTGGCCAAGAATCATCTCATTTCATGCCTTGAACTTCAAGAAATCACAAAGGGGCCAAACTTTGTGAAAAGTGCAAAACCTATCACAAACCATAAACTACTTGCTGCATTGCTTCTAGACCTATTCCATAGCATTCCTTGATTCAAGCTGAGCCAAAGAAAGCCAAAAAAGCAAGTTGTACCATGGCCCATACCTCAAGTACAAGTCAAGTTGACATTTTGGCAACTTGCCCATACCAATCACACTATGCCACAACCACTTTCTGAGTCAATCCCATTTGTTTATACAAATCAAAAGGAAGCCAAAGCACATAACACACAAGGCTGAAACCTCCCACAAGACAGGATTCACAAAAACCTCCCTCTTAGCATTTTCCTTCGAAACTCATCACATAAGCCACAAACCTTCAAACAAATTCCACAGAACAACTCACCATGATCCACTGATCATTTCCCAACCATCACCTTGCCCTAAAAAGCCCTGAATCAAAAACACGATTTCCACACTTCACAAACTGAATCTCTGCCATTTTCATTTTAAGGCCATATAAACTCCAGCCAAGCATCACAAACTTCTGGGGAGGATCATTGGACCTTGTTTGAAGCAAAGAACTGGCCAGGAAGCACCATTTTCGAAAGCTTCAGTTCAGGTATCATCAAGAACAATTTTTCCAGAAACGTGTTTTTAAGTTACTAATTGATTCTCCATGATTCACTGATGATGCTGATATGTTTACTTTTGAAAATAGTCAAGTATTAAACATGTATTGATCTTCTGAAATTTTTGCCATACTTTCCGTTTTGCTTCGATTCATGATTTTGAGTTTGCATAAATGAGTTTTGATGTTTGATTCTTGTTGGGGATGAGGAGAGGATCATTTCTGGAGCTTTAGGGGTCTTGGGGTTGCATATTGAGGGAGATAGGGTGAGGTGCTCGCCGGAGAAGATGACCGGAACACTGTTCCGGTCATCTGAAAGTGATTAGGGTTAGTTAATTAGGGTTTAGTCTTAATTACGTGAATTTGAATTCTGACCGTCCAGATGCGCGCGTGGTCAGTTCCCGCGTCCTTGAGTTTGAATCACAGCCCTTAGATGCGCTGACTTTCTCATTTTTCAGTTTAAATTCATTTTTATTTTATTTTTTTCATACTTAATTTGCTCATTTATTTAAAAATAGTAAAAATCATCAAAAAATTCTGAAAATTTTTATGAAAACTTTTATTAATTTTCAGAAACCAAAAATATTTTTATTTTTATTTTTTGCATTGAAAAATATTTTTAATTCATTTAAAAGTTTATGTTTAATTGATTAATGAGAATTAATTAATTAAAAATACTTTTAAGTATTTAAAAATCACAAAAAAATTCATGAGACATTCAAAATCATTTAGAAACATTGTCCAACCTTCAAACCAAATTTCTTTTTTGATCTTGATGCCTTTTGACAATTTTCAATGGATTTAATTTCATTTCAAGGCATTATTTTGATCCAAACTTCAAAAATTCATTTCTGCCTAACCATTGAGAGTTGGACAATGATTCTTCTTGCATTGCATCTTGCATATCATGTAGTTTATAGGATTAAATTAGCTTGAATTGATCTTGCATTTTCAATTTGTTTGACATTTTTCTTGATGAGGTACCTTAAAACCCTAGCCAACTTAGGAAATTCATAACTTTCACTAGGTTAAGAATTGGATCCTCTCCTTTGGGCAGTGAGTTTGTACAGGTTTAGGTTTCCTTTGATTGCATTTTCAAATTTTTATCATGATGTTTGCTTCTGGTTTTGGTTTTTGCTTTGTGCTTTGATCATGAACCCTAATTTGGGCTTTCTTTTGCATTCATCTTATATTTGCTTGCATACCATGACTTGCCATGACATTTTATGCATCCATTTGATTCATGACACATCTTAGGACATATTAGAATCATGTTTGATCATTGTATCCTTCATTTGCCATGTTGTATGTCATTTGCATTTCATAACTTTTCATGTATGTTCATGGTTCTAAGCATGTTCCCTTGCATCCTTATGTTTGTATGATCATCCTCATGACTTGTTTCATGTTTGCATCATCTCTTGGCATCATTAACATCATACCCATGCTTCTGGTTTTGGTTTGCACCATCACATTTCATCTCATTTGCATTGCATTTTCATTTCTTTACTAACTTTTCAGGTGGTAAGTTGCATTGAGAAGTGAATTTGCCTTCACTCCTCACAATCTCTTTTCATCTCCCTTATGCATCATTGCTACATTTTGTATGTGTATTGGATTGAGCTTGCTCTTCCTTGTTCATCTTACCCTCTTTCTTCAAGCAACTTGTCTTCTTAAGTGAAGCAAGTTGTTTTGCTTCTCTTTGCTCCTTTCATCTGCTTCTCTCCTTGGTGGTTCTTTGAAGATTTCTTTCTTAAACTTCACAAAACCTAGGAATGACCAAGCATGATAATAATTAGGGTTGATTAGTCCCCCATTTAGCTCTTACCTTTGTGTCATCTTTGAGTCTTCTCTTCTCATCTCATAATCAGGGACTAAACCCTAAAGGCTTTAAGGCTTTGTGATTAAGCTTATGTCTGCATCCTTCTATTAGGATGGAGTGTATGACTTTAATCCTAAGTGTTGAATCCTTAATGTGTTTAAATCCTTTAATCAATTCATCTTAATAATCATCAAGACATCAAGCTTGTAACTTGGGCCTTGCATTAGGGTTCTAATTCTTCCTTAATTGGTTAAGAAGGACTAACCCTAGTTTTAATGGACAAGTCCCCCTCAAGTTGTCTTACAAATCATAAAAATCACTTCTTCATCATATCATTAACTAAAATCCATCTCAATAAAGGCTTTGTTTTGTCATGAAGTTAATCCCTAATCATGGATTAAGTTGAGGAGTCTTCCTCTGCTTAAACATCCTCATCTATTATCCTTCTATTAGGATGGTGTAATGAGTCTGTTTAATCCCTGATTATGGCTTAATCTCATTACTTAACACTAAACAAAAACAACAAAAACATCTAAATGATCGCAAGTGGGTTAATGATCTTAATCCTTCATCATGGTGATTAAGTGTGAGACACTGACTTCACACTTAAGGTATTCTCATTACCCCTAATCAGAGGGAGGATGTGATGAGTTTACTAACCCATTGGTATAGGCTTAAGCTCATTAACTTATGACAAATTCAAAAAAGCAATAAAAGACTGAAAACACAAAAAACAAACAATAATCGTCTCCTCCGGGATTCTTTTTCTCATCTCATTCACTCACAAACGAGAACTCGCTTCTTCCGTCTAATGCAAGACAGTTTGCACCTGAGCCAGACAGGTCATACACTTGAGCATAGACAAGTAAGCAGTTCACAAGTAAATTCATCTTTCAGTCTTTTTGGGTCGAACTACGGTGTTCTGACTTCCTCATTGCACGAGAGGATACGTAGGCATAACTTAACAATTATCGAACAAAAGTCTTTGTATATTCCCCCTCTTTCTAGCCTTATTCTTTTAGCCTCATTATCATGAGCATTTCACTCTGTCCTTACACTGACACTTCACTTATACACTTCACATTCTTTTCACACTGACACTTGCATTCTTTTCCAGCTTTGATACACAGTCTGCACTGACACTACCCCTTTAAAACACAAATCTTTCAAGCGTGGATCCCGTCGAGTACGGCGGACAATCTGGGTGCTAATACCTTCCCAGGTTGTAACCAACCCCCTTTCTCAGTCTCTCTGGTTCGCAACCGTCTTATCCATCTTTTCCTAGGTTTATGCAGCATTACCTTTCCTCCGGGATAAAAATGCCTAGCTGGCGACTCTTTTCTTTCCTTGTGAGTTCACTCCTGTGTGTTCCCACATTCCTCCTCTCGCCGACCATTCGCGTTTGTACCCCTCTTGGCCCCGGTTGTCATTTGGTGGGAGCGACAAGGTGGAGCTACCAGTGATAATCGGTCCGCAAGTCTTTAAGACTACTTTCTATGTGATGGACATTCAGCCGGCCTACAGCTGTTTGTTGGGTCAACCATGGATTCACACTGCAGGCGCAGTAACGTCGAACCTTCACCAGAAATTGAAATATGAGTGGGAAGGACAAATTATCACCATCTGTGGTGAGGAGGACATCTTTGTTAGCCATCTGGCTACATACAAGTATATTGAAATCGATGGTGAAATCCATGAAACTATGAGCCAAGGGTTCAAGGACTTGAACGTCAATGAGGCGACGACTGAAGTATTTGTTGCATCCCAGGAGGATAGGATGGGTACTTCAATTGTCTCCTATCAGCAAGCTCGGAAGGTTGTTGAAGATGGTAATGCCCAAGGCTGGGGCAAGTTGCTTCCGGTGGAGAAGAAGGAAGATAGATTCGGTTTGGGTTACAGACCATTCCGACAGAATCAATCAGAGGCTGCGAAGGAACCCAAGTTCATCAGTGGGGGAATGCTCACCCCAGACGCTGTTAACAATCTGGAAGACGAGGCGGAAAGCGACCTCAACTTGGAGAGCTGGATACGTCCAAGGATCCCGGGGAATCAAGTCCTTAACTGGTCTTCCCAGGAAATTATAAGGGTTACTCCTGCAGAGTAATTATTATTTCCTGTCTTTTTAGTATGCATCAAGTCCTGCATCTTGCCCAAGATGTCAGGACTCATTTTGTAATAGGGCCATATTGTAATTTTGTGCAAATGGATTAATCAATGAATATCAGACATCTTTTGCAAACAAGTCTCTTTTTCGCTCACTGTTTTTTCATTTTTCACTTTTGTACAAAACAATAAAATGGCAATGTTTTCAAAATAAATAACTTCATTTTCACTTTTCTAAACAAGATTAAAACTGATCACTAAAACGAACCAATCTCAACCCTTGCAGAGATTATCCTCCAGATTGCACCGACAATAGCATTGCTATGACCTTGTACGACTTCGACAATCCAATTAATCAAGCTGATAAAGGGGTTGAAGAATAGTATGAGTTACCGGAAGAGTTAGCCAGGTTGTTGAGACAAGAAGAGAAAGTGATCACTCCTCATCAGGAGGAGGTTGAAACAGTTAATCTTGGTACCGAGGAGGATTTGAAAGAAGTGAAGATTGGGGCCAGTCTGCAGGCTTCAGTAAAAGAACAGCTTATCAGCATGCTTCAAGAATACGTCGACGTCTTTGCTTGGTCCTATCAAGACATGCCAGGTCTAGATACAAATATTGTTATGCACAAGTTGCCTTTGAAAGAAGATTGCCCTCCAGTGAAACAGAAGTTACGCCGTACTTGTCCGGATATGGCCATGAAGATAAAGGAAGAAGTATAAAAGCAGTGGGACGCCAGTTTCCTTGCTGTAACTAGTTACCCGCCGTGGGTTGCTAACATTGTACCAGTGCCTATGAAGGATGGCAAAGTACGGATGTGTGTGGATTACCGGGATCTAAACAGAGCTAACCTGAAGGATGATTTCCCATTACCTCACATTGATGTATTGGTTGACAACACACCTCAGTTCTCGGTATTTTCCTTCATGGATGGATTTTCTGGGTATAATCAGATCAGAATGTCACCCGAAGACATGGAGAAGACAACCTTCATCACACCTTGGGGCACATTTTGTTACAAGGTAATGCCTTTTGGACCGAAGAATGCCGGTGCGACTTATCAACGGGCTATGGTAACATTATTCCACGACATGATCCACAAAGAAATTGAATGCTACGTGGATGACATGATTGCCAAGTCTCTCACTAAAGAAGATCATCTGGTAAATCTGCTAAAGTTGTTCAAGCGCCTAAGAAAGTATCAGTTGAAGCTAAACCCTAACAAATGCAAATTCGGGGTACGTTCCGGTAAGTTGCTGGGATTCATTGTAAGTGAAAAGGGAATTGAAGTTGATCCTGACAAAGTCAAAGCCATTCAGGAAATTCTTGCACCTAGGACTGAAAAGGAAGTTCGGGGTTTCTTTGGTAGATTTAACTATATATCAAGGTTCATATCTCACCTCACTGCAACCTGTGAGCCCCTGTTCAAATTGTTAAGAAGGGAACAAAAGGTCAGGTGGAACGAAGATTGTCAGAAGGCTTTTGACAAGATCAAGGAGTACCTGCAAGAACCTCCAATTCTTATGCCTCCGATTGAAGGAAGACCTCTAATAATGTACCTGACAATATTAGAAGGGTCAATGGGGTGTGTGTTGGGCTAGCATGACGAGTCTGGTCGAAAAGAGTATGCAATATTCTACCTAAGAAAAAAGTTTACCGAATGTGAACAACGTTATTCACTGCTCGAGAAAACTTCCTATGCTTTAGCGTGGGCTGCTCGCCGACTAAGAAAATATATGCTGACTCATACAACCTTGTTGATCTCAAAGATGGATCCCGTCAAGTACATATTTGAGAAGCCAGCACTTACCGGAAGGGTTGCAAGATGGCAAATGATTCTTACAGAATATGATATCCAGTACACATCTCAAAAGGCCATCAACGGCAGTGTACTGTCTGATTATCTGGCTGAGCAACCCATTGATAATTATCAGCCAATGATATTTGACTTCCCTGATGAAGACATCATGTTCCTAAAAGAAAAAGATCATGAAGAGCCTGTTCACACTAAAGGGCCTGACCCAGAAGAAGAATGGACAATGATGTTTGATGGGGCTGTCAATATGAATGGACGTGGAGTTGGTGCAGTGCTCATCACACCTAAAGGAGTTCATATGCCTTTCTCGGTGAAACTCACCTTTGCATGCACTAACAACAAAGCTGAATACGAAGCCTGTATCATGGTTCTTGAGGAAGCCATTGACCTCAGGATCAAGACATTAACTGTATTCGGAGATTCAACTTTGGTAATCAATCAGACCAATGACAAATGGTACACTCACTAAGAGCATCTGATTCCATATTGTGACTATACGAGGAGGTTATTGACTTTCTTCACAGCAGTCAAACTTGGATATATCCCTCGAGATGAAAATCAGTTCGCAGATGCTTTAGCTACCATTTCCTCCATGATCAAGGTTCAAACTGCCAGTTATGTGCCTCGGATTTCGGTATCCAGACTAGACCGACCAGCGTATGTTTTCTCTGTGGGCATTGCTAAAGATGACAAGCCTTGGTTCCATGACATCAAATGCTTTTTAGAGGATCAAATATACCCACCTGGGGCATCATCCAATGATAAGAAGACATTAAGAAGACTAGCCGGTAGTTTCTTCCTTAATGCTGATGGTTCATTATGCAAGCAAAACTTTGACATGGTTCTTCTCAGATGTGTTGATAAGAAAGAGGCAGACTTGCTGATGCATGAGGTGCATGAAGGATCTTTTGGTACCCATGCTGGAGGACATGCAATGGCTAAGAAATTGTTAAGATCAGGATACTACTGGATCACAATGGATGCAAACTGTTGTGCCTATACCAGAAAGTGCCACAAATGCCAGATTTACGCAGACAAAGTGCATGTGCCTCCAAATCCTTTGAACGTGATGTCTTCGCCTTGGCCCTTTGCCATGTGGGGCATTGACATGATTGGAAAGATCGAACCAACTGCTTCAAATGTCCACAGATTCATCCTGGTAGCCATTGATTACTTCACCAAGTGGGTTGAGGCAGCTTCGTATGCAAACGTCACCAGACAAGTGGTAGCCAGATTTCTGAAGAGAGACATCATCTGTCGATATGGAGTTCCCGAGTGAATCATTACTGATAATGGTTCCAATTTGAACAACAAAATGATGGCAGAGCTGTGTCGGGACTTCAAAATTCAACATCACAACTCTTCTCCTTACAAGCCAAAGATGAATGGCGTTGTTGAGGCAGCTAACAAAAACATCGAGAAGATTGTGCAGAAGATGGTGGTTACTTACAAAGACTGGCATGAAATGCTACCATTTGCCTTATATGGGTATCGAACCTCAATCAGAACGTCTATTGGGTCAACACCTTATCAGCTTGTGCATGGTATGGAGGCAGTCCTACCTGTTGAAGTTGAACTACCCTCCTTACGGGTAATGATGGATGTAAAGCTGGATGAAGCAGAATGGGTCCGATCTCGGTACAATCAACTGAATCTAATCGAAGAAAATAGATTGGCTTCTATCTGCCACGGGCAGTTATATCAGAAAATAATGAAGAAAGCATTCGATCAAAAAGTCAGGCTTCGAGAATACCAAGTGGGAGATCTTATGCTGAAAAGACTTCTTCCTCCTCATACAGACCACAGGGGCAAATGGACTCCTAATTACGATGGTCCATTCATAGTAAAGAAGGTTTTCTCCGGTGGAGCACTGATGCTCACTACTATGGATGGTGAAGATTTCTTATCCCCTGTGAATCCAGATGCAGTTAAAAAATACTTCGCATAAAAATGACCCGCTGGACATAAAAACAGAATGTAAGTCCAGGCAAAAATAGGGCATCCCGGCGAGTCAAAAACATAATAAAAGACTCGGGCAAAAATAAGGGAAAAATAAATGTACACCCGCTAAGTTGAATAGCCGCATTGGACAGCTCAAGCAAAAATGGGTATCCCGGTGGATCGAAAACCCGAAAGGGCGATCAACGCAAAATCAGGGAATAAGCGAACAACTGCATTCTGAATTCTTCTGTATTCCTCACAACACGGTAAGCTTAGAAAGGATAAAGCATCAGTCAGAATCAACCTTCGTCAGAAAGCAAGATGAGAAGAACGTCAAGGTCATACAGGTCATAGCAAAGGAAGTCCATCGGAGCATCGTCAACATTGCCAACACTTTCACTTTTTCAATTTGTAACAATCTCCTCATTCTATGGGATCTGTTTCTTTGATTGTATTTGCCAATTCAGGGCACCCAGATTAATAAAAACAGAGTTTTCAGTCACACCTCTTTCTTGACATTTTATTTCGTTTGCAAAATGTCCAATATTCATGATATGATAATTGCATAAAACAAATGAGCCATTTTTAATAAATGCTTGCAGGAAATATATTACTTCCAGGAATATCTAACTCCTATGACGGAATCCAGTAAGGGATACCTCGGGATACTTGTGCGTTTCTTTGTCTTAACAGGTTGCAGGTATTCAATACGCAACATGGGGCATATCAAGCATCACATCCTCAGCATGCTACTCCCCGGAGGTTGCCTCCTCCCCAAGCAGGATCTCCCGAGTAATATTTGAAATGCTTTTCCCCAGCGGAGTTGTCAAAGCCTCCTCATCCCTAGTTCGGGTCTATTCAACAAAAGCATCCACACCCGACATCTCCCCACAGAAGTTCCATCCCCTCCCCAGAAGAGCAATACCTAAAACTTTCACACAACAAAGTGACAGAAGCTTCCTTATCCCCAGCTGGGTTTCTCCTTACAAGATAGGTTTATTAATGATCTATTTCCCCAAAGCAGAGCTATATATCTTAACAGACCTACCAATGATCTCCCCCAGCTAGGATATCCCTCCAAGCAGATCAGCCAGGGATCCAATCTTCAGTGGGATCCAAATCCCGGATCAGTTTTTCTTTTGCATAATCATGGCATTCACATCATTTTTCCCACAGAGCATAGCATCCCATCTAATACGGATCATTACGACAAAATTAAAACATTTGCATGATCACTAATCAAGTTCAAGCCAGTCACCTGCAATTAGTATCAGTATTTCATCAGCAGTATATAAAAACTCACATCCCTTGCAAATAAAAGCCAAAGCGTCCCCTTTGCACTCTCCAACACAAATGCCTATCTATATACTCTTTCGACAGTCCATGTCGTATTATTCCTCGCAGATATAAGCCAAAACATCTCCTTTTCACTCTCAAACACAGATACCTATACATGCTCTTTTGACACTCGTCCGTGTCACCCTTCCCCAGCACGGTTGCCCAAACACTTGTTGCAAACCAATTACTTGTTTATAACACACTCTTTTCGATGCTCGTCCGTGTCATCTTATCCCCACAGGTCACCGAAACACCTTTTACACTCTCATATATAAATGTTTGTTCATAACCTATACATTCTCTTTTGACACTCGTCCGTGTCATACATTCCCCAGCAGGTCAAACATTCGTCCGTGTCTTGCTCATACTTCACAATCCTAACTCATACTTATACAAAAGTCTTTGATACCCGTCCGTATCTTATATATATATCACTCCTCAATATATTCAACACTCGTCCGTGTTCTTTGTTAACCAGTTGGTACTCGTCCGTATCATCATCTCTAAACACACGTCAGCGTTTGTTTCTACTGATACTCGTCCGTATCATGGTCTTAAGGATGCTCGTCCGCATATTTAATTTATACATAGCGTCAAACACTTATACCTTTTATTCTTTAAGCGTGAGCACTCGTCCGTGTTTACCATTCCCCGACAGAACAACTTTTCTTCTATCCAACATTCATCCTATGTCGTGATACTTTTAGCAGTCGTCCCCTGCTAGGTGATCGTCCTTCACCTTTGGATGACCGTCCCTCATCCTTTCCTCCAGCGGAGTCTCCATTATTGAACCCCTTTTATATCCGACATTCGTCCTATGTCGTGATAAACCCCGAGAGCAGCCGTACCCTTCTAGGTGATCGTCCTTCACCTCTTGATGATCGTCGTTCATCATTTTATCCGATGGTCGTCCCCATCGTCGACCTTTTCTATCCGACATTCGTCCTATGTCGTGATAAAGAGAAGCCATCCCCTGCTAGGTGATCGTCCTTCACCTTTGATGACTGTCCCTCATCATTATTTCATTTATTATTTAAACCGATGGTTTTCCCCGTCGTTGTTTACTCCAATTTCAAGGTTTGATGGCCGTCCCCTTCATTGCCTTTACTTTAAATCCCCAGAGAACCTTGTTTCCTTACTTGATGGTCGTCCCCGTCATGGCTTTACTTACCCCTTTATCCCCAACATTCGTCCTCTGCTCGATGGTCGTCCTCCATCGCCTTCATTTTATAATCATACTATACTACCTTTTACAATTTATATCCCTTTTCTTCTTCTCCCCAGTGAGTGCAAATTTTGGACTGTCTTTGGTATTCAACCACAAGTTATCTTGTTTGTATGATAAGCTAGGCGCTTACATCCTGCACACCTAACTCATGCTTGAATAGGGGCAGCTGTAAACACCCCAAATTTACCCTCACTCATTTCACACCATTGGCTTGTGATCTTTCATGTTTGCATTAGTATAAGCATACCATCTCATATTGTATTTTTATTTCACTGCATAGTTCACGGTCATCTGCATCTAGGGTTTGTGATCTGAGCAATCCAAGGATCCATCTGAGCCAATCCAAAGGTCTCCAATTGTTCCAAGAGGGTCCATGTGTGTTCTATCATCATATTATATCCCTCAAAGTTCAAGGAAGTCAAGAAATCACAAGAACTGGCAAGGCATGGAAGCAGAGCTAGGGTTTTCACTACACAGTTGACGAAAATCAGGGTTTTGGTTTCAGAGGCCTTAACTCCAAAATTTTGGGCCATTCTTGTTTCTAATTTTCTTAAGATGTTATAAGGATCATATGTACCAAGTTTGATGGAGAAATTCATTGTGTAAGTCTTCTGTTCATTAGGTAACTTCTTGAGCAAGTCAGAGAAAAATCAGGCATCTGAGCCCCCCGACAATGAAACTAAAGGGGTATTTTCATCAAATTGAAGTTATATGATCTTTATTTGATCATTGAAGTGCTTGGAAGTTCACACAATTGAAGAAATTTGAGCTAAACCAACGTTGCCAAAAATGGAAATGACTTGTAATGGAAACTTTCCATTTTGGGAAAGTTCTTCAACCTCCTCTTTCTCAACCAAAAATGCTTCAAATGAAAAATTATTGGTCATGAAAGTTGTAGATTAGGTCTTTCACTTTTCAAAAAGTACAAGAACATGTTCTAATTCATCATGGAACTCAAGTTATGATCCTTCAAGTTGGCAAAAATCCTATAATTTTCAAGAATACACCAAAGAGGATTTTTTGCAAAACCACTTGCCAAGCCATTTCATGACCTCTAATGCATCTCTAAACATCATACCATCATAGTACAACTCATTTTGATCAGAATTGGACCAAGAATCATACTCTTTCATGCCTTGAACTTCAAGAAATCTTAAAAGGGCCAAAGTTCCTCAAATTTGCAAAATGGTACAAAACTTCCCACACACTTGCATCAATATACCAAATCTGTTTCTATAGATTCCCTTGATCTCTGCTGAGCCAAGCCATGCCCAAATCCAGATTTGCCATGTGCCCATACCTCAAGTACAACCAACCTTGACTTTTTGCAAATCACCCCATACCAATCAGCATAGGCCACACCAACTATTCTGACCTATCACAGCTTCACATACATGCTTCAAGGGATTCATTTTCATACACACACAAGCCTGCAAGCTCCCATACATTCAGATTGCAAAAATCCCTCTCAAACTTCATTTTCTTCGAAATTCATAAACCAGCCATCAAAACTTCAAACAAACTTCACCAATCATCTCCATACACCCTCTAGATGATTTCCCAACCATTAAACAAGCATGAAACCACCTCAAACAAAAACACGATTTCAGTTTCCCCTGAACTGAAACTTTCAAAACACTCCATATAAACTTGTTCCAAGCATTCCAAAAGCATAAGGGGATCAAGGGGAGTGGAAAAGCATCAAAGAAGTGGTCAGAAAGCTCCAGTTTCGAAAGCTCCAGCTCAGGTATCATCAAGAACTTTTTTTCCAGAACTTGTTTTTTAAGTTACTAATTGATTCTATGTGATATGCTGATCATCATGATGTCTTTATTTTTGAAAATGGTTAAGAAATGAGGATTTCATGAGCTTTTGAAAGTTTTGACCTAAAAATGTTTTTCTTCGATTCTTCATTTTGATGCATGAGAAATTGTTTTTGTTGCTGGATTTATGTTCTATGATGTTTAAGGATTGATTCTGGAGCTTTATGGATCTTAGGGATGCGTTTTGAGTGTTTCAGATGAGGGGGATGGCCGGAGAAGACGACCAGAGCACTGTTCCGGTCGTCTGAGGTTAATTAGAGTTTAATTAGGGTTTAGGTTGAGTTTGAATGTCAGCACTAGGATCATGTTTCCCGCGCGTGTTTGGACGGATGAGATTGGTCATTAAGCTTTAATTAGGTTTAATTAAATTAATTAATTGAAATTAGGTCAGAAGCAATCCCAGCCCTTGGTCTACGCGCCAGTCAACCCTTTTCCCTCAACTTTGAATCTGGACCATCAGATTGTCATACTTTCCATTTAATTTCAATTTTATTTCATTTTTATTCATTTGTCTTGCATAATTATTTTAAAATACTTAGAAAAATCCCAAAAATATTTCCTTTTGCATTTTTATTCCAAATATTTTTCTTAATCAGAAAATGATTTTTATTTTATTTTTTGCATAAAAATTGTTTTTTAAAAATATTTAAATGTTTATATTAATTAATTAATGAAAATTAATTAATTAAAATAGCATTTAGGTTTCTAAAAATCACCAAAAAATTCATGTTGCATCTTAACACATTTAGAAACATTTTCAAACCCTTCATACAAATTTATTTTTGGTTTTGATCATCATTTGACAATTTTCTTTGAATTTAGGGTTCATAAAATCACATTTTAAACCCTAACATTTGAAATATCTTTTCTGCCTAACCATGAAGGGAATGAAGTTGTTTCTTTTTGCATTGTTTCACAAACATCATGTAGTTTCTAGAATATTTTTGGCATGAATTTATCTTTCATTTTCAATTTGTTTAGCATTTTTCATTGAGGATCACCCATAAAACCCTAGAAACTTAGAAAATTCATAACTCCCTCTAGGTTTAGCTTCTGACTTCCCCCTTTGGATGGTAACCTAGTATAGGCTTAGGGTTCCTTTGAGTGAATTTTCAATTTTTTATCATGTCATTTGCTTCTGACTTTGCCATTTGCATCTCATCCTTCCATAAAACCCTAATTTTGCATCTTCACTTGCATTCATCTTGCATATGCATCCATGCATGAACTTGCCATGACATTTCATGCATTCACATGTCATCTTAGACATCTTAGAACAAGTTAGAATCATGCTTGATCATTTAT
This sequence comes from Lathyrus aphaca, assembly GCA_963966055.1. NCBI lineage: Eukaryota > Viridiplantae > Streptophyta > Magnoliopsida > Fabales > Fabaceae > Lathyrus > Lathyrus aphaca. The sequence goes on along the minus strand of OZ014520.1, from coordinate 327,745,083 downwards.
TCATTCATTTTCCATTATTTGCATTCATTTCCATTCATTAACTTTCATGAACTTTCAAACTTCAAAGCATGCTTCCATTTGCATCTCATCTTTGTTTGATCATTCATATACACTTTGTATGCCTTTGCAGCATGTCATAGCATCATTTACATCATGTGTATGCTTATGGTTTTGATCTTTGTAATTGCATATGCATCATTCCATTTCATTTCTTTCCTTATGCATCTTGTGCTAACTTTTCAGGTTAATGGTAAGTTGTTTGAGAGGTGAATTTGCCTTCACCTCCCACTTCTTCTCATCCTTTTTATATTGCATCTTTGCTGCATTTTTAATTATCTTTGAGTGAGATTTCTCACTTGTGTTCATCTCCCACTTTCTTTCTTTAAGTTACTTATCTTCTTCAATGAAGTAAGTAACTTATTTCTTCTATTTCTTCCTCCCTTCATCTGCTTCTTCCATTGGTGGCTTCCTTGAAGATCTTTCTCAAGCCTTACAAACCATAGGAACATCCAAGCATGATAATAATTAGGGTTGTGATTAGTCCCCCCTTAGTTTTCACCTTTGAGTCTTCTTTGTGTCTCTCTTCTCATCTCATCATTAGGGACTAAACCTTTAAGGTTTTAGGACTTTGGAATTAGGGTTATGCCTGCATCCTTCTCTTAGGATGGAGTGTATAACTTTAATCCTAAGTGTTAAACCCTTAATTTGTTTAAACCTCTTAATAAATCCATCTAATAATCACTAAGACATTATCTTGTAACTTGGGCCTTACATTAAGGTTCTAATTCTTCCTTTATGGTTAAGAAGGACTAACCCTAGTGTTTAATGGACAAGTCCCCCTCAAGTTGTCTTACAAACTTAAAATCCACTTCTTAATCTCATCTCTAACTAAAATCCACTTTAAATAAAGGCTTGTCATCTAATGATTTTAATCCCTAATCATGGAATAAGTTGAGGTATCTTCCTCAGCTTAAGCTTGCTCATCTATTATCCTTCTATTAGGATGGTGTAATGAGTTCACTAATCCTTGATTATGGCTTAAACTTATTACTTAACACTAAACAAAACCCAAAACATCTAAATAATCACAAGTAGGTTAATGATCTTAATTATACATCATCATGGCAATTAAGTTCAGTTGCTTATCTCACACTTAAAGCATTATCATTATCCCTAATAAGGGAGGATATAATGAGTTTACAAGCCTTTAATATAGGCTTAAGCTCATTAACTTACGCAAAACACCAAAAACAATAAAAAAAACTGAAAACACAAAAACAAACAATAATCATCTCCTTCGGGATTCTTTTCTCATCATCTTCACTCATAAACGAGAACTCGCTTCTTCCGTCTAATGCAAGACAGTTAGCACTCGAGCCAGACGAGTCATACACTTGAGCATAGACAAGCAAGCAGTTCACAGTAAATTTACCTTTCAAGTCTCTTTGAGTCGAACTATAGTGTTCTGACTTCCTCATTGCACGAGAGGATACGTAGGCATAACTTAACTGTTATCGAACAAAAGTCTCTGTGTCTTCCCCCTCTTTCAGCATTCTCTTTTAAGCCTCAGTTCCTGAGCATTTCACTTCTCTTTTGCACTGACACCTGTACATTCTTTTCAACTTTTGCACACAGATAACACATACACCTACCCCTTTAAACACAATATTGTAAGCGTGGATCCCGTCGAGTACGACGGACAATCTGGGTGCTAATACCTTCCCAGGTTGTAACCAACCCCCTTTCTCAGTTTCTCTAGTTCGCAACCGTCTTATCCCTCTTTCCCTAGGTTTATGCAGCATTACCTTTCCTTCGGGATAAAAATGCATAGCTGGCGACTCTATTCATTTCATTTCATTTTCTCCTTTCGCCGACCATTCGCATTTGTACCCTATCTGACAAGGTGTCTTTTGAGGGGAGCGACAGAGTGCAAAGGAGATGTTTCGGCTTTCTGTGGGGAGATAAGATGACATGGACAAGTGTCGAGAAGAGCATGTTATGGACAAGTATCTGCTTTGCAAAAGGTGTTCTGGCGACCTTACTGGGGAAGGATGACACGGACTAGTGTCAAAAGAGTATGCATATGTATCCGTAAAGGGGATTGCAAAGGGGACGCTTTGGCTTTTATGTGCAGAGGATGTATTTTGTGTATATTGCGGATAAAACATTGATAGTAATTGCAGGTGACCGGCTCGAACCTGGCTAGTGATCATGCAGATGTTTGATTTTTGCCATAATGCTCCGTATTAGATGGAATGCTACGCTTATTTCGGTGATTTATGATGCGAATGCTATGATTATGCAAAAGAGAAAATGATCCGAGACTCGGATCCTGCGGGGATAAAGATCTCTGGTTGATTTGCTTGAAGGAATAAACCTAGCTGGGGGAGGAGCTCATTGATGGATCTGTGCGGAGGGAGAACTTCGCTTGGGGGAAGAGATCATTGGTAGATCTATCCGGAGGGAGAACTCAGCTGGGAAAGAGGAAGTTTCAGCTCCGTTGGGGATGGGTTTCAGGCATTGCTCTACTAGGGAGAGAACGGAAACTCTGTGGGGAATAGGAAATTTCTTGATCGCCTTGCTGTGAAATAATTGTTAGGCACTGCTCGGGGAGGTCCTGCTTGGGGAGGAGATAACTTCTGGGAAGTAGGATGCTGGGGATTCAATGCTTGACATGCCCCATGTGGCGAAATATTTTCTGTTTTGATTTCCTGCAACATGTTAAGACAAAGGAAAACGTACAAGTGTCCCGAGGTATCCTTAACCGGATTTCGTCATAGGAGTTAGACTTTCCTGAAAGTAATATATTTCCTGCAAGCATTTATTAAAAAAATGGCTCATATGTTTTATGCAAGTGTTGTATTATGAACATTGGACATTTTGCAAACGAAACAAAAATGTACAGAACAAGGTGTGACTAAAAACTCTGATTTTATTAATTTGGGCACCCTGAATTGGCAAGTACAGTCAAAAGAAGTGAATCCCCTGAAATGAGAAGATTGTTGTATATTGAGAAAATAAAAGTGTTGACAATGTTGACGACGACGCTCCATTGAACTTCCTTTGCTATGACCTGTATGACCTTGGCTTTCTTCTTATCTTGCTTTTGAAGAAGGTTGATTCTGACTGATGCTTTATCCTTTCAAAGCTTGCCATGTTGTGAATGATACAGACGAATTTAAAATGCAGTTGTTCGCTTATTCCCTGATTTTGCATGGATCGCCCTTTCGGGTTTTCAATCCACCGGGATACCCATTTTTGCCTGAGTCGTCCAATGCGGCTTTTCAACTCAGCGGGTGTACATTTTGTTTTTTGATTTTTTCCTTATTTTTGCCCGAGTCTTTTATTCTGTTTTTGACGAGCCGGGATGCCCTATATTTTCCTGGACGTACATTCTGTTTTTATGTCCAGCGGGTCATTTTATGTAAAGTATTTTTTAACTGCATCTGAATTCACAGGGGATAAGAAATCCTCGCCATCCATAGTAGTGAGCATCAGTGCTCCGCCGGAGAAAACTCTCTTTAATATGAATGGGCCCTCATAGTTTGACGTCCATTTTCCCCCGTGGTCTGTATGAGGAGGAAGAAGTCTTTTCAGCACAAGCTCTCCCACTTGGTATTCCCGAAGTCTGACTTTCTGATCGAAGGCTTTCTTCATCCGCTTCTGATATAACTGCCCATGACAGATGGGAACTAATCTTTTCTCCTCGATCAGATTCAATTGATTATACCGAGACCGGATCCATTCTGCTTCATCCAGCTTCACATCCATCATTACCCGTAAGGAGGGTAGCTCAACTTCAACAGGTAGGACTGCCTCTATACCATACACAAGCTGATAATGCGTTGCCCCAGTAGATGTTCAGATTGAGGTTCGGTACCCATGCAAGGCAAATGGTAGCATTTCATGTCAGTATTTATAAGTGACCACCATCTTTTGCACAATCTTCTTGATGTTTTTGTTAGCTGCCTCAACAACGCCATTCATCTTTGGCCTGTAAGGAGAAGAGTTGTGATGTTGGATCTTGAAGTCCCGACATAGTTCTGCCATCATTTTGTTGTTCAAATTGGAACCATTGTCAGTAATGATTCGCTTAGGAACACTATATCGAAAGATGATGTCTCTTTTCAAAAATCTGGATACCACTTGTCTGGTGACGTTTGCATACGAAGCTGCTTCAACCCATTTGGTGAAGTAATCAATGGCTACCAGGATGAAACTGTGGCCATTTGAAGCAGTCGGTTCGATCTTTCTAATCATGTCAATGTTCCACATGGCAAAGGGCCAAGGTGAAGACATCACATTCAAATGATTCGGAGGTACATGCACTTTATCTGCGTAGATCTAGCACTTGTGGCATTTTCTGGCATAGGCATAACAGTCTGCATCCATTGTGATCCAATAGTAACCTGATCTTAACAACTTCTTTGCCATTGCATATCCCCCGACATGGGTACCGAAAGAACCTTCATGCACCTCGTGCATCAGCAGGTCTGCTTCCTTCTTGTCAACACATCTGAGCAAAATCATGTCAAAGTTTCGCTTGTATAATGAACCATCGGCATTGAGGAAGAAACTGCCGGCCATCCTTCTTAATGTCTTCTTATCATTAAATGACGCCCTAGGTGGGTATGTCTGATTTTCTAAGAAGAATTTGATGTCATGGAACCAAGGCTTGTTATCACTAGCAGTGTCCACAGAGAAAACATATGTCGGTCGGTCTAGTCTGAATACAAGAATTCGAGGCACATAATTGGCAGTTTGAAGTTTGATCATGGAGGAAATGGTAGCTAAAGCGTCTACAAACTGATTCTCATCTCGAGGGATGTATTAAAGTTTGACTGTTGTGAAGAAAGTCAATAATCTCCTCGTATAGTCACGGTATGGAATCAGATGCTCCTGGTGAGTGTACCATTTGCCGTTGGTCTGATTGATTACCAAAGTTGAATCTCCGAATACATTCAATGTTTTGATCCTGAGATCAATGGCTTCCTCAAGTCCCATGATACATGCTTCGTATTCTGCTTCGTTGTTAGTGCAGGAAAAGGTGAGTTTTGCCGAGAAAGGCATATGAACTCCTTTAGGTGTAATGAGCACTGCACCAACTCCACGACTATTCATATTGACAGCCCCGTCAAACATCATAGTCCATTCTTCTTCTGGACCAGGCCCTTCAGTGTGAACTGGCTCTTCACAATCTTTTGATTTTAAGTACATGATGTCTTCATCAGGGAAGTCAAATATCATGGGCTGGTGTAAACACCCCAAATTTGCCCTCACCCATTCACACCATGGCTTGTGATCATCTCATATGCATAAACTCAATCATACCATCTCATATTCCATTTTTGATTCACTGCATAGGTTCTAAGTCATCTGCATCTAGGGTTTGTGATCTGAGCAATCCAAGAGCCACTTGAGCCACCCCAAAGGTCACCAATCAATTCAAAGGGGTCTACATGTGTCCAAGCATCATATTACATCCTCTCAAAGTCAAGAATTCCAAAGAATCACAAGAACTGGGATTGGTAGGGATGCAGAGCCAAGTTTGACTGCACAGTTGACCTAAAATTAGGGTTTTGGATTCAGTGGCCATAACTCCAAATTTTTTTGGTCATTCTTGTTTCTATTGGTCTCTATATGGTATAGGGAGTATGCATATCAAGTTTCATGAAGAAATTCCATGGGGAAGTCATCTGATCAAAGGTTGACTTTTCAGACAAGTCAGTGCAAAACCAGGGCATCTGAGGCCCCCCAATGACCCAACCAATGGGCATTCTTCATCATTTTGAGTGTATATGATCTTTATTTGATCATGGAAGAAGGTTGAAGTCCACAAAAATCAAGAATTTGGAGTGTTTGCAAATGTTGACTTTTTGGGCATAGTTGACTTTTCAAGAATGCTTCATTTTAGGTCATTTTTCAAGCCTTGATTCTTGATCCAAAAATGCTTCAAATGGAAAAAACTTTGGTCATGAAAGTTGTAGATTACATCTTTCCCTTTTCAAAAAGTACAAGAACATGATCAAATTCTTCTTGGATCAAAAGTTATGGTGTGACAAAGTTGGCAAAAATCATTGATTTTCAAGATGTGCACCAAATGAGAATTTTGCAAAACCATGAACCAATGCCATTTGTAACTTCTAATTCACTTCAAACCATTACACAAACATTCTATGTGACCTAAAAATCATAATTGGACCAAGGTTTCACATGGTTATGATTTGTGTAACAAGACTTTTCTCATGAAGTTTCAAAAAGTAACAAGTTGCAAAACCACTCATCACACTTCACCAACTTGATGCATTGGCTGCTGAACCTTCCTAGCATCACACACACATCATGCTGCGCAGCCCATGCTTCTTGTACCAAGCTATAGCTCAAGCCATGCCTTCCTTACACAAAGTGGACTTTTTTGCAAAAGCAAACTTACCAATCAATAGGGGCCAGGTCACATCATCTGACCTATGGGATTAAAATATACTATCCTTTGGCAAGCCAAACATGTGAAGAAGCAAGGCTGAAACACTCTCAAGCATCACATACACAAAAACACTCCCTTGTGCAAAACTCTTCGAATCTGCCTCCACAAACTACAAACACTAAAACAAATTCCTCTAATCATCTCACCTTGCATTATTGAGTAGAAACCACCAAGAGTCAGGCCTGGTTTGAGCAAGAACACCCCATTGCCATTTCTCACCTCAAGCTGCAGTTTCATTCGAATCTCTCTCCACAGCTCACAAACATCCAAACAAACTTCACAAACCTTCTCCACTCATCATCTGGACCATAAGCAACCCTTCACCATTGCCAGAAACAGCCTGAATCACCATTGCCATGTCCAACTGAGCTTGAGCAGAAGTTGTTCAAACTCTTCATCCAGCCAATATAAATTCCTCCTAAGCATTCAAGCATCATCAAGAGGCCAAGTGGAGTGGATTTCACAAGGAGGGCAGGCCTGAAAGTTGCTGGAGTGAAAGCTTCGAATCTCAGGTAGCTCAAGAAATATTTTTTCCAGAAATCATTTTTTAAGTTCTTAATCTGTTCTATATGTCTTCCTGATCATGAATATGCCTTTGGTTTTGAAAATGGTGGAGAGATGAGAGTTTACCATGCTTCTGAAACTTTTTGCCCTAGAAATAGATTGCTTCGATTCAGCCATTGTAGGAATGATAAATTTGTTTTGAGTTGGGGTTTTGATTCGTGAGTGAGTGGGGATCATTCCTGTGTTCTTAGATTTCATTTTAGATACGTGTGTAGAGAGTTAGCATTTTGGGGTGAACGGAGAAGATGACCGGAACACTGTTCCGGTCATCTGAATGTGTTTAACGGCAAGATTAGGGCATAAGCATTGATTAGTGAAATTTGAATTCTGGCCGTGAGATGTGGCGCGCAGTCAACTCCCGCGCGTGTGACTTTGAATTCAGGCCCTTGGATCAGCTGACTTCTCTTTAATTCATTTATTTTCATTTTATTTTCACATTTTTCTCATTTGTTTTGTTTAAATTATTAAAAATAGTTAAAAATGTCTAAAAATTATGAAACTTTTTCTCATGGGTTTTAATAATTTTTATGACACAAAAATATTTTTGTTTTTATTTTTATCATTAAAAAAGCATTTTTAAATATTTAAAAGATTATTTTTAATTGATTAATGAGAATTAATTTCTTAAAAATACTTTTAGGAATTTAAAAATCACCAAAAAATTCATGAAATGTTCTAAGACATTTAGAAACATTGTCCAACCTTCAAACCAAATTTCTTTTTTGATCTTGATGCATTTTAAGAATTTCTCATTGAATAAAAAATCATTTTTATGCATTAATTTGATCCAAAGTTCAAAAAATCATTTCTGCCTATTCATGAGGAGTTGGACATTGATTCTTTTTGCATTGCATTGTGTTTAGCATGTAGTTTGTGAGATTAAATGGCCATGATTTGATCTTTCATTTTCCATTTGTTTGATAATTTTCTTGTTAAGGAACCCTAAAACCCTAGAAAACTTAGAAAAATCATAACTTGAGCTAGGTTAAGAGTTGAAACCTCTCCTTTGGACATTGGTTTAGTATAGGGTTAGGGATCCTTTGTGTGGCATTTTCCATTTTTTATCTTAGGGTTTGCTTCTGTTTTTGGTTTTTGTTTGATGTTTGATTCATAAACCCTAATTTGAGCTTTCATTTGCATACCTCTTGCATTCTCTTGCATAACATGACTTGCCTTAGCATTTTATGCATCCATTTGATTCATTTGACATCATAAGACATATAGAAAGCATGTTTGATCATTGCATCATGTGTTTGCCATGTTGTATGCCATGTATGCTTCATAACTTTTCATGTATGTTCATGGTTCCTAACTTGCATCATTTGCATCCATGATCTTGTATGAACATTCTCCATGTGCTGCCTCATGTTTGTAGCATCTCATAGCATCATTAGCATCATGTAGATGCTTCTGGTTTTGTTTCTCATCATGTCATCTCATCCCATTTTGCATTGCATTGCATTTCTTTTCTAACCTTTTCAGATGGTAAGTGATTTTGAGAAGTGAATTTGCCTTCACTTCTCATAACTTTTCTTTTCATCTCTCTTGCATCCATTGCTGCATTTTTATGTGTGTTTGAGATTGAGCTTGCTCATTCCTTTTCTTCTTACTTTCTTTCTTCAAGTGACTTGACTTCTTGAATGAAGCAAGTCACTTTGCTTCTCTTGATCCTGTTCATCTGCATCCTGGTGGTTCTCTTTGAAGATTGCTCTTGAAAACCTCACAAACCTTAGGGACAACCAAGCATGACAATGATTAGGGTTTTGATTAGTCCCCCATGTAGTTTTTACCTTTGTGTCTCTTTGTATCTTCTCTCCTCATCTCATAATCAGGGACTAAACCCTAAAGGCTTTAAGGCTTTGTGATTAAGTTTATGCCTGCATCCTTCTCTTAGGATGGAGTATATAACTTTAATCCTAAGTGTTAAACCCTTAATGTGTTTAAACCTCTTAATCAATTCACTTAATAAGTAACAAGGCATTACACTTGTAACTTGGGCCTTGCATTAGGGTTCTAATTCTTCCTTAAATGGTTAAGAAGGACTAACCCTAGTGTTAATGGACAAGTCCCCCTCAAGTTGTCTTACAAACCATAAAATTCACTTCATCATCACATCATTAAATGAAATCCACTTAATTAAAGGCTTGTTTTGTCATGAGCTTAATCCCTAATCATGGATTAAGCTGAGGAGCTTTCCTCAGCTTAAACATTCTCATCTATTATCCTTCTATTAGGATGGTGTAATGAGTCTGTTTAATCCTTGATTATGGCTTAACCTCATTACCCAACACTAAACAAAACAACAAAAACATCTAAATAATCACAAGTAGGTTAATGATCTTAACCCTACATCAAAGGTGATTGAGTGTGAGAAGCTGACTTCACACTTAAGGTATTCTCATTACCCCTAATCAGAGGGAAGATGTGATGAGTTTACTAAATCCATTGGTTTAGGCTTAAGCTCGTTAACTTATGACAAACTTTCAAAATTAATAAAAGATTGAAAACACAAAAACAAACAATAATCGTCTCCTCCGGGATTCTTTTCTCATCACCTTCACTCACAAACGAGAACTTGCTTCTTCCGTCTAATGCAAGACAGTTAGCACCTGAGCCAGACAGGTCATTCACTTGAGCATAGGCAAGTAAGCAGTTCACAAGTCAATTCATCTTTCAGTCTCTCTGGGTCGAACTACGGTGTTCTGACTTCCTCATTGCACGAGAGGATACGTAGGCATAACTTAACGGTTATCGAACAAAAGTCTCTGTATATTCCCCCTCCTTCCAGCATTATTCTTTGAGCCTCATTATCATGAGCATTTCATTCCTTTCTTACACTGACACTTTCATACTTCACATCACTTATACACTGACACCTGTACATTCTTTTCCAGCTTTATACACAGATTGCACTGACACTACCCCTTTAAAACACAAATCTTTTAAGCGTGGATCCCGTCGAGTACGGCCGACAATCTGGGTGCTAATACCTTCCCAGGTTGTAACCAACCCCCTTTCTCAGTCTCTCTGGTTCGCAACCGTCTTATCCATTTCTTTCTAGGTCTATGCAGCATTGCCTTTCCTCCGGGATAAAAATGCCTAGCTGGCGACTCTATTCATCTCCAGTGAGTTCACGGCAGCGTGTTCTCATTGTCCCTCTCGCCGACCGTTCGCGTCTGTACCCCTTTTGACCCGGTGTCATTTGGTGGGAGCGACAGCTTGGCGACTCTGCTGGGGATCCTTATATTGCAACCAGGGCTTCTGGTTCTTTTGTGGGTTCCTCCTAGCGCTTGTTTGATTTGTGTTTACTGGGGTGTTATGTGCTTATTTGTGTTTGTATTTATTTTTGCTTTATGTACAGTTGCTTTACTGCTTTCTTTATAGCTTTGCATTATATCATACTGTCGTACTGTGCTGTCTGGCTGGATCTGTTGTTTGCTTCGGTGGGTGGGTGATTCATTGAGAGTTAAGGTCCTATACCTGGGACCTGAGTGACACCTAGGCTAGAGTGAATCATATTCTTTCCCATTCCATCTCGGTCTGGTGCGGGAATATGAAACACGGTTCAGATATGGGTTTCTTCTTGAGAACTCTGTGTTGCAGATTTCCTGCAATGCTAGGGCTATCTGGGAAGCCTGCTAAGTCTGGATGACCTTTTAGTTTTGACCTTCAGAAACTGAGGTGAATTAGAGGAGGAACTTTTATGGTTATTGTAAACACTGTACCTCCGGGTTAGAAGTGTTTACACTTCTCATAACTGATCCAAGTCTGAGGATCCTTGTTTTAGAACACCACCTGTGAGGGGGTTGGGCTGTTTACAGGTTTGCAGGTACCTTGACCTCAGAATACCCTGTTGCTTTGATTTGATTAAGAATACTCCATGTTGGGACAGTTCTTGTGATTCTAAAACCCTGGACATGTGACTCTTTATTTGAGTCCCCCTACCTTGGTTACTGGATTTGTAGACATCCATCTGGAATTCTTGAACATACTTGGACCTATATCAGGGCATTTTGATCAGATCCAGCTCAGTCACAGACCCTTGCATATCATTTGCATACATAAAAATTGCATCATATTGACATTTGCTTATTTGTTTCAGGGTATCCATCTTCATTTGGTTTTGGTTTTGACCCCATCTTCAGTAGTGACCTATCTTCACCAGCATCTACTTCAGTTATCACCAGCATCAGCTAATCAGTGGCTCATTACTTCAGCATTATCATCAGCACCTGTCTCTACTTAGTCTTCAGCATCATGGCTCCTAAAAAGAGCAACATCACCTATCACTTCTTCCAGCCAGAGCTATCAGATATCAGGAGGATTCAGACCCTGATCACTCCAGATCACATACCTTTGTTCAGGGAACATTATGGGGATATACTTGACATGGTTATGGATCTGGATCCATCACAGAGGAGCCCCATTCACACTTGCATTCAGTTCTATGATCCCCCACTGAGATGTTTCACCTTTCAAGACTTTCAGTTGGGCCCCTTATTGGAAGAGTACTCTTCATTGGTTGGTATGCCTATCAGGGGTGGAATCCCTTTCAACCCTGAGATGGTCTTTCCTGCTAATGGAGAAGTGGCAAAAGCTTTGCATCTGGAACCTGTTTTGATTGAGCAGCATATGACCTCTAAAGCTGGAATCCCTGGTTTTCATCTGGATTTCTTGATCTCTCAGGCTACCCTGAAAGCCTCTTTAGGAGAGTGGAAAGCTGTCTGTGCTTTGCTGGCCTTGAGTGTATATGGAATTGTGTTGTTTGCAGATGAGCCTCGATTCATTAGCAAGAATGCAATCCATCTTTTCATCTTGAAGAATCCAGTGCCCACTTTGTTGGGGGACCTCTACTACTCAGTGCATCAGAGGAATGAAAAGCAGAGGGGAAGGTTAGTGAGGTGTTGTGCTCCATTGTTCCACACTTGGCTTCTCAGGCATTTGCCCAGGACAGATGCATTTCTGAACCCTCATCAGCAGAGCAACTGGGCTAAGAGACTTACTGCTCTAACTTCAGCTGATATTAGATGGTGCACTCAAAGCACCAAGGGCAAGGATATCATCACCAACTGTGGGCATTTTCCCAATGTGCCCCTAGTAGGAGTTAAGGGTAGTATTAATTACAACCCTCTGCTGTTCAGAAGGCAACTGGGCTATGCACTGGTCCATACTCCTAAGGCACAAGACTTGGTGGAGACTCTTTATTGTGAGAACAAGATTAATTTGACTGTTGTTAGGCAGGCTGCCTGGGCCTGGGATAATGTTCAAACCAAGGGAGTAACCATTCTGGGGAAGTGCAATAATGTGGCATCAGCACAATATTATGAGTGGTCTCGTGCCAGGGCTCAATTCTCTGGGATGCCCTTTACTATAGAAGATATGCCTGAATCATCTTCACCACCCCCTGCCACTATCAGTTTGGAAGAGTTTGAGAGCTTGAAGGAGAGGAATGAGAAGCTAACCCAGGCCTTGCAGAAGACCCTCCGGGAGAGGAGTGAAGGTATGAGGGAGATTGAGAGATTAGAGAAGTTGAGAGTGGAGCATCTGGTTAAGATTGAGAAGTCTGGGGATTATATCAAAAAGTCTAAAGCTGGAGAACAAATCCTGAAGAATGCTTGCAAAGAAGCCCAGTTCCAGAGAGCAAGGACAGACTTGTATCTGAAGGAGAGTCAGGCTCGGTGGGTCAGGATCACCGAGGCTCGTACTTTGGAAGACAAGAGAGTTCAAGACAAGATGGAGCAACTGGAAGCTAGTGCAAAAGAACAGCAAGAAGCCCTGGCAGCAGCCCAGAGGGAGATATCAGAGCTGAAAATCAAAGCAGGGGTGAAGAGGTCCAAAGAACAAACTCAGCACAAGAAGCTAGCAGCAGCTGTTACGACCCGGAATCTCCTCATCAGGAATCTCACGGAGCGTCCGGCTGATCCTGTGACCGAAGCACTTCTCAAGGAAGTTCGTGAGGATGAGTTTGGTCTTGGTGTTTGACCATTTGTTTGTTGTTGCTTTCTTTCCATGTACTTTTATTTTCTTGTACTGTATTTTGACCCCCTAGAGGGCTTGTGTTGTAAAATGAACAAGTTGTATTATTTCACCTTCTGTAATATATTTGTGTTAGTTTGCTTCATCTGAGTTTTCTTCAAGCAACAACAACAGCATCTTCGAGGGTCTGGAAGGGTCAAAACTGAATGCCAAGCCGGATACCTTGAGAACAAATAAGCATAATTGCATTGCATGCTAACCCTTTGTTTGTTTTGTAGGTTTTTGCTTTATTGTTGCTAACTCTGTTGTGATGTTCAGGAACTATTGCTAGGCGCCGGGTATTTCCCCTCAACCGTCCGCACCGTTATCCAACCCGAAACAACCTTCCGGGCATTCAAATGGATCAGATGCAGCAGGACCTTACTGAGGTCAGAAATCAAATGGCAAATGAAAGGCTAGAGATGAGGAATCAAATGACTCAGTTTATGGAAGTGATGAACAACATGGCTCAGAGCCAGGAAAGATTGAGAGCCATGGTGGAAAGGCAGAATCAAGAAGATCCACATATAGGGACTGCCGGGACCAGTAACAACGAGAGGGTCCAACCTCATGTTAACCCCCCTGTATTTGGACCACACCTCCATCCTGAGGTCAACATCCCTGCAAATGTTCAAGGGACTGCCACTGCAGCCAGGGTACTTCAAGAAGACCCCCAAGAGTACCAGTTTACAGTAATGGGTGTTGGGGAAGAAGCTTATGATAGAAGGTTGGATGAGATAGCTGAGAAATTGAGATCCTTAGAGTCTCAAAACTCTCTAGGCTTCGACGTCATGGACATGGGTTTGGTAGACGGGGTCAGGATCCCTCATAAGTTCAAGCCTCCTTGTTTTGAAAAATACAACGGGACTTCATGCCCCCGGACTCATTTGCAATCATTTCTGGGGAGGCTGAAGGCCTATACTATGGATGAGAAGCTCTGGATGTTCTATTTCGAAGACAGCTTAACTGGAGCGTCAAGAGAATGGTACTCTCACTTGACAAGGGCAACTATTAGGTGCTGGAAGGACCTGGCAGAGGCCTTCATCAGACAGTATCAGTATAACTTAGACATGGCACCCAACAGGACCCTCCTAATGGGAATGTCACAGTCGTCAAGGGAGAGTTTCCGAGAATATGCCCAGAGATGGAGGCAACTGGCTGCTGCTGTTCAACCACCTATGTCTGAAAGGGAAATGGCAGATATGTTTATGAACACCCTTCAGGGAACTTATATTGACAGGCTGGCTGCTTTCTCTTCCACTAGCTTTGCGGATGTTGTCATAGCTGGGGAGAGAATTGAAAGCCTATTGAAGATGGGTAAGATCTCAGACAACGGTGCAAGCTCGTCCAGTAGTACAAGAAAGCCTTTTGTAGGCCCGAGAAGAACTGGCGAGACCAATGCCATCCACACCAACAGGGGCAGGCCCCAATATGTTCACAGGTCAGTGGCAGCAGTCACCATTCCTGCTCCAGCTCATCCTCAACCTGTCTATCAACCTCCGCAGCAAAACTATCAACAACAACCTCAGTACCATCAACAAAATCAGTATCCTCCAAGAAATTACAACAACAACAACACCAACAACAACAACCAGCCAAGGCCATTTCAGCAGAGGCCATCTCAAGCTAATAGGGTGATCGATTCGATTCCTATGCCATATGCTACATTGCTGCCACAACTCCTGAAACTCAACCTAGTTGAACTAAGGACGTTGGCACCTCCTGATCCCAATAGTCTACCCAGGAACTATGACTCCAATGCTAGGTGTGCTTTTCATTCAAACGCACCTGGCCACAGTACAGAAAAGTGCAGAGCCCTGCATATGAAGGTACAAGACCTGGTAGACTCAAAAGCTCTGAATTTCGCACCACCACCCAATGTCAATAAGAACCCGATGCCGAACAACGGTGGTCCTAGAATTAACGTTATTGAAGAAGACAAACCGTCTTATTTAATAACCAGTGTGGGTCAGATCCGGACACCGTTGGTAGAAATCAAGGCTCAACTCCTGGAATGTCAAATGTTCCCGGGGTGTGAGTTGGGTTGTGCTTACTGCAATATCTCTGTAAATGGGTGCGACAATTTGAGGAATGGCATAGATGGCCTAATTCAGAGTGGCCAGCTTCAGATCACCACATCATTTCCAACAAATCCAGTAATCTCATCAGCAACGGTTTCAGAACCTCCTACAACTGCAGCAACCATTGTTCCCGACAATTCTTCGGCTTCATCAACAAGTACTTCATCTGTCTTCTCAACTGATCAGTTTTCAACAAATTCTCCTGCTACAACTTCAGCTTCACTCCATTTTGAACCTCCTACAACGACAACATCCATTCTTCCAACAATGTCTCCTACAACACCAGCAACCAATCATGAAGATGTCTCTACTGTCACAATATTTTATGATCCTGAAAGCAACTCTGCCTACAATTCAGAAGGTGCTGCTCCCATCAGGGCACCAGTGACAATTTATTACGATCCGCAAACTATCACAGTCCCTTCAGCAGCTGCAATCAGTCCAGTCACTGTCACGGTGCCTGGACCAGTACCATATGAAAGCAATAGGGCCATCCCTTGGCACTATGGCTCTGACGTGTACTGCGAAGGAAAAAGAATCACTCTTGATACATCAACACCTGCACCACAAATAGACAATGTGGGAGGAGGCGGAGGCTTCACTCGAAGCGGACGTCTCTTCGCTCCACAGATTCAGAGACCCGCTGCCGAAGCAGAAGCTGCTGTTAAGGCAAAAGGAAAGAGCCCGGTGCAGGAAGATCAAACAGTTAAAGAAGCTCTGAAGACGCCGTTCGATCAAGAAGTTGATGAGTTCATGAGAATCATCAAAAAGAGTGATTACAAAATTGTGGATCAGCTTCACCAGACGCCATCCAAGATCTCTATCCTCTCACTGCTCATGTGCTCCGAAGCCCATCGGAATGCACTACTCAAAGTCTTGCACGCAGCTTACGTGCCTGAAGAGATCACTGTCAATCAATTGGAAACCGTGGTTGGGAATGTTACTGCTAGCAATGGGCTAGGGTTCACCAATACTGACTTGACGACGGATGGCCGCAACCATAACAAAGCCTTGCACATCACCATGGAATGCAAAGGGGCAGTCCTTTCTCATGTGCTGGTGGACACAGGGTCATCCCTTAATGTCTTACCAAAGAAGGCCCTGGTGAAGTTAGAGTATGAAGGATTAGCTTTGCGACCCAGCAACCTGGTAGTAAGAGCCTTTGATGGTTCTAAGAGATCGGTTCTGGGAGAAATTGAGCTACCTGTGACGATTGGCCCACAAACCTTTACAACTATCTTCTATGTGATGGACATTCAGCCTGCCTACAGCTGTTTGTTGGGTAGACCTTGGATTCACACCGCTGGCGCAGTAACGTCTACCCTTCACCAGAAGTTAAAATTTGAATGGGAAGGCCAAGTTGTTACAATCTGTGGGGAGGAGGATATATTTGTTAGCCATCTGGCTACTTATAAGTATATTGAGATGGATGGGGAGATCCATGAAACAATGAGCCAAGGATTTGAGGCCTTGAATGTCAATGAAGCATCTGTTGTATCTGGAATCTCCATGTCATCTTATCAACAAGCCCGGAAGGTTGTTGAAGAGGGAACTGCCCAAGGCTGGGGCAAGGTTTTAGCTGTGGAGGAGAAGAAGGACAAGTTTGGGTTGGGTTACAGACCAACTCAACAACATCAAGCAGAGGCTGCAAAAGAGCCCGGTTTTGTGAGTGGGGGGATGCTTACCCCTGATGCTGTCAACTGTCTGGAAGACGAGCTGGAAGAGGAACGCAACCTGGAAAGCTGGATTCGTCCAAAGATCCCGGGGAGCAGTATCTCAAACTGGTCTTCCCAGGAAATTATAAGAGTTACTCATGCAGAGTAATTATTATTTCCTGTATTTTTATAACATGCATCAAAGTCTTGCATCTTGCCCAAGATGACAAGACTCATTTTGTAATCAGGGCCATCTGTACTTTTTGTGCAAACAAGATTAATTAATGAAATATCAGACATCTTTTTGCAAACGAGTCTTTTTCTTTTCTGCTCACTGTTTTCCATTTTTTCTTTTTGTACAAAAAATAAATGGCGATGTTTTCAAAATGATAACTTTATTTCACTTTTTCTAAGCAAGATTAAAATCAATCACTAAAATAAACAAACTGAACCCTTGCAGAGAATGTCTTCCAGACAGCACCGACAACAGCACGGCTATGACATCGTATGACTTTGACAATCCGATCAATCAAGCTGATGAAGGGGTTGAAGAAGAATATGAGCTTCCTGAAGAGCTAGCCAGATTGTTAAGACAAGAGGAGAAGGTTATTACTCCTCACCAGGAGGAGGTTGAAGTGATTAATCTTGGTACAGATGAAGACGTGAAGGAAGTTAGAATCGGGGCCTGCCTGCAAGACCCAGTGAAGAGACAACTGGTTGACCTGCTTCAAGAGTATGTAGATGTGTTTGCTTGGTCTTACCAAGATATGCCAGGGTTGGATACCGACATTGTTGTGCACAAGCTACCTTTGAGAGAAGAGTGCCCACCGGTTAAACAGAAACTGCGCCGTACTCGTCCAGACATGGCAATGAAGATCAAAGAAGAGGTACAAAAGCAATGGGACGCCGGGTTCCTTGCTGTGACTAGCTATCCGCCGTGGGTGGCTAATATAGTACCTGTGCCTAAAAAGGACGGCAAAGTAAGAATGTGTGTTGATTACCGGGATCTGAACAGTGCCAGCCCGAAAGATGATTTCCCTTTACCTCACATTGATGTATTGGTTGATAATACGGCTCAGTTCTCGGTATTCTCCTTCATGGATGGATTTTCAGGATACAATCAGATTAAGATGTCACCTGAAGACATGGAGAAGACAACCTTCATCACACCCTGGGGCACGTTCTGCTACAAGGTGATGCCATTCGGACTGAAGAATGCTGGTGCCACATATCAACGGGCTATGGTGACATTATTCCACGATATGATCCATAAAGAGATAGAATGTTATGTGGATGACATGATTGCCAAGTCCCTTACAGAAGAAGACCACCTGGTAAATCTGCTGAAGCTATTCAAGCGTCTGAGGAAGTACCAACTGAAGTTGAACCCCAACAAGTGCACGTTCGGGGTGCGATCTGGTAAGCTGCTGGGATTTATTGTAAGCGAGAAAGGGATTGAAGTTGACCCTGATAAAGTCAAAGCTATTCAAGAGATGCCTGCACCGAAAACTGAGAAAGAAGTTCGAGGGTTCTTAGGTCGATTGAACTACATCTCACGGTTCATATCTCACCTCACAGCAACCTGTGAACCCTTGTTCAAGCTGTTAAGAAAAGAACAGACGGTCAGGTGGAACGAAGACTGCCAAAGGGCTTTTGACAAGATCAAAGAATACTTACAAGAACCTCCAATCCTTATGCCTCCAGTTGAAGGAAGACCTCTGATAATGTACTTGACAGTATTAGAAGAGTCAATGGGGTGTGTGCTGGGCCAGCATGACGAGTCTGGTCGAAAAGAGTATGCGATATACTACCTAAGCAAAAAGTTTACCGACTGTGAACAACGTTATTCACTGCTCGAGAAAACTTGCTGTGCTTTAGCGTGGGCTGCTCGCCGACTAAGACAGTATATGTTGACCCACGTTACTTTATTGATCTCAAAGATGGACCCAGTCAAGTACATATTTGAGAAGCCAGCTCTTACCGGACGGGTTGCAAGATGGCAAATGATTCTCACAGAATATGACATCCAGTACACTTCTCAGAAAGCCATCAAGGGCAGTGTACTATCTGAATATCTTGCTGAGCAACCCATTGATGACTACCAGCCTATGAGATTTGACTTCCCTGATGAAGACATCATGTTCATAAAAGCGAAAGATCATGAAGAGCCTGTTCACACTGAAGGGCCTGACCCGGAAGAAGAATGGACTATGATGTTTGATGGGGCTGTTAACATGAATGGTCGTGGTGTTGGTGCAGTACTCATTACACCTAAAGGAGTTCACATGCCTTTCTCGGCAAAACTCACTTTCAACTGCACTAACAACGAAGCTGAATACGAAGCTTGCATTATGGGTCTTGAGGAAGCCATTGATCTCAGGATCAAGACGTTGACTGTATTCGGAGATTCAGCTCTGGTAGTTAATCAAACCAACGGAAAATGGTACACTCACCAGGATCATCTAATACCTTACAGGGATTATACAAGGAGGTTATTGACTTTCTTCACAACAGTCAAGCTTGAGTATATCCCTCGGGACGAGAATCAGTTTGCAGATGCCCTTGCTACCATTTCATCCATGATCAAAGTTCAAGCTGCTAACTTTGTACCTCAGATTTCAGTGTCCAGACTCGATAAGCCAGCATATGTATTTGCAGCAGATGTTGTCAAAGATGACAAGCCTTGGTTCCATGACATTAAGTGCTTCTTGGAGGATCAAACATACCCACCTGGGGCATCTTCCAATGATAAGAAGACTCTGAGAAGGCTTGCTGGTAGTTTCTTCCCGAACACTGATGGTTCCTTATACAAGAGAAACTTTGATATGGTACTCCTCAGATGTGTTGACGAGACGGAAGCAGATTTGTTGATGCATGAAGTGCACGAAGGAACTTTTGGTACCCATGCAGGAGGGCATGCCATGGCTAAGAAGTTGCTAAGGTCAGGTTATTACTGGATCACAATGGATGCAGACTGTTGTGTCTACGCCAGAAAATGCCACAAATGCCAGATCTACGCCGATAAAGTGCATGTGCCTCCCAATCCTTTGAACATAATGTCTTCACCCTGGCCATTTGCTATGTGGGGCATTGACATGATTGGCAAGATCGAGCCAACTGCTTCGAATGGCCACAGATTCATCCTGGTCGCCATTGACTATTTCACCAAGTGGGTTGAAGCAGCCTCATATGCAAACGTCACAAGGCAAGTGGTAGCCAGATTTCTGAAAAGAGATATCATCTGTCGGTATGGAGTGCCCGAGCGAATCATTACTGATAATGGTTCCAATTTAAACAACAAAATGATGGCAGAACTGTGCCGGGACTTCAAGATCCAACATCACAATTCTTCTCCTTATAGGCCAAAGATGAATGGCGCTGTTGAAGCAGCAAACAAGAATATCAAGAAGATTGTGCAGAAGATGGTAGTCACTTACAAAGACTGGCATGAAATGCTACCGTTCGCCTTGCATGGGTACCGCACGTCAATCAGAACATCCACTGGGGCAACACCGTATCAGCTCGTATATGGTATGGAAGCAGTCCTACCTGTCGAAGTTGAATTACCCTCTCTACGGGTACTAATGGATGTTAAGCTGAACGAAGCAGAATGGGTTCGGTCCCGATACGAGCAACTGAGTCTGATCGAAGAGAAGAGATTAGCTGCAATCTGTCATGGGCAGTTATATCAGAAAAGAATGAAGAAAGCCTTCGATCAGAAAGTCAGGCACCGAGAGTACCAAGTAGGAGATCTTGTGCTAAAGAGAATCCTCCCTCCTCATACAGACCACAGGGGCAAATGGACTCCGAACTATGAAGGACCATTTGTGGTAAAGAAAGTTTTCTCCGGTGGAGCACTGATGCTCAGCACCATGGATGGTGAAGATTTCCCATCCCCTGTGAATTCAGATGCAGTTAGAAAATACTTCGCATAAAAATAACCCGCTGGACACAAAAACAGAATGTAAGTCCAGGAAAAAAATAGGGCATCCCGGCGAGTCAAAAACAGAATAAAAGACTCGGGCAAAAATAAGGGAAATAAATAAGAAAAATGTACACCCGCTGAGTTGAAAAGCCGCATTGGACAGCTCAGGCAAAAATGGGTATCCCGATGGATCGAAAACCCGAAAGGGCGATCCATGCAAAATAAGGGAATAAGCGAACAACTGCGTTCTGAATTCGTCTGTATTATCTACAACTCGGTAAGCTCTAAAGGATCAAGCTTCAATCAGAATCAGCCTTCTTCAGAAAGCAGGACGAGGAGAACGTCATTGTCATACGAGTCATAACAGAAGAGGAAGTCCCTTGAAAGCGTCGTCAACATTGCCAGCATTTTGTTTCTCAATTTGTAACAATCTCCTCATTTCAGGGGATTTGTTTCTTTGACTGTATCTCGCCAATTCAGGGCATGTGAATTAATAAAACCATATTTTCAGTCATGTCTTGTACATTTTATTTGCAAAAATGTCTGATGTCTCAAAAGAAAAACTGATTGCATAAGAATACAGATGTTTTTCTCTAAGAAAATGAAAGAACACATGCTTACAGGGAATATACTTACTCTCGAAAGTACTTAACTCCTATGACGGAATCCAATAAGGGATATCTCGGGACCATTTGTGCGTTTCCTTATCTTTGCAGGATTGTAGGTATCCAGAACGCAACTTGGGGCATGTAAGTTACATCTCAGCAAGCTGGAAAATCAACAAATAATCTCAGCATCCGAAATGCTCTATCCTCCAGCTGAGTTGCCTCTCATTACTCTCCCCAGCTGAGTGGCCAACAACATTCCCCAGCTATAGTACCATTTATTCTTCCTCAGCAGAAGGCAGAAGTCAGGGAATCATCTCCCCACAGAATCCTCAGCCTCTATTCAGAAGAGCAGCGCGTGAAGGAGTCACCACAGAGTACAGAAGACTTCTACAAACCCCAGCTGGGTCTCATATTACAAGGATATGTCAATCAGTGACCTATATCCCCAAGCAGATACATCTCTCCAGGTCTATCAATGATCTCATCCCCAGCTGGGATGTCCACTTCATACAGATCGATCGAAGATCTTCGCAGCAACGAGACCCGGATCCCGGTTTGGTATCTTTGCACAATCATAACATTCACATCATATTCACCCACAAAGCGTAGCATTCCGTTTTAACACGGAGCATTACGGCAAAAAAATCCAACTCATAGCATAATCATAAGCCATGTTATGAACCAACACTTGTGAATAACGACAGTCCATCAACGTACAAGAAAATCCCCCAAAGTCCCCAGCAAAAGCAGTTGCCTTACAAATCACAAACACCAGTATATACTCCTTTTGGCACCCATCCGTGCCATCTTTCCCCAGTAAAGCCGCCTGAACACTCTTTACAACAATATCACCCGTATTACAGATACTTCCTGACACCCGTCCGTGTCATACCCCAGCAGAAAGCCAAAGACGTCCTCTTTGCACTCACATATACCTATATACACTCTCCTGACACCCGTCCGTGTCATTTCCCCAGCGCAGTCGCTTATACTTTTACAACCCATGTACTTGTTAATATTATTATACTTTGACACTCGTTCGTGTCACCCTCCCCAGCAGATAAACACTCATTTATACAATACTACTCATACTTATACAGATACTCGTCCGTATCTTGTATATACACTGTTTATATCCCCACAGATTCAACATTGGTCCATGTTCTCTGTTAACCAGTTGGTACTCGTCCGTACCATCATCTCAGAACATTGCGTCTAGTGTTTGTTTCTACATGATACTCATCCGTATCATAGTCTTAAGGATGTTCGTCCGCATCTTTAATCCATACGCCGTGTCAAACACTTGTGTCTTCTTAAATATAGATACTCGTCTGTGTCTACTATTCC
This sequence comes from Lathyrus aphaca, assembly GCA_963966055.1. Lineage (NCBI taxonomy): Eukaryota > Viridiplantae > Streptophyta > Magnoliopsida > Fabales > Fabaceae > Lathyrus > Lathyrus aphaca. The sequence goes on along the minus strand of OZ014520.1, from coordinate 327,722,404 downwards.
CCAGAAGGGTCCTTTCAGATTCGATACTCGTCCGTGTTCTTTGTTAACCAGTTGATACTCGTCCGTATCATCATCTCTGAACATGTGTCAGTTTGTTTCTACCCGATACTCGTCCGTATCGTAGTCTTAAGGACGCTCGTCCGCATCTTTAATCTATACACAACATCTAAACACTTATACCTTTTGTTTCTTGGATATAAACACTCGTCCGTGTTTACTACTCCCCAGTAGATCGCCAACACAGCAAATTTCCTTTTTATCTAACACTCGTCCTATGTTATGATAAACCTTGAGAACAGCCGTACCCTGCTAGGTGGTCGTCCTCCACCTTTTGATGGTCGTCCTCCATCATGCTCATCCGATGGCCGTCCCCATCATTGATTTTAGCAGCCGTCCCCTGCTAGGTGGTCGTCCTCCACCCTTTTGATTATCGTCCTTCATCAATTTTATCCCATGGCCGTCCCCATTGTTGATCTTGGTTATCTGGCATTCGTCCTATGTCATGATACACCCTGAGAGCAGCCGTCCCCTGCTAGGTGGTCGTCCTCCACCTCTTGATGGTCGTCCTCCATCATGCTCATCCGATGGCCGTCCCCATCGTTGATATTTTCGGCAGCCGTACCCTGCCAGGTGGTCGTCCTCCACCTTTGATGGCCGTCCCCATCATATTTCTTTTATTCCCCAACAGAGCAGCCGTCCCCTGCTAGGTGATCGTCCTTCACCTTTGATGGCCGTACCCCATCATCTGTTTATTTCATTTATTCTTTAACCCGATGGCCGTCCCCGTCGTGGTCCCTTTTCTTTTAGCCCGATGGCCGTCCCCATCGTTGGTTACTTTGCTTTATGAACTTGATGGCCGTCCCCGTCATGTTTCATTAATCCCCAGAGATTTTTACAGTTTTATCGTGATGGCCGTCCCCATCATAATTTCTTATTGTTCCCAGCTAGTCGGCCGTCCCCGTCTTGGCTTTACCTTTTATCCCCAGCATGTCGGCCGTCCCCGTCATTGCTTTATTTTCAGCACTTTCCCAGCATGTCGGCCGTCCCCGTCATTGCTCTTTACCCAGCAGTCGTCCTCTGCTCGACGGTCGTCCTCCGTCGCCCACACTTCACAATATACTTTATTTTCCTTTACAATCTATATCCCTTTTCTTCTTCATTCTGTGAGTGCAAATTTTGGACTGTCTTTGGTATTCAACCACAAGTTATCTTGTTTGCCTGTTAAGCTGTTGCTTACATCCTACACAACTAACTCATGCTTGAATAGGGGCAGCTGTAAACACCCCAAATTTTCCCTCACCCATTCACACCATGGCTTGTGATCATCTCATATGCATAAACTCAATCATACCATCTCATATTCCATTTTTGATTCACTGCATAGGTTCTAAGTCATCTGCATCTAGGGTTTGTGATCTGAGCAATCCAAGAGCCACTTGAGCCACCCCAAAGGTCACCAATCAATTCAAAGGGGTCTACATGTGTCCAAGCATCATATTACATCCTCTCAAAGTCAAGAATTCCAAAGAATCACAAGAACTGGGATTGGTAGGGATGCAGAGCCAAGTTTGACTGCACAGTTGACCTAAAATTAGGGTTTTGGATTCAGTGGCCATAACTCCAAATTTTTTTGGTCATTCTTGTTTCTATTGGTCTCTATATGGTATAGGGAGTATGCATATCAAGTTTCATGAAGAAATTCCATGGGGAAGTCATCTGATCAAAGGTTGACTTTTCAGACAAGTCAGTGCAAAACCAGGGCATCTGAGGCCCCCCAATGACCCAACCAATGGGCATTCTTCATCATTTTGAGTGTATATGATCTTTATTTGATCATGGAAGAAGGTTGAAGTCCACAAAAATCAAGAATTTGGAGTGTTTGCAAATGTTGACTTTTTGGGCATAGTTGACTTTTCAAGAATGCTTCATTTTAGGTCATTTTTCAAGCCTTGATTCTTGATCCAAAAATGCTTCAAATGGAAAAAACTTTGGTCATGAAAGTTGTAGATTACATCTTTCCCTTTTCAAAAAGTACAAGAACATGATCAAATTCTTCTTGGATCAAAAGTTATGGTGTGACAAAGTTGGCAAAAATCATTGATTTTCAAGATGTGCACCAAATGAGAATTTTGCAAAACCATGAACCAATGCCATTTGTAACTTCTAATTCACTTCAAACAATTACACAAACATTCTATGTGACCTAAAAATCAGAATTGGACCAAGGTTTCACATGGTTATGATTTGTGTAACAAGACTTTTCTCATGAAGTTTCAAAAAGTAACAAGTTGCAAAACCACTCATCACACTTCACCAACTTGATGCATTGGCTGCTGAACCTTCCTAGCATCACACACACATCATGTTGCGCAGCCCATGCTTCTTGTACCAAGCTATAGCTCAAGCCATGCCTTCCTTACACAAAGTGGAATTTTTTGCAAAAGCAAACTTACCAATCAATAGGGGCCAGGTCACATCATCTGACCTATGGGATTAAAATATACTATCCTTTGGCAAGCCAAACATGTGAAGAAGCAAGGCTGAAACACTCTCAAGCATCACATACACAAAAACACTCCCTTGTGCAAAACTCTTCGAATCTGCCTCCACAAACTACAAACACTAAAACAAATTCCTCTAATCATCTCACCTTGCATTATTGAGTAGAAACCACCAAGAGTCAGGCCTGGTTTGAGCAAGAACACCCCATTGCCATTTCTCACCTCAAGCTGCAGTTTCATTCGAATCTCTCTCCACAGCTCACAAACATCCAAACAAACTTCACAAACCTTCTCCACTCATCATCTGGACCATAAGCAACCCTTCACCATTGCCAGAAACAGCCTGAATCACCATTGCCATGTCCAACTGAGCTTGAGCAGAAGTTGTTCAAACTCTTCATCCAGCCAATATAAATTCCTCCTAAGCATTCAAGCATCATCAAGAGGCCAAGTGGAGTGGATTTCACAAGGAGGGCAGGCCTGAAAGTTGCTGGAGTGAAAGCTTCGAATCTCAGGTAGCTCAAGAAATATTTTTTCCAGAAATCATTTTTTAAGTTCTTAATCTGTTCTATATGTCTTCCTGATCATGAATATGCCTTTGGTTTTGAAAATGGTGGAGAGATGAGAGTTTACCATGCTTCTGAAACTTTTTGCCCTAGAAATAGATTGCTTCGATTCAGCCATTGTAGGAATGATAAATTTGTTTTGAGTTGGGGTTTTGATTCGTGAGTGAGTGGGGATCATTCCTGTGTTCTTAGATTTCATTTTAGATACGTGTGTAGAGAGTTAGCATTTTGGGGTGAACGGAGAAGATGACCGGAACACTGTTCCGGTCATCTGAATGTGTTTAACGGCAAGATTAGGGCATAAGCATTGATTAGTGAAATTTGAATTCTGGCCGTGAGATGTGGCGCGCAGTCAACTCCCGCGCGTGTGACTTTGAATTCAGGCCCTTGGATCAGCTGACTTCTCTTTAATTCATTTATTTTCATTTTATTTTCACATTTTTCTCATTTGTTTTGTTTAAATTATTAAAAATAGTTAAAAATGTCTAAAAATTATGAAACTTTTTCTCATGAGTTTTAATAATTTTTATGACACAAAAATATTTTTGTTTTTATTTTTATCATTAAAAAAGCATTTTTAAATATTTAAAAGATTATTTTTAATTGATTAATGAGAATTAATTTCTTAAAAATACTTTTAGGAATTTAAAAATCACCAAAAAATTCATGAAATGTTCTAAGACATTTAGAAACATTGTCCAACCTTCAAACCAAATTTCTTTTTTGATCTTGATGCATTTTAAGAATTTCTCATTGAATAAAAAATCATTTTTATGCATTAATTTGATCCAAAGTTCAAAAAATCATTTCTGCCTATTCATGAGGAGTTGGACATTGATTCTTTTTGCATTGCATTGTGTTTAGCATGTAGTTTGTGAGATTAAATGGCCATGATTTGATCTTTCATTTTCCATTTGTTTGATAATTTTCTTGTTAAGGAACCCTAAAACCCTAGAAAACTTAGAAAAATCATAACTTGAGCTAGGTTAAGAGTTGAAACCTCTCCTTTGGACATTGGTTTAGTATAGGGTTAGGGATCCTTTGTGTGGCATTTTCCATTTTTTATCTTAGGGTTTGCTTCTGTTTTTGGTTTTTGTTTGATGTTTGATTCATAAACCCTAATTTGAGCTTTCATTTGCATACCTCTTGCATTCTCTTGCATAACATGACTTGCCTTAGCATTTTATGCATCCATTTGATTCATTTGACATCATAAGACATATAGAAAGCATGTTTGATCATTTCATCATGTGTTTGCCATGTTGTATGCCATGTATGCTTCATAACTTTTCATGTATGTTCATGGTTCCTAACTTGCATCATTTGCATCCATGATCTTGTATGAACATTCTCCATGTGCTGCCTCATGTTTGTAGCATCTCATAGCATCATTAGCATCATGTAGATGCTTCTGGTTTTGTTTCTCATCATGTCATCTCATCCCATTTTGCATTGCATTTCATTTCTTTTCTAACCTTTTCAGGTGGTAAGTGATTTTGAGAAGTGAATTTGCCTTCACTTCTCATAACTTTTCTTTTCATCTCTCTTGCATCCATTGCTGCATTTTTATGTGTGTTTGAGATTGAGCTTGCTCATTCCTTTTCTTCTTACTTTCTTTCTTCAAGTGACTTGACTTCTTGAATGAAGCAAGTCACTTTGCTTCTCTTGATCCTGTTCATCTGCATCCTGGTGGTTCTCTTTGAAGATTGCTCTTGAAAACCTCACAAACCTTAGGGACAACCAAGCATGACAATGATTAGGGTTTTGATTAGTCCCCCATGTAGTTTTTACCTTTGTGTCTCTTTGTGTCTTCTCTCCTCATCTCATAATCAGGGACTAAACCCTAAAGGCTTTAAGGCTTTGTGATTAAGTTTATGCCTGCATCCTTCTCTTAGGATGGAGTGTATAACTTTAATCCTAAGTGTTAAACCCTTAATGTGTTTAAACCTCTTAATCAATTCACTTAATAAGTAACAAGGCATTACACTTGTAACTTGGGCCTTGCATTAGGGTTCTAATTCTTCCTTAAATGGTTAAGAAGGACTAACCCTAGTGTTAATGGACAAGTCCCCCTCAAGTTGTCTTACAAACCATAAAATTCACTTCATCATCACATCATTAAATGAAATCCACTTAATTAAAGGCTTGTTTTGTCATGAGCTTAATCCCTAATCATGGATTAAGCTGAGGAGCTTTCCTCAGCTTAAACATTTTCATCTATTATCCTTCTATTAGGATGGTGTAATGAGTCTGTTTAATCCTTGATTATGGCTTAACCTCATTACCCAACACTAAACAAAACAACAAAAACATCTAAATAATCACAAGTAGGTTAATGATCTTAACCCTACATCAAAGGTGATTGAGTGTGAGAAGCTGACTTCACACTTAAGGTATTCTCATTACCCCTAATCAGAGGGAAGATGTGATGAGTTTACTAAATCCATTGGTTTAGGGTTAAGCTCATTAACTTATGACAAACTTTCAAAAGCAATAAAAGATTGAAAACACAAAAACAAACAATAATCGTCTCCTCCGGGATTCTTTTCTCATCACCTTCACTCACAAACGAGAACTTGCTTCTTCCGTCTAATGCAAGACAGTTAGCACCTGAGCCAGACAGGTCATTCACTTGAGCATAGGCAAGTAAGCAGTTCACAAGTCAATTCATCTTTCAGTCTCTCTGGGTCGAACTACGGTGTTCTGACTTCCTCATTGCACGAGAGGATACGTAGGCATAACTTAACGGTTATCGAACAAAAGTCTCTGTATATTCCCCCTCCTTCCAGCATTATTCTTTGAGCCTCATTATCATGAGCATTTCATTCCTTTCTTACACTGACACTTTCATACTTCACATCACTTATACACTGACACCTGTACATTCTTTTCCAGCTTTATACACAGATTGCACTGACACTACCCCTTTAAAACACAAATCTTTTAAGCGTGGATCCCGTCGAGTACGGCCGACAATCTGGGTGCTAATACCTTCCCAGCTTGTAACCAACCCCCTTTCTCAGTCTCTCTGGTTCGCAACCGTCTTATCCATTTTTTTCTAGGTCTATGCAGCATTGCCTTTCCTCCGGGATAAAAATGCCTAGCTGGCGACTCTATTCATTCTCCAGTGAGTTCACGGCTGTGTGTTCTCATTGTCCCTCTCGCCGACCGTTCGCGTCTGTACCCCTTTTGACCCGGTGTCATTTGGTGGGAGCGACAGCTGGTAATCATCAATGGGTTGCTCAGCTAGATAGTCAGACAATACACTGCCCTTAATGGCCTTTTGAGATGTGTACTGAATGTCATACTCTGTCAGAATCATTTGCCATCTTGCAACCCTTCCGGTAAGTGTTGGCTTCTCAAATATGTACTTGGCGGGGTCCATCTTTAAGATCAACAAGGTAGTGTGAGTCAACATATACTGCCTTAGTTGGCGAGCAGCCCACGCTAAAGCACAACAAGTTTTCTCGAGCAGTGAATAACGTTGTTCACAGTCGGTAAACTTTTTTCTTAGGTAGTATATTGCATACTCTTTTCGACCAGACTCGTCATGATGGCCCAGCACACACCCCATTGACCCTTCTAATACCGTCAGGTACATTATCAGAGGTATTCCTTCAATTGGAGGCATGAGAATTAGATGTTCTTGAAGGTACTCCTTGATCTTGTCAAAAGCCTTCTGACAATCGTCGTTCCATTTGACTGTCTGTTCCTTTCTTAACAGTTTGAAAAGGGGTTCACAGGTTGCAGTGAGGTGAGATATGAACCTTGAGATGTAGTTCAACCTACCTAAGAAACCCCAAACTTCTTTTTTTGTCCTAGTTGCAGGCATCTCCTGAATGGCTTTGACTTTGTCGGGATCAACCTTAATTCCCTTTTCACTTACGATAAATCCCAACAACTTACCAGAACATACCCCGAATGTGCATTTGTTGGGGTTCAACTTCAGCTGATACTTCCTCAGACGCTTGAACAACTTCAGCAGAATTACCAGATGGTCTTCTTTAGTAAGGGACTTGGCAATCATATCATCCACGTATCATTCAATTTCTTTGTGGATCATATCATGGAATAATGTTACCATAGCCCTTTGATAAGTGGCACCGGCGTTCTTCAGTCCAAATGGCATTACCTTGTAACAAAATGTGCCCCAAGGTGTGATGAAGGTTGTTTTCTCCATGTCTTCGGGTGACATATTGATCTGATTATACCAAGAAAATCCATCCATGAAAGAAAATACCGAGAACTGAGTTGTGTTGTCGACCAATACATCAATGTGAGGTAATTGGAAATCATCCTTCGGGCTAGCTCTGTTCAGGTCCCGGTAATCCACACACATATGCACCTTGCCATCCTTTTTAGGCATGGGTACAATGTTAGCAACCCACGGCGGGTAACTAGTTAAAGCAAGGAAACCAGCATCCCACTGTTTTTGAACCTCTTACTTAATATTCATGGCCATATCTGGGTGAGTACGGCGTAGCTTTTGCTTGACTGGAGGGAAATCTTCTTTCAATGGTAGCTTGTGCAAGACAATATCCGTATCTAGACCTGGCATGTCTTCATAGGACCAAGCAAATATGTCGACGTATTCTCGAAGCATGCTAATAAGCTGTTCTTTTACTGAAGCTTGCAGTCTGGCCCCAATCTTCACTTCTTTCAAATCCTCCTCGGTACCAATATTAACAGTTTCAACCTCCTCCTGATGAGGATTAATCACTTTCTCTTCTTGCCTCAACAACCTGGCTAACTCTTCAGGCAACTCATAGACTTCTTCAACCCCTTCATCAGCTTGATTAATTGGATTGTCGAAGTCATACAAGGTCATAGCAGTGTTATTGTCGGTGCAATCTGGAGGATTATTTCTGCAAGGGTTGAGATTTGTTCTTTTTAGTGATCAATTTTAATCTTGTTCAGAAAAAAATGAAGTTATTTATTTTGAAAACATTGCCATTTTATTGTTTTGTGCAAAAAATAACAAAAATGAAAAGACAGTGAGCGAAAGAGAAAATTGCTTGCAAAAGATGTCCAATATTCATTGATATTCCATTTGCACAAAAATACAAATATGGCCTTATTACAAAATGAGTCCTGACACCTTGGGCAAGATGCAGGACTTGATGAATGCTGAAAAAAGCAGGAAATAATAATTACTCTGCAGGAGTAACTCTTATATTTTCCTGGGAAGACCAGTTAAGGACTTGTTGGCCCGGGATCCTTGGACGAATCCAGCTCTCCAGGTGGAGGTCGCTTTCTGCCTCATCTTCCACGTTATTGACAACATCTGGGGTTAGCATCCCTCCACTTATGAACTTGGACTCTTTAGCAGCCTCTGCTTGATCTTATCGGAATGGTTTGTAACCCAAACCGAATTTGTCCTCCTTCTTCTCCACTGGTAGCAGCTTTCCCCAGCCTTGGGAATTTCCATCTTCAACAACCTTCCGAGCTTGTTGGTAGGATACAATTGAAGTACCCATCCTATCCTCCTGGGATGCAGCAAATACTTCCGTTGTCGCCTCATTGACGTTCAGTGCTTCGAAACCTTGGCTCATGGTTTCGTGGATTTCACCATCCATCTCAATGTATTTGTAGGTGGCCAGATGGCTAACAAATATATCCTCTTCCCCGCAGATTGTGATAATATGCCCTTCCCACTCATATTTCAATTTGTGGTGAAGGGTCGACGTAACTGCGCCAGCGGCGTGAATCCATGGTCGACCCAACAAACAGCTGTAGGCCGGCTGAATGTCCATCACATAGAAAGTAGTTTGAAAGACTTACAGGCCAATTGTCACAGGAAACTCCACTTCTCCAAGAACAGACCTCTTGGAACCATCAAAAGCTCTAATCACCAGATTGCTTGGCCGAAGAGTTATACCATCATATTCAAGCTTGACAAGGGCTTTCTTTGGCAGGACATTGAGTGAAGACCCAGTGTCAACTATAACATGTGAAAGCACAACCCCTTTACACTCTGTAAACACCCCAAATTTGCCCTCACCCATTCACACCATGGCTTTTGATCATCTCATATGCATAAACACAATCATATCATCTCATATCTCATTTTTGATTCACTGCATAGATTCAAAGTCATATGCACCTAGGGTTTGTGATCTGAGCAATCCAAGAGCCTCCTGAGCCACTCCAAAGGCCATCAATCACTTCAAAGGGGTTCATGTGTGTTCTTATATCTTATTACATCTTTTCAAAGTCAAAAATGCAAAAGAATCACAAGAACTGGGATTGGTGTGGATGCAGAGCCAAGTTTGACTGCACAGTTGACCCAAAATTAGGGTTTTGGTTTCAGAGGCCATAACTCCAAATTTTTTGGTCATTCTTGTTTCCATTGGTCTCTATATGGTATAGGGAGTATGCATATCAATTTTCATGAAGAAATTCCATGGGGAAGTCATCTGATCAAGAGTTGACTTTCCAGACAAGTCAGTGTAAAATCAGGGCATCTGAGGCCCCCAATGACCCAACCAAGGGGTGATCTTCATCACTTTGAGTGTATATGATCTTTATTTGATCATGGAAGAAGGTTTAAGTTCACAAAATTCAAGAATTACAAGTTTTTGCAAAGTTGACTTTTTAGGGCATGGTTGACTTTTCAAGAATATGTCATTTTATGCCATTTTTCAAGCCTTGCTTTTTGATCCAAAAATGCTTCAAATGGAAAAACTTTGGTCATGAAAGTTGTAGAATACATTTTTCCCTTTTCAAAAAGTACAAGAACATGATCTAATTCTTCTTGGATCAAAAGTTATGGTGTGACAAAGTTGGCAAAAATCATTAATTTTCAAGATGTGCACCAAATGAGAAACTTGCAAGAACTTTGTACCAAGGCATTTGCAACCTCTAATTCATGTCTAACCACTACATAAACATTCTATGTGACATAAAAATCAGATTTGAACCAAAGTTTCTCATGATTCATGGCTTGTGTAGCAAGATAGTTACATGTGAACCAAAGTTGATCAAATTGCAAAACCATCATGACACCTCCTACCACTTGCTACATTGGATGCTGAACCATGCTAGCCCTCCACACACACCTTGCTGCGCAGCCCATGCCTCTTGTACCAAGCTAGAACTTAGCCCATACCCTCCTTACAACAAAGTGGACTTTTTGCAAAAGTAAACATCCCAATCACAGCAGGCCAGGTCACATCACCTGACCAATGGGAGTTCTTTATGCAAAGCAAATGCTGGCCATAACACATAACAAGCAAGGCTGAAACAGATCACAACATCATATACACAAAATCACCCCTTCAAGCATTTCTCTTCGAAACTCTCTGCCCAACACACAAACACAAAAACCAAGTCCATTGATCAACTCACCATGCTTCACTGAGCCAAAACCAACAAGACTTAGGCCTGAATCAAGCAAGAACACCATTCCTCCATTTTCACTCTCAGAAGCAAAACCATTCGAAACTCACTCCACAGGCCATAAACACCCAAACAAACTCCACAAACCTTCTCCACTCATCATCCTGACCACAAAGAACCTTTCACCATTGCCAGAAACAGCCTGAATCATAAACACGATTCACACCTGAGCTTGAACAGAACTAGTTCAATCTCTCAAACCAGCCAACATAAACTCCTTCTAAGCATTCAAGGATCATCAAGGGACCAAGTAGAGTGGATTGCATCAAAAGGAGAAGGCAGAAAGTTGCTGGATTGAAAGCTTCGAAACTCAGGTAGCTCAAGAACATTTTTTCCAGAAATCGTTTTTTAAGTTCTCAAGTTGTTCTATATGCTTCACTGATTGTTCTGATGCCTTTAGTTTTGAAAATGGTGGAGAGATGAGAGTTTACCATGCTTCTGAAACTTTTTGCCCTAGAAATAGATTGATTCGATTCAGCCATTTTATGAATGATAAATTTGTTTTGATTTAGGGTTTTGATTCGTGAGTGAGTGGGAATCAGTTCTGTGTTTTTAGATTTCGTTTTAGATGCGTTTTGAAGAAGTTTGAGGTTTGGGGTGAACGGAGAAGATGACCGGAACACTGTTCCGGTCATCTGAGAGTAATTAACGGTGGGATTAGGGCATAAGCATTGATTAGCTGAGTTTGAATACTGGCCGTGGGATTTGGCACCAGGTCAATGCGCGCGTGTTTTTGTTTGAATCCAGGCCATCAGATCTGTTGACTTCTCATTAATTCAGTTTAATTTCATTTTTATTTTCATTTTTTTTCATTTAATTTCCACAATTTATTTAAAATAGTAAAATTGTTTTAAAAATTATGAAACTTTTTGTCAAGTGTTTCATTAATTTTTAAAACCCAAAAATATTTTTATTTTCATTTTTAGCATTAAAAAAGTATTTTTAAATATTTAAAAGTTTATTTTTAATTGATTAATGAGAATTAATTTATTAAAAATACTTTTAGGTATTTAAAAATCACTAAAAAATTCATGAAATGTTCTAAGACATTTAGAAACATTGTCCAACCTTCAAACCAAATTTATTTTTTGATCTTGATGCATTTTAAGAATTTCTCATTGAATTAAAATCATTTTTGTGCATTATTTTGATCCAAAGTTCAAAAAATCATTTCTGCCTATCCATGAAGAGTTGGACATTGATTCTTTTTGCATTGCATTGTGTTTAGCATGAAGTTTGTGAGATTAAATGGCCATGATTTGATCTTTCATTTTCCTTTTGTTTGACAATTTTCTTGTTTAGGGACCCTAAAAACCCTAGAATCTTGTAAAAACCATAACTTGAGGTTGGCTAGGAGTTGAGACCTCTCCTTTGAGCATTGGTTTAGTATAGGATTAGGGGTCCTTTGAGTGGCATTTTCAATTTTTTATCTTAGGGTTTGCTTCTGATTTTGATTTTTGTTTGTTGCATTGATCATAAACCCTAATTCGGGCTTCCATATGCATCCATCTTGCATTCTCTTGCATAACATGACTTGCCATGACATTTCAAGCATCCATTTGATTCATTTGACATCATAAGACATATTGAAAGCATGTTTGATCATTGCATCATGTATTTGCCATGTTGTATGCCATGTGCACTTCATAGCTTTTCATGTATGTCCTTGCTTCCTAACTTGCTTCATTTGCATTCATGAACTTGTATGATCATTTCCATGTGCTGCCTCATGTTTGTAGCATCTCATAGCATCATTAGCATCATGTATATGCTTCTGGTTTTGTTTCTCATCATATCATCTCATCCCATTTTGCATTGCATTGCATTTCTTTTCTAACCTTTCAGGTGGTAAGTGACTTTGAGAAGTGAATTTGCCTTCACTTCTCATGACTTTTCTTCTCATCTCTCTCTTGCATCCATGCTGCATTTTTGGTATGTGTTTGAGATTGAGCTTGCTCTTTCTTCTTCTTCCCACTTTCTTTCTTCAAGTGACTTGACTTCTTGGATGAAGCAAGTTACTTTGCTTCTCTTGATCCTTTCATCTGCTTCCTGGTGGTTCCATTGAAGACTTCTCTTGAAAACCTCACAAACCTTAGGAACAACCAAGCATGACAATGATTAGGGTTTTGATTAGTCCCCCTTCTTAGTTTTACCTTTGGGTCTCTTTTGAGTCTTCTCTTCTCACCTCATAATCAAGGATTAAACCCTAAAGGCTTTAAGGCTTTGTGATTAAGTTTATGCCTGCATCCTTCTATTAGGATGGAGTGTATAACTTTAATCCTAAGTGTTAAACCCTTACTGTGTTTAAATCTCTTAATCAATTCACATAATAATCATCAAGACATCATACTTGTAACTTGGGCCTTGCATTAGGGTTCTAATTCTTCCTTAAATGGTTAAGAAGGACTAACCCTAGTGTTAATGGACAAGTCCCCCTCAAGTTGTCTTACAAACCATAAAACTCACTTCTTCATCATATAATTAAATAAAATCCACTTAACAAAGGCTTGTTTTGTCATGAGTTTAATCCCTAATCATGGATTAAGTTGAGGAGCTTTCCTCAGCTTAAACATTCTCATCTATTATCCTTCTATTAGGATGGTGTAATGGGTCTGTTTAATCCCTGATTATGGCTTAACCTCATTACCCAACACTAAACAAAAACAACAAAAACATCTAAATAATCACAAGTAGGTTAATGATCTTAATCCTACATCAAAGGTGACCAAGTGTGAGAATTTGACTTCACACTTAAGGTATTCTCATTACCCCTAATCAGAGGGAAGATGTGATGAGTCTACTAAATCCATTGGTTCAGGCTCAAGCTCATTAACTTATGACAAACTTCAAAAAGCAATAAAAGACTGAAAATATAAAAACAAACAATAATCGTCTCCTTCGGGATTCTTTTCTCATCTCCTTCACTCATAAACGAGAACTTGCTTCTTCCGTCTAATGCAAGACAATTTGCACCTGAGCCAGACAGGTCCTACACTTGAGCATAGGCAAGTAAGCAGTTCATCAGTCAATTCATCTTTCAGTCTCTTTGGGTCGAACTACGGTGTTCTGACTTCCTCATTGCACGAGAGGATACGTAGGCATAACTTAACAGTTATCGAACAAAAGTCTCTGTATATTCCCCCTCCTTCCAGCATTATTCTTTAAGCCTCATGATCTTGAGCACTTCACTCTTGTTCCTACACTGACACTGTATATATTACACTTTACACTTTTTACATTGACACCTGTACATTTTGTTTTCCAGCTCTTTACACACAGATTGCACTGACACTACCCCTTTAAAACATAAATCTTTTAAGCGTGGATCCCGTCGAGTACGACGGACAATCTGGGTGCTAATACCTTCCCAGGTTGTAACCAACCCCCTTTCTCAGTCTCTCTGGTTCGCAACCGTCTTATCCATATCTTTCTAGGTCTATGCAGCATTACCTTTCCTCCGGGATAAAAATGCCTAGCTGGCGACTCTATTCATCTCCAGTGAGTTCACTGCTGTGTGTTCTCATTGTCCCTTTCGCCGACCGTTCGCGTCTGTACCCTATCTGACCTAGCTTCATTTAGTGGGAGCGACAGCTTGGAGACTCTGCTGGGGACCCTTATTTTGCAACCAGGGCTTCTGGTTCTTTTTGTGGGTTCCTCCTAGCGCTTGATTGATTTGTGTTTACTGGGGTGTTATGTGCTATCTGTGCTTGTGTATTTATTTTATTTATTGCTTTATGTACAGTTTGTTTTATTACTTTCTTTACTGCTTTACATATATCATACTGTCATGCTGTCTGGCTGGATCTGGTTTTGCTTTGGTGGGTGGGTGTTCCATTGAGAGTTAAGGTCCTATACCTAGGACCTGAGTGACACCTAGGCTAGAGTGAATCATATTCTTTCCCATTCCATCTCGGTCTGGTGCGGGAATATGAAACACGATTCAGATATGGGTTTCTTCTTGAGAACTCTGTGTTGCAGATTTCCTGCAATGCTAGGGCTATCTGGGAAGCCTGCTAAGTCTGGATGACCTTTAGTTTTGACCTTCAGAAACTGAGGTGAATTAGAGGAGGAACTTTTATGGTTATTGTAAACACTGTACCTCCGGGTTAGAAGTGTTTACACTTCTCATAACTGATCCAAGTCTGAGGATCCTTGTTTTAGAACACCACCTGTGAGGGGGTTGGGCTGTTTACAGGTTTGCAGGTACCTTGACCTCAGAATACCCTGTTACTTTGTTTGTTTAAGAGTACTTCATTTTGGGACAGTTCTTGTGATTCTAAAACCCTGGACATGTGGCTCTTTATTTGAGTCCCCCACCTTGGTTACTGGATTTATAGACCTCCATCTGGAATTCTTGAACATACTTGGACCTATATCAGAGTTTTTGATCAGATCCAGCTCAGTCACAAACCCTTGCATATCATTTGCATACATACTCATTGCATCATATTGACATTTGCTTATTTTTGTTTCAGGGTATCCATCTTCATTTGGTTTTGGTTTTGACCCCATCTTCAGTACTGACCTATCTTCATCAGCATTTTCTTCAGCTATCTACTTCAGTTATCTGCACCAGCCAATCAGTGGCCCATTTTTCAGTATCATCATCAGCACCTATCTCTACTCATCTTCAGCATCATGGCTCCTAAAAAGAGCAACATCACCTACCACTTCTTCCAGCCAGAGCTATCTGACATCAGGAGGATTCAGATCCTGATCACTCCAGATCACATACCATTGTTCAGGGAACACTATGGGGATATACTTGATGTGGTTATGGATCTGGACCCTTCACAGAGGAGCCTGATCCACACTTGCCTTCAATTTTATGATCCCCCACTGAGATGCTTCACTTTTCAGGACTTTCAGCTAGGCCCTCTATTAGAAGAATACTCATCATTGGTTGGTATGCCTATCAGGGGTGGAATCCCTTTCAACCCTGAGATGGCCTTTCCTGGTAATGGAGAAGTAGCAAAGGCTTTGCATCTGGAACCTATTCTGATTGAGCAGCATATGACTTCTAAAGCTGGAATCCCTGGCTTCCATCTGGATTTCTTGATCTCTCAAGCTACCCTGAAGGCTTCTGTGGGAGATTGGAAAGCAGTCTGTGCTTTGCTGGCCCTGAGCATATATGGAATTGTATTGTTTGCAAATGAGCCTCGATTCATTAGCAAGAATGCAATCCATCTTTTCATCCTGAAGAACCCAGTGCCCACTTTACTGGGGGATCTCTATTACTCAGTGCATCAGAGGAATGAAAAGCAGAGAGGAAGATTAGTGAGGTGTTGTGCTCCATTATTCCATACTTGGCTTCTCAAGCATCTACCCAGGACAGATGCATTTTTGAATCCTCGTCAGTAGAAAAACTGGGCTAAGAGACTCACTGCTCTAACTTCAGCTGATATCAGATGGTGCACTCAAAGCACCAAAGGCAGGGATATCATCACCAGCTGTGGGCATTTTCCCAATGTGCCCCTAATAGGAGTTAAGGGTAGTATCAATTACAACCCTCTGCTGTTCAAAAGACAACTGGGCTATGCACTGGTCCACACTCCTAAGGCACAGGACTTGGTTGAAACTCTTTATTGCGAGAACAAGCCTAATTTGGCTGTTGTTAGGCAGGATGCCTGGGCCTGGGATAATGTTCAAACCAAGGGAGTAACCATTCTGGGGAAGTGCAACAATGTGGCATCAGCACAATATTATGAGTGGTCCCATGCCAGGGCTCAATTCTCTGGAATGCCCTTTACCATGGAGGATATGCCTGGACCCTCCTCAACACCACCCCCTGCCACTGTCAGTTTGGAGGAGTTTGAGAGCTTGAAAGAAAGAAATGAGAAGTTAACTCAGGCTTTGCAGAAGACTCTCCGGGAGAGGAATGATGGCAGGATGGAGATTGGGAGGCTAGAGAAGTTGAGAGTGGAGCATCTGGTTAAGATTGAGAAGTCTGGGGATTATATCAAGAAGTCTAAGGCTGGAGAACAAATTCTGAAGAATGCTTGTAAGGAAGCCCAGTTCCAGAGAGCAAGGACAGACTTGTATCTGAAGGAGAGTCAGGCTAGGTGGGTCAGGATCACCGAAGCTCGTACTCTGGAGGACAAGAGAGTCCAAGACAAGATGGAGCAACTGGAAGCTAGTGCCAAAGAACAGCAGGAAGCCCTGGCAGCAGCCCAGAGGGAGATATCAGAGCTGAAGATCAAAGCTGGAGTGAAGAGGTCAAAGGACCAAAGTCAGCACAGGAAGCTAACAGCGGCTGTTACGACCCGGAACCTCCTCATCAGGAATCTCACGGAGCGTCCAGCTGATCCTGTGACCGAAGCACTTCTCAAGGAAGTTCGTGAGGATGAGTTTGGTCTTGGTGTTTGACCATTTGCTTGTTGTTGCTTTCATTCCGTGTATTTTTCATTTTTCTTGTAATGTATTTTGACCCCTCCGAGGGCTTGTATTTGTAAAACAAACTATGTACCATTTGCTTTTGTAATATATGTATTAGTTTGTTCCATCCGAGTTTACTTCGAAAGCAACATCAACAGCATCTTCAAGGGTCTGGAAGGGTCAAAATTGAATGCCAAGCCGGATACCTTGAAAACAAATAAGCATACTGCATTGCATGCTAACCCTTTTGTTTGTTTTGTAGGTTTTTGTTTTATTGCTACTAACTCTGTTTTGATGTTCAGGAACTATTGCTCGGCGCCGGGTATTTCCCCTCAATCGTCCGCACCGTTATCCAACCCGTAACAACCTCCCGGGCATACAAATGGATCAGATGCAGCAGGACCTTACTGAGGTCAGGAACCAAATGACCAACGAGAGGTTGGAAATGAGGAACCAGATGACTCAGTTTATGGAAGTGATGAACAACATGGCTCAGAGCCAGGAAAGATTGAGGGCCATGGTGGAAAGGCAGAATCAAGAAGATCCTTATATAGGAACTGCTGGTACAAGCAATAACGAGAGGGTCCAACCTCATGTCAATCCCCCAGTCTTTGGACCACACCTCCATCCTGAGGTCAACATCCCTGCGAATGTTCAAGGGACTGCCACTGCGGCCAGGGTACTGCAGGAAGACCCCCAAGAGGATCAATTCACAGTAATGGGTGCTGGGGAGGAAGCCTATGATAGAAGGCTGGATGAGATAGCTGAGAAATTAAGGTCCTTAGAATCTCAAAACTCTTTGGGTTTCGATGTCATGGACATGGGCTTGGTAGACGGGGTCAGGATTCCCCATAAGTTCAAGCCTCCTTGTTTTGAAAAATATAACGGGACTTCATGCCCCCGGACTCATTTACAATCATTTCTGGGAAGGCTGAAGGCCTATACTATGGATGAGAAGCTCTGGATGTTCTATTTCGAGGATAGCTTAACCGGAGCGTCAAGAGAATGGTACTCTCACCTGACAAGGGCAACTATCAGGTGTTGGAAGGACCTGGCAGAGGCCTTCATAAGACAGTATCAATACAACTTAGACATGGCACCCAACAGGACCCTCCTAATGGGGATGTCACAGTCTTCGAGGGAAAGTTTCCGAGAATATGCCCAGAGATGGAGGCAATTGGCTGCCGCTGTTCAGCCACCTATGTCTGAGAGGGAAATGGCAGATATGTTTATGAACACCCTTCAGGGGACATATATTGACAGGCTGGCTGCTTTCTCTTCCACTAGCTTTGCAGATGTTGTCATAGCCGGGGAGAGAATTGAAAGCTTGTTAAAAATGGGCAAGATATCTGACAACGGTGCCAGCTCGTCCAGTAGTACAAGGAAGCCTTTTGCAGGCCCAAGAAGAACTGGCGAGACCAATGCCATCCACACCAACAGGGGCAGGCCCCAATATGTCCATAGATCTGTGGCAGCAGTCACCATTCCCGCTCCGGCCCATCCGCAACCAGCTTATCAACCTCCGCAGCCCAACTATCAGCAACAACCTCAGTATCATCAACAGAATCAGTATCCTCCGAGAAATTACAACAACAGCAACACCAACAACAATAACCAGCAAAGGCCATTCCAACAGAGGCCTTCTCAAGCCAACAGGGTAATCGATCCGATCCCTATGCCATATGCTACATTGCTGCCACAACTCCTGAAACTCGACCTAGTTGAGCTAAGGACGTTGGCATCTCCAGATCCCAACAGTCTACCCAGGAATTATGATTCCAATGCCAGATGTGCCTTCCATTCAAATGCACCTGGCCACAGTACAGAAAAGTGCAGAGCTTTGCACATGAAGGTACAAGACCTGGTAGACTCAAAAGCTCTGAATTTCGCACCCCCACCTAATGTCAATAAGAACCCCATGCCAAACCACGGTGGTCCCAGGATTAACACTATTGAAGAAGACAAGCCGTCTTATTTAATAACCAGTGTGGGTCAGATCCGGACACCGTTGGTAGAAATTAAGGCTCAGCTCCTCGAATGTCAAATGTTCCCGGGGTGTGAGTTGGGGTGTGCTTACTGCAATATTTCAGTCAATGGGTGCGATAACCTGAGAAATGGCATAGACGGTCTCATTCAGAGTGGCCAACTTTAGATCACCACATCATTTCCTACAAATCCAGCAATCTCATCAGCAACAACTCCAGAACCTCCTACAACTGCAACAACCATTGTTCCTGACAATTCTTCGGCTTCATCAACAAGTGCTCCATCTGTCATTTCAACTAACCAGGCATCAACAAATGTTCCTTCTACAACTCCAGCACCACTTCATTTCGAAACTCCTACAGCAACAACACCCATCCTTCCCACAATGTCTCCTACAACATCAGCAACAAATCATGAAGATGTCTCTATTGTCACAATATTTTATGATCCTGAAAACAACTCCGCCTACAACTCAGAAGGTGCTGCTCCCATCAGAGCACCAGTCACAATTTATTATGATCCACAGACTATCACAATTCCTTCCGCAGCTGCAGTCAGTCCAGTCACTATCACAGTGCCTGGACCAGTACCTTATGAAAGCAGCAATGCCATCCCGTGGCATTACGGCTCTGACCTGTACTGTGAAGGACAAAGAATCACTTTTGAGTCATCAACCCCTGCACCACAAATTGACAATGTGGGAGGAGGCGGAGGCTTCACTCGAAGCGGACGTCTTTTCGCTCCACAAATCCGGAGACCCACTGCCGAAGCAGAAGCTGCTGCTAAAGCAAAAGGAAAAAGCTTGGTGCAGGAAGAGCAGACTGTTAAAGAAGCTTTGAAAACACCCTTCGATCAAGAGGTTGATAAGTTCATGCGAATCATCAAAAAGAGTGATTATAAAGTAGTGGATCAGCTTCATCAGACGCCTTCCAAGATCTCAATCCTATCATTTCTTATGTGCTCCGAAGCCCATCGGAATGCACTACTCAAAGTCTTGCACGCAGCTTACGTGCCTGAGGAGATCACTGTCAATCAACTGGAAGCTGTAGTTGGAAATGTTAATGCTAGTCACGGACTAGGGTTCACCAATACTGATTTGACTACGGAAGACCGCAACCATAACAAAGCCTTGCACATAACCATGGAATGTAAAGGTGTTGTCCTTTCCCATGTGCTGGTAGACACGGGGTCATCCCTCAATGTCTTACCTAAAAAGGCCCTGGTGAAGCTAGAATATGACGGACTGGCGTTAAGACCCAGCAACCTGGTGGTGAGAGCCTTTGATGGTTCAAAGAGATCGGTTCTGGGGGAGATTGAGTTGCCCATAACGATTGGCCCGCAAACTTTCAAAACGACCTTCTACGTGATGGATATACAGCCTGCCTACAGCTGTCTATTGGGTAGGCCATGGATTCACGCCGCTGGCGCCGTGACCTCTACCCTTCACCAGAAGTTAAAATATGAGTGGGAGGGTCAAATCGTTACAATCTGTGGAGAGGAGGATATTTTTGTCAGCCACCTGGCTACCTATAAGTATATTGAGATGGATGGGGAGATCCATGAAACAATGAGCCAGGGTTTTGAAGCTTTGAATGTCAATGAAACATCTGCTGTGCCTGGTACTTCAATATCATCATACCAACAAGCCCGGAAGTTTGTTGAGGGAGGAAACGCCCAAGGCTGGGGAAAACTGTTATCGGTGGAGAAGAAAGAGGATAGATTTGGGTTGGGTTACAAACCAACTCAACAAGATCCGACAGAGGCTGCGAAAGAGCCCAACTTTGTGAGTGGGGGGATGCTCACCCCTGATGCTGTCAACTGTCTGGAAGACGAGTTGGAAGAAGAACGCAACCTGGAGAGCTGGATTCGTCCAAAGATCCCGGGGAGCAGTGTCTCGAACTGGTCTTCCCAGGAAATTATAAGAGTTACTCATGCAGAGTAATTATTATTTCCTGTATTTTTATAGCATGCATCAAAGTCTTGCATCTTGCCCAAGATGACAAGACTCATTTTGTAATCGGGCCATCTGTACTTTTTGTGCAAACAAGATTAATCAATGAAATATCAGACATCTTTTTGCAAATGAGTCTTTTTCTTTTCCGCTCACTGTTTTTTCCATTTTTCTTTTTGTACAAAAAATAAATGGCAGTGTTTTCAAAATGACAATTTTATTTCACTTTTCTAAAACAAGATTAAAATCAAATCACTAAAATGAACGAACTGAACCCTTGCAGAGTGTGCCTTCCAGACAGCACTGACAACAGCACGGCTATGACTTCGTATGACTTTGACAATCCAATCAATCAAGCTGATGAAGGGGTTGAAGAAGAATATGAGCTTCCTGAAGAGCTAGCCAGATTGTTGAGACAAGAGGAAAAGGTTATTACTCCTCACCAGGAGGAGGTTGAAGTGATTAATCTTGGCACAGATGAAGACGTGAAAGAGGTTAAAATCGGGGCCTGCCTGCAAGACTCAGTGAAGAGACAACTGATTGATCTGCTTCAAGAATATGTGGACGTGTTTGCTTGGTAGTATCAAGATATGCCAGGGTTGGATACCGACATTGTCGTGCACAAGCTGCCTTTGAGAGAAGAATGCCCGCCAGTTAAGCAGAAACTGCGCCGTACTCGCCCGGACATGGCAATGAAAATCAAGGAAGAGGTGCAAAAGCAATGGGACGCCGGTTTCCTTGCTGTAACTAGCTATCCACCGTGGGTTGCTAACATAGTACCTGTGCCTAAGAAAGACGGCAAAGTAAGAATGTGTGTTGACTACCGGGATCTGAACAGAGCTAGCCCGAAGGATGATTTCCCATTACCTCACATTGATGTATTGGTGGATAATACGGCTCAGTTCTCGGTATTCTCCTTCATGGACGGATTTTCAGGATACAACCAGATTAAGATGTCACCTGAAGACATGGAGAAGACAACCTTCATCACACCCTGGGGCACGTTCTGTTACAAGGTGATGCCATTCGGACTGAAGAATGCTGGTGCCACATATCAACGGGCTATGGTAACATTATTCCACGATATGATCCATAAAGAAATAGAGTGTTATGTGGATGACATGATTGCCAAGTCCCTTACAGAAGAAGACCACCTGGTAAATCTGCTGAAGCTATTCAAGCGTCTGAGGAAGTACCAACTGAAGCTGAACCCCAACAAGTGCACGTTCGGGGTGAGATCCGGTAAGCTGCTGGGTTTTATTGTAAGCGAGAAAGGGATTGAAGTTGACCCTGATAAAGTCAAAGCCATCCAAGAGATGCCTGCACCAAAAACAGAGAAAGAAGTTCGAGGGTTCTTAGGTCGATTGAACTACATCTCACGGTTCATATCTCACCTTACAGCAACCTGTGAACCCTTGTTCAAACTACTGAGAAAAGAACAGACGGTCAGGTGGAACGAAGACTGTCAGAAGGCTTTTGACAAAATCAAGGAATACTTACAAGAACCTCCAATACTTATGCCTCCAGTTGAAGGAAGACCTCTGATCATGTACTTGACAGTATTAGAAGAGTCAATGGGGTGCGTGTTGGGCCAGCATGACGAGTCTGGTCGAAAAGAGTATGCAATATACTACCTAAGCAAAAAGTTTACCGACTGTGAACAACGTTATTCACTGCTCGAGAAAACTTGTTGTGCTTTAGCGTGGGCTGCTCGCCGACTGAGACAGTATATGTTAACCCACACTACTTTGTTGATCTCAAAGATGGACCCAGTTAAGTACATATTTGAGAAGCCAGCACTTACCGGACGGGTTGCAAGATGGCAAATGATCCTTACAGAGTATGACATCCAATACACCTCTCAGAAAGCCATCAAGGGCAGTGTATTGTCTGAATATCTTGCTGAGCAACCTATTGATGATTACCAGCCCATGAGATTTGACTTCCCTGATGAAGACATCATGTTCATAAAAGCAAAAGATCATGAAGAGCCTGTTCACACTGAAGGTCCTGACCCGGAAGAAGAATGGACTATGATGTTTGATGGGGCTGTTAACATGAATGGTCGTGGTGTTGGTGCAGTACTCATTACACCTAAAAGAGTTCACATGCCTTTCTCGGCAAAACTCACTTTCAACTGCACTAACAACGAAGCTGAATACGAAGCTTGCATTATGGGTCTTGAGGAAGCCATTGACCTCAGGATCAAAACATTGACTGTATTCGGAGATTCAGCTTTGGTAATCAATCAAACCAATGGCAAATGGTACACACACCTGGATCATCTGATACCTTACAGGGATTATACAAGGAGGTTGTTGACTTTCTTTACAACAGTCAAGCTTGAGTATATCCCTCGGGACGAGAATCAGTTTGCAGATGCTCTGGCTACCATTTCGTCCATGATCAAAGTTCAGGCTGCCAACTTTGTACCTCAGATTTCAGTGTCCAGACTCGACAGACCAGCATATGTGTTCGCAGCAGATGTTGTCAAGGATGATAAGCCTTGGTTCCATGACATTAAGTGCTTCTTGGAGGATCAAACATACCCACCTGGGGCATCTTCCAATGATAAGAAGACTTTGAGAAGGCTTGCTGGTAGTTTCCTTCTGAACACTGATGGGTCTTTATACAAAAGGAACTTTGATATGGTACTCCTCAGATGCGTCGACAGGACAGAAGCGGAGTTGTTAATGCATGAAGTGCACGAAGGATCCTTTGGTACCCACGCAGGAGGGCATGCAATGGCCAAGAAATTGCTAAGATCAGGTTATTACTGGATCACAATGGATGCCGACTGTTGTGCCTACGCCAGAAAATGCCATAAATGCCAGATTTATGCAGACAAGGTGCATGTGCCTCCCAACCCTTTGAACGTGATGTCTTCACCCTGGCCCTTTGCCATGTGGGGCATCGACATGATTGGCAAGATTGAGCCAACTGCCTCGAACGGTCACAGATTCATCTTGGTCGCCATTGATTATTTTACCAAGTGGGTTGAAGCATCATATGCAAATGTTACGAGACAAGTGGTATCCATATTTCTGAAAAGAGATATCATATGTCGGTATGGAGTGCCCGAGCGAATCATTACTGATAATGGTTCCAACTTAAACAACAAAATGATGGCAGAGCTGTGTCGGGACTTCAAAATTCAACATCACAATTATTCTCCTTACAGGCCAAAGATGAACGGCGCTGTTGAGGCTGCAAATAAGAACATCAAGAAGATTGTGCAGAAGATGGTAGTCACTTACAAAGACTGGCATGAAATGCTACCGTTTGCCTTGCATGGGTACCGCACGTCAATCAGAACATCCACTGGGGCAACACCGTATCAACTTGTGTATGGTATGGAGGCAGTCCTACCTGTTGAAGTTGAATTACCCTCTCTACGGGTACTAATGGATGTTAAACTGAGTGAAGCAGAATGGGTTAGGTCCCGATACGAACAACTGAGTCTGATTGAAGAGAAAAGATTGGCTGCAATCTGTCATGGACAGTTGTATCAGAAAAGAATGAAGAAAGCCTTCGATCAGAAAGTCAGGCACCGGGAGTACCAAGTGGGAGATCTTGTGCTGAAGAGAATCCTCCCTCCGCATACAGACCACAGGGGCAAGTGGACTCCGAACTATGAAGGACCATTCGTGGTAAAGAAAGTTTTCTCTGGTGGAGCACTGATGCTCAGTACCATGGATGGTGAAGATTTCCCGTCCCCTGTGAATTCAGATGCAGTTAAAAAATACTTCGTGTAAAATGACCCGCTGGACATAAAAACAGAATGTAAGTCCAGGCAAAAATAGGGCATCCCGGCGAGTCAAAAACAGAATAAAAGACTCGGGCAAAAGTAAGGGAAGATGAACAAAAAATGTACACCCGCTGAGTTGAAAAGCCACATTGGACAGCTCAGGCAAAAATGGGTATCCCGATGGATTGAAAACCCGGAAGGGCGATCCATGCAAAATAAGGGAATAAGCGAACAACTGCATTCTGAATTCGTCTGTATCATCTACAACTTGGTAAGCTTCGAAAAGATCAAGCTTCAATCAGAATCAACATTCTTCAAAAAGCAAGATGAGAAGAACGTCAAAAGTCATACGGGTCATAGTGAAGAGGAAGCTCCTTAAAGCGTCACCAACACTGCCAACATTTTGTTTCTCAATTTGTAACAATCTCCTCATTTCAGGGGATATGTTCCTTTGACTGTATCTCGCCGATTCAGGGCATATGAATTAATAAAATCAGACTTTCAGTCATGTCTCGTTTTGTACATTTTATTTGCAAAAAATGTCTGATGTCTTAAAAGAAAAAACTGATTGCATAAGAATACAGATGTTTATCTTCAAATAAAAACATGCTTGCAGGAAATATACTTACTCTCAGAAGTATCTAAACTCCTATGACGGAATCCAGTAAAGGATACCTCGGGATTATCTTGTGCGTTTCTCTATCTTTTTCAGGATTGCAGGTGTCCAGCACGCAACTTGGGGCATGAAAACTTTATCCCAGCAAGCTAGCAAATCCACACTCAATTTTAGCACCCGAAGTGCTCTCTCCCCAGCTAAGTTGCCTTTCATGACTCCTCCCAGCTGAGTTGGCCACTTATTACTTATCCCCATCAGAATGGGCAGGTATCACCCAAGATGCCCATATCCCCTGCTGAGTCAAGAAGCTACCGTAACGGAATTTCTAGGGAGGTCTTTCGGTGATTCCTCTCTTTCTCCCCAGCCGAGTTGCCATCTCGCCCTCAACCGAGTATAAAAGTCAGGGAACCATCCCCCCACAGAGCTCCAGCCTCTATCCAGAAGAGCAACGCACGAAGGAATCACAACAGAGTGAAGAAAGCTTCTACAAACCCAACTGGGTCTCTCATTTATTGGAATAGGTCTCTCAGTGATCCGAATCCCCAAGCAGATACACCTCATCAGATCTACCAGTGATCTCATCCCCAGCTGGGATGTCCATTTCAAATGGATCGATCAGAGACCTTCGCGGCAACGGGATCCGAATCCCGGTTGGGTATCTTTGCATAATCATAGCATTTGCATCATATTCACCCACAAAGCGTAGCATTCCGTCTAACACGGAGCATTACGGCAAAAATCCAACATATAGCATAATCATAAGCCATGTTTTAAATCAGCGCTTGTGAATAACGACAGTTCATCAACGTACAAAAAAAAATCCCCACCAGAGTCCCCAGCAAAAGCAGCTGCCTCACAACCACAAACACCAGTATATACTCATTTTGACACCCGTCCGTGTCATACCCCAGCAGAAAGCCAAAGACATCCTCTTTGCACTCACATATACCTATATACACTTTCTCGACACCCGTCCGTGTCATATCCCCAGCACAGTCATCTACACTTTTGCAACCCACATACTTGTTGATATTATTATACTTTTCTCTTGACACTCGTCCGCGTCACTATCCCCAGCAGTTAAACGCTCATCTATACAATACTCATACTCATTACTCATGTTAAACTCATACAGATACTCGTCCGTATCTTGTATATACCATTCATATCCCCACAGATTCAACACTAGTCCTTGTTCTTTGTTAACCAGTTGGTACTCGTCCGTATCATCATCTCAGAACATGCGTCAAGCCTTTGTTTCTACTTGATACTCGTCCGTATCATAGTCTTAAAGATGCTCGTCCGCATCTTTAATCCATACACCGTGTCAAACACTTTTGTCTTCTTGGATATAGATACTCGCCTGTGTCTACTATTCCCCAGAGGAATCCCCTCAGATTCAACACTCGTCCGTGTTCTCTGTTAACCAGTTGATACTCGTCCGTATCATCATCTTTGAACACGCGCCAGTATTTGTTTCTACCCGATACTCGTCCGTATCGTAGTCTTAGGGATGCTCGTCCGCATCTTTAATCTATACACAACATCTAAACACTTATACCTTCTGTTTCTTGGATGTAAATACTCGTCCGTGTTTACTATTCCCCAGTAGACTACCAACAAACCCATTTCTTTTTATCTAACACTCGTCCTGTGTTATGATAAAACCTGAGAGCAGCCGTACCCTGCTAGGTGGTCGTCCTCCACCTCTTGATGGTCGTCCTCCATCATGCTCATCCGATGGCCGTCCCCATCGTTGATATTTAGCAGCCGTCCCCTTCTAGGTGGTCGTCCTCCACCTCTTGATGATCATCCTTCATCAATTTTATCCAATGGCCGTCCCCATTGTTGATTTTGGTTATCTGGCATTCGTCCTATGTCATGATAAACCCTGAGAGCAGCCGTCCCCTGCTAGGTGGTCGTCCTCCACCTCTTGATGGTCGTCCTCCATCATGCTTATCCGATGGCCGTCCCCATCGTTGATTTTCGGCAGCCGTACCCTGCCTGGTGGTCGTCCTCCACCTTAGATGACCGTCCCTCATCTTACCCCCAACAGAGCAGCCGTCCCCTGCTAGGTGATCGTCCTTCACCTTTGATGGCCGTACCCCATCATCTGTTTATTTCATTTATTCTTTAACCCGATGGCCGTCCCTGTCGTGGTCCCTTTTCTTTTAGCCCGATGGCCGTCCCCATCGTCGGTTACCTTGCTTTATGAACTTGATAGTCGTCCCCGTCATGTTTCATCAATCCCCATAGAATTTTACTGCTTTACCTTGATGGTCGTCCCCATCATAATATCCTTTTTCCCAGCTAGTCGGTCGTCCCCGTCTTGGCTTTACCCTTTATCCCCAGCATGTCGGCCGTCCCCGTCATTGCTTTATTTTCCGCACTTTTCCCAGCATGGCGGCCGTCCCCGTCATTGCCTTTTACCCAGCAGTCGTCCTCTGCTCGACGGTCGTCCTCCGTCGCCCATACTTTACAGTATACTTTATTTTCTTTTACAAATCTATATCCCTTTTCTTCTTCATTCTGTGAGTGCAAATTTTGGACTGTCTTTGGTATTCAACCACAAGTTATCTTGTTTGCCTGTTAAGCAGTCGCTTACATCCTGCACAGCTAACTCATGCTTGAATAGGGGCAGCTGTAAACACCCCAAATTTGCCCTCACCCATTCACACCATGGCTTGTGATCATCTCATATGCATAAACACAATCATATCATCTCATATCTCATTTTTGATTCACTGCATAGATTCAAAGTCATCTGCACCTAGGGTTTGTGATCTGAGCAATCCAAGAGCCTCCTGAGCCACTCCAAAGGCCATCAATCACTTCAAAGGGGTTCATGTGTGTTCTTATATCTTATTACATCTTTTCAAAGTCAAAAATGCAAAAGAATCACAAGAACTGGGATTGGTGTGGATGCAGAGCCAAGTTTGACTGCACAGTTGACCCAAAATTAGGGTTTTGGTTTCAGAGGCCATAACTCCAAATTTTTTGGTCATTATTGTTTCCATTGGTCTCTATATGGTATAGGGAGTATGCATATCAATTTTCATGAAGAAATTCCATGGGGAAGTCATCTGATCAAGAGTTGACTTTCCAGACAAGTCAGTGTAAAATCAGGGCATCTGAGGCCCCCAATGACCCAACCAAGGGGTGATCTTCATCACTTTGAGTGTATATGATCTTTATTTGATCATGGAAGAAGGTTGAAGTTCACAAAATTCAAGAATTACAAGTTTTTGCAAAGTTGACTTTTTAGGGCATGGTTGACTTTTCAAGAATATGTCATTTTATGCCATTTTTCAAGCCTTGCTTTTTGATCCAAAAATGCTTCAAATGGAAAAACTTTGGTCATGAAAGTTGTAGAATACATTTTTCCCTTTTCAAAAAGTACAAGAACATGATCTAATTCTTCTTGGATCAAAAGTTATGGTGTGACAAAGTTGGCAAAAATCATTAATTTTCAAGATGTGCACCAAATGAGAAACTTGCAAGAACTTTGTACCAAGGCATTTGCAACCACTAATTCATGTCTAACCACTACATAAACATTCTATGTGACATAAAAATCATATTTGAACCAAAGTTTCTCATGATTCATGGCTTGTGTAGCAATATAGTTACATGTGAACCAAAGTTGATCAAATTGCAAAACCATCATGACACCTCCTACCACTTGCTACATTGGATGCTGAACCATGCTAGCCCTCCACACACACCTTGTTGCGCAGCCCATGCCTCTTGTACCAAGCTAGAACTTAGCCCATACCCTCCTTACAACAAAGTGGACTTTTTGCAAAAGTAAACATCCCAATCACAGCAGGCCAGGTCACATCACCTGACCAATGGGAGTTCTTTATGCAAAGCAAATGCTGGCCATAACACATAACAAGCAAGGCTGAAACAGATCACAACATCATATACACAAAATCACCCCTTCAAGCATTTCTCTTCGAAACTCTCTGCCCAACACACAAACACAAAAACCAAGTCCATTGATCAACTCACCATGCTTCACTGAGCCAAAACCAACAAGACTTAGGCCTGAATCAAGCAAGAACACCATTCCTCCATTTTCACTCTCAGAAGTAAAACCATTCGAAACTCACTCCACAGGCCATAAACACCCAAACAAACTCCACAAACCTTCTCCACTCATCATCCTGACCACAAAGAACCTTTCACCATTGCCAGAAACAGCCTGAATCATAAACACGATTCACACCTGAGCTTGAACAGAACTTTTTCAATCTCTCAAACCAGCCAACATAAACTCCTTCTAAGCATTCAAGGATCATCAAGGGACCAAGTAGAGTGGATTGCATCAAAAGGAGAAGGCAGAAAGTTGCTGGATTGAAAGCTTCGAAACTCAGGTAGCTCAAGAACATTTTTTCCAGAAATCGTTTTTTAAGTTCTCAAGTTGTTCTATATGCTTCACTGATTGTTCTGATGCCTTTAGTTTTGAAAATGGTGGAGAGATGAGAGTTTACCATGCTTCTGAAACTTTTTGCCCTAGAAATAGATTGATTCGATTCAGCCATTTTATGAATGATAAATTTGTTTTGATTTAGAGTTTTGATTCGTGAGTGAGTGGGAATCAGTTATGTGTTTTTAGATTTCGTTTTAGATGCGTTTTGAAGAAGTTTGAGGTTTGGGGTGAACGTAGAAGATGACCGGAACACTGTTCCGGTCATCTGAGAGTAATTAACGGTGGGATTAGGGCATAAGCATTGATTAGTTGAGTTTGAATACTGGCCGTGGGATTTGGCGCCAGGTCAATGCGCGCGTGTTTTTGTTTGAATCCAGGCCATCAGATCTGTTGACTTCTCATTAATTCAGTTTAATTTCATTTTTATTTTCATTTTTTTTCATTTAATTTCCACAATTTATTTAAAATAGTAAAATTGTTTTAAAAATTATGAAACTTTTTGTCAAGAGTTTCATTAATTTTTAAAACCCAAAAATATTTTTATTTTCATTTTTAGCATTAAAAAAGTATTTTTAAATATTTAAAAGTTTATTTTTAATTGATTAATGAGAATTAATTTATTAAAAATACTTTTAGGTATTTAAAAATCAACAAAAAATTCATGAAATGTTCTAAGACATTTAGAAACATTGTCCAACCTTCAAACCAAATTTATTTTTTGATCTTGATGCATTTTAAGAATTTCTCATTGAA
Organism: Lathyrus aphaca; assembly: GCA_963966055.1. Taxonomy (NCBI): domain Eukaryota; kingdom Viridiplantae; phylum Streptophyta; class Magnoliopsida; order Fabales; family Fabaceae; genus Lathyrus; species Lathyrus aphaca. The sequence goes on along the minus strand of OZ014520.1, from coordinate 327,692,075 downwards.
TTAAAATCATTTTTGTGCATTATTTTGATCCAAAGTTCAAAAAATCATTTCTGCCTATCCATGAAGAGTTGGACATTGATTCTTTTTGCATGGCATTGTGTTTAGCATGAAGTTTGTGAGATTAAATGGCCATGATTTGATCTTTCATTTTCCTTTTGTTTGACAATTTTCTTGTTTAGGGACCCTAAAAACCCTAGAATCTTGTAAAACCCATAACATGAGGTTGGCTAGGAGTTGAGACCTCTCCTTTGAGCATTGGTTTAGTATAGGATTAGGGGTCCTTTGAGTGACATTTTCAATTTTTTATCTTAGGGTTTGCTTCTGATTTTGATTTTTGTTTGTTGCATTGATCATAAACCCTAATTTGGGCTTCCATATGCATCCATCTTGCATTCTCTTGCATAACATGACTTTCCATGACATTTCAAGCATCCATTTGATTCATTTGACATCATAAGACATATTGAAAGCATGTTTGATCATTGCATCATGTATTTGCCATGTTGTATGCCATGTGCACTTCATAGCTTTTCATGTATGTCCTTGCTTCCTAACTTGCTTCATTTGCATTCATGAACTTGTATGATCATTTCCATGTGCTGCCTCATGTTTGTAGCATCTCATAGCATCATTAGCATCATGTATATGCTTCTAGTTTTGTTTCTCATCATATCATCTCATCCCATTTTGCATTGCATTGCATTTCTTTTCTAACCTTTCAGGTGGTAAGTGACTTTGAGAAGTGAATTTGCCTTCACTTCTCATGACTTTTCTTCTTATCTCTCGCATCCATGCTGCATTTTTGGTATGTGTTTGAGATTGAGCTTGCTCTTTCTTCTTCTTCCCACTTTCTTTCTTCAAGTGACTTGACTTCTTGGATGAAGCAAGTTACTTTGCTTCTCTTGATCCTTTCATCTGCTTCCTGGTGGTTCCATTGAAGACTTCTCTTGAAAACCTCACAAACCTTAGGAACAACCAAGCATGACAATGATTAGGGTTTTGATTAGTCCCCCTTCTTAGTTTTACCTTTGGGTCTCTTTTGAGTCTTCTCTTCTCACCTCATAATCAAGGATTAAACCCTAAAGGCTTTAAGGCTTTGTGATTAAGTTTATGCCTGCATCCTTCTATTAGGATGGAGTGTATAACTTTAATCCTAAGTGTTAAACCCTTAATGTGTTTAAATCTCTTAATCAATTCACATAATAATCATCAAGACATCATACTTGTAACTTGGGCCTTGCATTAGGGTTCTAATTCTTCCTTAAATGGTTAAGAAGGACTAACCCTAGTGTTAATGGACAAGTCCCCCTCAAGTTGTCTTACAAACCATAAAACTCACTTCTTCATCATATAATTAAATAAAATCCACTTAACAAAGGCTTGTTTTGTCATGAGTTTAATCCCTAATCATGGATTAAGTTGAGGAGCTTTCCTCAGCTTAAACATTCTCATCTATTATCCTTCTATTAGGATGGTGTAATGGGTCTGTTTAATCCCTGATTATGGCTTAACCTCATTACCCAACACTAAACAAAAACAACAAAAACATCTAAATAATCACAAGTAGGTTAATGATCTTAATCCTACATCAAAGGTGACCAAGTGTGAGAATTTGACTTCACACTTAAGGTATTCTCATTACCCCTAATCAGAGGGAAGATGTGATGAGTCTACTAAATCCATTGGTTCAGGCTCAAGCTCATTAACTTATGACAAACTTCAAAAAGCAATAAAAGACTGAAAATATAAAAACAAACAATAATCGTCTCCTTCGGGATTCTTTTCTCATCTCCTTCACTCATAAACGAGAACTTGCTTCTTCCGTCTAATGCAAGACAGTTTGCACCTGAGCCAGACAGGTCCTACACTTGAGCATAGGCAAGTAAGCAGTTCATCAGTCAATTCATCTTTCAGTCTCTTTGGGTTGAACTACGGTGTTCTGACTTCCTCATTGCACGAGAGGATACGTAGGCATAACTTAACAGTTATCGAACAAAAGTCTCTGTATATTCCCCCTCCTTCCAGCATTATTCTTTAAGCCTCATGATCTTGAGCACTTCACTCTTGTTCCTACACTGACACTGTATATATTACACTTTACACTTTTTACATTGACACCTGTACATTTTGTTTTCCAGCTCTTTACACACAGATTGCACTGACACTACCCCTTTAAAATACAAATCTTTTAAGCGTGGATTCCGTCGAGTACGACGGACAATCTGGGTGCTAATACCTTCCCAGGTTGTAACCAACCCCCTTTCTCAGTCTCTCTGGTTCGCAACCCTCTTATCCATATCTTTCTAGGTCTATGCAGCATTACCTTTCCTCCGGGATAAAAATGCCTAGCTGGCGACTCTTTTCATCTCCAGTGAGTTCACTGCTGTGTGTTCTCATTGTCCCTTTCGCCGACCGTTCGCGTCTGTACCCTATCTGACCTAGCTTCATTTAGTGGGAGCGACACACTCCAGAGTGATGTGTAAAGCTTTGTTATGATGACGACCTTCCGTAGTCAAATCAGTGTTGGTGAAGCCTAGCCCATGGCTAGTATTAACATTAGATACCACTGTATCAAGCTGATTTACCGTGATCTCCTCAGGCACGTAGGCTGCGTGCAAGACTTTAAGTAATGCATCCCGATGTGCTTCGGAACACAACAGCAGGGATATGATGGAGATCTTGGAAGGAGTCTGGTGGAGCTGATCCACAACCTTGTAGTCGCTTCTCTTGATTATCCTCATAAATTCATCCACATTCTGATCAAAGGATGTTTTATGGGCTTCTTTCAAAGTTGGCTCTTCCGGCACCATATTTTTACCTTTGGCTTTGGTAGCAGCCTCTGACTCAGTATTAACTCTTGGAACTTGTGACACAAAGAGGCGTCTGCTTCGGGTGAAGCCTCCGCCTCCCCTGACATTATCCACCTGTGGTGTAAGGGCTGAAGATTCAAGAAGGACTCTCTCCCCGTTGCAGTAAAGGTCTGAACCATAATGCCATGGCACAACATTATATGTATCATATGGAATAGGTCCAAGTATCGTGATGGTGACTGGACTGACTGCAGCAAAGGTAGGAACTGTTATCGTCTGTGGATCATAAAATATGGTGACGGGACTTCTGACTGGTGGTGATGAATGACTGAAGTTGGGTTGTTGCTGAGATTGTTGCTGAAATTTTTGCTGAAAATTGTTGGGATCGGGGACCATTGCGGGGTCGTAATATATGGTGACTGTGGAGACGTCGTTGTTAATGGTTGTTGTAGTTGTAGAAGCGGATGCGGTTGAACTAGTGTTTGTTGAAGTGATGGAGGAGGTGGTTGCTGATTTTGTAGACGAGTCTGTCGGAACAACTGTCTTTGAAGTTGTAGGAGGAGTGTCTGTTGTTGCTGTAAGAGGAATTGCTGATGTTGTAGAAACTGTTTATGTTATCTGTATGATACCTTCTCTAATGAGGCCATTGATGCCACTTCTCAAGCTTGCACACCCATTAACGGAAACTTTGCAAGATTCACAGCAGGTCTCAGAACCTGGGAACACCTGGCATTTATAAGTTGAGCTTTAACCTCTGCCAGAGGTGTTTGAATGCTTGCAGTAACTTCAATTAAATTCATGGGTTGATCCTCCTCAATTTCATTTATCCTGGGCCCACCATGGCTGGGCATAGGATTTTTCGTGACATTAGGAGGTGGTGCGAAATTTAAGGCCTTTGAATCAACTAGATCCTGGACCTTCATGTGCAAAGCTCTGCACTTTTCTGTGATGTGGCTAGGTGCATAAGAATGAAAAGCACATCTGGCATTGACATCGTAATTTCTCGGAAGGTTCTGAGGATCTGGTGGAGCCAGAGTCCTTAATTCAACAAGGTTAAGCTTCAGAAGTTGTGGCAACAAGGTGGCATATGGCATTGGTATAGGGTCAATTACCCTGTTGACTTGAGATGGTCTTTGCTGGAAAAGACGTTGTTGTTGGTTGTTGTTGTTGTTATAGGACCTTTGTTGAGGAAAATGTTTATGTTGAGGAAAATGTTGTGGTTGCGGAGCGTATTATTGTTGAGGAGGTGGAGTAGGAATTTTGACAGCGGCAATTGACCTTGGCATATACTGGGGTCTTCCTCTGCCCATGTGTACATAATTTGTTTCACCCGACCTGTGAGGCCCTGCAATTGGTTTCCTTGCACTGCTTGTGCTGGCGCCGTTATAAGAAATCTTTCCCATCTTCAGTAAACTCTCAATCCTTTCTCCAGCTATGACCACGTCGGCAAAGCTAGTGGAAGAGAAAGCAACCAATCTATCAATGTACGTCCCCTGGAGGGTGTTCATAAACATATCTGCCATTTCTCTTTCTGACATTGGAGGTTGAACGGCAGCAGCTAATTGCCTCCATCTCTGAGCATACTCTTTGAAGCTTTCCCTGGAGGATTGTGACTTTCCCATTAGAAGTGTTCTGTTAGGAGCCATGTCTAGATTGTATTGATATTGGCGAATGAAAGCCTCGGCCAAATCTTTCCAATTTCTTACTGTGGCCCTAGTCAAATGAGAGTACCACTCACGGGATGCCCCTGTCAAGCTATCCTCAAAATAAAACATCCATAGCTTTTCATTCCTTGTATAGGCCTTTAATCTTCCCAGGAAGGATTGAAGATGGGTGCGAGGGCAAGATGTACCATTGTATCTTTCAAAGCAGGGAGGTTTGAATTTGTTAGGAATTCTAACTCCCTCTACCAGTCCCATATCCATAACATCAAAACCTAAGGAGTTTTGAGACTCTAGAGACCTCAGCTTTTCTACTATCTCGTCCAGCCGACGATCATAGACTTCATCTCCTGCCCCAACTACATTGAACTGTTCCTCCTGAGGGTCCACTTGCAAGGCACGCCCTCTAGTATTACCCTGGGTATTCCTTATAGCATTAATGTCAGGGTTAAGATGAGGTCCAAACTCTGGGGGATCAGTACGAGGTTGCACATGATCATTGTTGTTGGTACCCCCTGTACCTGGGTGGTTTTCTTCAGGAGTTTTCCGCTCTACCAACTCTCTTAATCTTTCTTGGCTTTGGGCCAACCCAGTCATTACTGCCATGAACTGGTTCATCTGTGCCCTCATCTCAGTCCTTTCATTAGCCATCTGGGTTCTCACGTCAGTCAGATCTTGCTGAACCTGGTCCATCTGTAAGCCCAGAAGGTTGTTTCTTGTGGGATACCGGTGAACTCTGTTGATGGGGAAGACTCTTCTACTAGCAATGTTTCCTGAAACCACAACAAAGTGAGAAACAAAAAAATATACTTACAAAACAAAGAAATGAGGTTAGTATGCAATGCATGATGTCTATTTGTCTTCCAAGGGTATCCGGTTTGGTTCTTTGGTTTTGACCTTCCAGACCTCGAGGAATGATGATATTGGAGAGAGATGAAGCCCACAAAATAACATAAACCATATATTACAAAATATAAAGATACATAGTTTGATTACAAAAATCTCCCCACGATGGGTCAAAATACAACAAAATCAAAAGTACAAACAAGATGAAGTACAAAGAAAGAAATCAAACATCCAATCCATAATCATCCTCTCTGACTTCCGTCAGGAGAGCATCAGTCACTGGGCCAACTGGATGCTTTGTGATGGTCCTGATAAGAAGGTTCCTGGTGGCAATGGCACTTGTCAACTTCTTATGCTTGTCTTGGTCTTTTGATCTCTTCAACCCCGTCCGAAGTTTCAACTCAGAGATTTCCTTCTGTGCTACTAACAAAGCCTCCTGATTCTTCTTCTTACTAGCTTCCAGCTGCTCTATCCTGGCCTGGGTCCTTTGATCTTCCTGTGAACGAGCCTCAGTGATTCTGATCCATCTAGCTTGACTCTCTTCCAAGTAGTGCTCAGCTCTGGCCTTTTGAATCTTGGCTTCCTTGCAAGCATTCTTCAACACTAACTCTCCTTCTCTAGCCCTTCTGATGTAATCATCTGTCTTCTCAATCTTGGTCATGTACTCAATCCGAAGATTTTTTAACCTTTCATTGTCCAGACGACTATCATTCCTCTCCCAGAGGGTCTTCTTTAGAGCTTCATACAAATAGGTATTCCTTTCTTTCAACTTCTCAAACTCCTCTAAACTGACTGTAGCCACAGGCTCTACTATTGGTGGTCCAGGAACATCCTCCAGGGTGAATGGCATACGGGTGATCTGTCCCCTGATACGAGACCAATCAAGATATTGAGCTGAAGCTATGTTATTACATTTGCCAAGAATGGTTGTCCCTTTTGTCTGAATGTTATCCCAAGCCCAGGCTGCTTGTCGGGCAATGGCAAGGTTATGTTGAATATCACAGTAAAGGGTTTCTGAAAAATATTGCTCTCTCGGTGGATGTACCAAGGCATACCTTAATTGCCTTTTGAACAGCAAAGGATTGTAGTTGATGCAACCTTTTACTCCAATCAGAGATACATTGGGGTACTGCCCATAGCTGGTGATGATATCTCTTCCCTTGGTGCTCTGAGCGTACCATCTGATGTCTTATGAAGTAAGGGCAATCATTCTCTTAGCCCAGTTTCTTGACTGATGAGGATTCAAGAAAGCTTCTGACTTTGGCAAGTGCCTCAATAACCAATAAAAGAAGAGAGGTGCACAACATCTGACTAATCTTCCCCTCTGCTTTTCATTCCTTTGATGCACTGAGTATTAAAAGTCTCCAAGCAAGGTAGGGACTGGATTCTTCAACAAGAAAAGGTGGATAGCACTCTTGCTTACAAACTTAGGCTCGTTTGTAAACAAGATGATACCATATATGCTAAGGGCCAGAAGAGCACAAACAGTGTCCCACTTCCCTGCTACAACATGAATGGTAGCCTGAGTAACCAAGAAGTCCAAATGAAGTCCTGGGATTCTAGCCTTGGTGGTCATATTCTGGTCAATGAGGGTGGATTCCAAGTACAGAGCCTTAGCTATATCTTCATTCCTGGGAGCAGTCATCTCAGGGTTGAAAGGAATCCCTCTCCTGATGGAGACACCCAACAACATGGAGAACTCCTCTAGAAAAGGGCCCAACTGAAAGTCTGGAAAGGTAAAACATCTGAGTGGAGGGTCATATAACTGAAGGCAAGTGTGGATCATACTCCTCTGTGATGCATCCAAGTCCATGATCATGTCCATAATGCCACCATAATGTTACCTGAATAAAGGGACATGATCAGGAGTGGTGAGTGTCTGAATCTGCCTGATACCTGCCAGAGTGGGCTCAAAGAAATGATAAGTGATGTTGCTCTTCCTGGATGGGTCCATGCTGACAATGGATGCTGAAGGAAACAACTGAGGAGAACTGCTGATGAAGGCCACTGATGAAGGTACTGAAGAAGAGTCTCTGATGAAGATAACTGATGAAGATGGTGTAAACACCCAAAATTTGCCCTCACCCATTCACACCATGGCTTGTGATCATCTCATATGCATAAACACAATCATAATCATCTCATATCACATTTTTGATCCATTGCATTGGTTCTAGGTCATCTGCATCTAGGGTTTGTGATCTGAACAATCCAAGAGCTTCTTGAGCCACTCCAAAGGCCATCAATCACTTCAAAGGGATCCATGTGTGCTCTTATATCATATTATATCCTCACAAAGCCAAGAATGCCAAAGAATCACAAGAACTGGGATTGGTGTGGAGGCAGAGCCAAGTTTGACTGCACAGTTGACCTAAAATTAGGGTTTTGGTTTCAGAGGCCATAACTCCAATTTTTTTGGTCATTCTTGTTTCTATTGGTCTCTATATGGTATAGGGAGTATGCATATCAATTTTCATGAAGAAATTCCATGGGGAAGTCACCTGATCAAGAGTTGACTTTCTGGACAAGTCAGTGCAAAATCAGGGCATCTGAGGCCCCCAATGACCCAACCAAGGGGTGATCTTCATCATTTTGAGTGTATATAATCTTTATTTGATCATAGAAGAAGGATGAAGTTCACAAAATTCAAGAATTACAAATTTTTGCAAAGTTGACTTTTTAGGGCATGGTTGACTTTTAAAGAATATGTCATTTTATGCCACTTTTCAAGCCTTGCTTTTTGATCCAAAAATGCTTCAAATGGGAAAACTTTGGTCATGAAAGTTGTAGATTAGACCTTTCCCTTTTCAAAAAGTACAATAACATGACCTAATTCATTTTGGATCAAAAGTTATGGTTCACCAAAGTTGGCAAAAATCACTAATTTTCAAGTTATGCACCAATTGGAAAATTTGCAAATTCATGTACCAAGCATTCTAGTGACTACAAATTGACTTCAAAGCTTCATCACATGATCATACATGACCCCAAAAACAGAATTGGCCCAAGGAATTTTACATTGCTTGCCTTGATTTTCAAAGTTCCATAAGGCATGTTTCATGAGTATGCAAAAGGGGATTCTTGGCAAAACCATTCCTCAAGGAATTATGTGATCACTAGCTGATCTCTAAACATTGCCATGACTAAATGTAACATTGTGCAACAAAATTCAGCAAGAGTTTTTCATGTACATAGCACAAATTCATGAGGAAACATCAAGTTGTCAAGTTGCAAGATCACTCTCAATTCATGATCCATATGTTGCAGTCAGCTACAAACAATCCAAGGGCCCTCCTCAACTCAAGCTGGAGCAAGACATGACCTCACACAGTTGTTGCCATGGCCCATACTCTCAAGGACACAAACTTGACTTTTTTGCAAAAGGCTCCCATACTCTTGGCACAGTAAACAGCCACCCTACTAACCTGCCCCACAGGCTATCCACACAAGTTGGAGATGATATAGCAAAGCATTGAGCATTGAAGCTGGCCAGAACTCAGCATACCAAAAAACTGTCACCAAGCTTTCCTTCTTCGAATCACCTTCCACAGCCACAAAACATCAAAACTTTCTTCACTAACAAATCAAACACATAAAGAGGAGCCAGAATCAGCCATTAACAGAGCTTGAAACCACTCATACACAAACTCCATTTTCTGATACACCAGAACTGGACTCTTCAAACTAGCTTGTTTAAGCTCATTCCAAGTCTTCCATTAGCACTAGGGGAGTCAGTGGAGCAAGCTTGCACCAAAGAATAGCTCTGAAAGCCCAGAAACAGGAGTCTCCAGCTCAGGTATGACCATGGATTCTTTTTCTCAGAACTTGCATTTTGAGTTATAAATTGGTTGCTTATGTCTTGCTGGTCATGGGGATGCCTTTAGAATCGAAAATAGATGAGAAATGAGTTTGTATTGTTACTCTGAAATTTCACCCGTGAATTTTATTTCCTTCGATTTGCCTGATTCTTGATGTTTAAATGATGTTTGAGAGTGGATTCGTGTCCTAGGATGTTAGAGGATCACTTGGCTGTGTTTAATTTGATGTTTAGAGGCCTGAATCATGATTTAGGGTTTTGATGCTGCCGGAGAAGATGACCGGAGCTTCCCTCCGGTCACCTGAATGTCATTTGCCCTAATCCCAGTCATTAACTTCCATTTGAATCTGGAGTGTAGGATTAGTTGACCCCATTGACTTGCCGCGTGAATGACTGGCCCAGATTCACTCGTTTAGCCGTAATCCCTTTAGTTAGTTTTAATTAATCATAATTAATTTAATTTAATCAAGACCAACCACAGCCCTTGGATAGCGCGCTAGTCAACCTTTTCAAACCCAGTTCAAATCTCCACCATCAGATCTGAATACTTTCCATTTATTTACTTTTATTTTCATTTTCTTTGTATTTAATTTCCATAATTTATTTAAAATAGTAAAAATTGTTTAAAAATTATGAAACTTTTTGTCAAGAGTTTCATTAATTTTTAAAACACAAAAATATTTTTATTTTCATTTTTAGCATTTAAAAAGTATTTTTAAATATTTAAAAGTTTATTTTTAATTGATTAATGGAAATTAATTCATTAAAAATACTTTTAGGTATTTAAAAATCACCAAAAAATTCATGAAATGTTCTAAGACATTTAGAAACATTGTCCGACCTTCAAACCAAATTTATTTTTTGATCTTGATGCATTTTGAGAATTTTTCATTGAATTAAAATCATTTTTATACATTAATTTGATCCAAAGTTCCAAAAATCATTTCTGCCTATCCATGAAGAGTTGGACATTGATTCGTTTTGCATTGCATTGTGTTTAGCATGTAGTTTATGAGATTAAATGTCCATGATTTGATCTTTCATTTTCCATTTGTTTGGTAATTTTCTTGTTTAGGAACCCTAAAACCCTAGAAAACTTAGAAAAATCATAACTTGAAATTGGTTAAGAGTTGAAACCTCTCCTTTGGGCATTGGTTTAGTATAGGATTAGGGGTCCTTTGAGTGGCATTTTCAATTTTTTATCTTAGGGTTTGCTTCTGATTTTGATTTTTGTTTGATGTATTGTTCATAAACCCTAATTTGGGCTTTCATATGCATCCATCTTGCATTTCCCTTGCATAACATGACTTGCCATGACATTTCAAGCATCCATTTGATTCATTTGACATCATAAGACATATTGAAAGCATGTTTGATCATTGCATCATGTATTTGCCATATTGTATGCCATGTGCACTTCATAACTTTTCATGTATGTTCATGGTTCCTAGTTTGCTTCATTTGCATTCATGAACTTGTATGATCATTTCCATGTGCTGCCTCATGTTTGTAGCATCTCATAACATCATTAGCATCATGTAGATGCTTCTGGTTTTGTTTCTCATCATGTCATCTCATCTCATTTTGCATTGCATTGCATTTCTTTTCTAACCTTTCAGGTGGTAAGTGTTTTTGAGAAGTGAATTTGCCTTCACTTCTCATAACATTTCTTCTCATCTCTCTCATGCATTCATGCTGCATTTTTATATGTGTTTGGGTTTGAGCTTGCTCATTCTTCTTCTTCTTACTTTCTTTCTTCAAGTGACTTGACTTCTTGAATGAAGCAAGTTGCTTTGCTTCTTTTGATCCTTTCATCTGCTTCCTGGTGGTTCCATTGAAGACTTCTCTTGAAAACCTCACAAACCTTATGAACAACCAAGCATGACAATAATTAGGGTTTTGATTAGTCCCCCCATTTAGCTTTTACCTTTGTGTCTCATTGAGTCTTCTCTTCTCATCTCATAATCAGGGACTAAACCCTAAAAGCTTTAAGGCTTTGTGATTAAGCTTATGCCTGCATCCTTCTCTTAGGATGGAGTGTATAACTTTAATCCTAAGTGTTAAACCCTTAATGTGTTTAACTCCTTTAATCAATCCATCTAATAATCATCAAGACATCACACTTGTAACTTGGGCCTTGCATTAGGGTTCTAATTCTTCCTTAATTGGTTAAGAAGGACTAACCCTAGTGTTAATGGACAAGTCCCCCTCAAGTTGTCTTACAAACCATAAAACTCACTTCTTCATCATATCATTAAATAAAATCCACTTAACAAAGGCTTTGTTTTGTCATGAGTTTAATCACTAATCATGGATTAAGTTGAGGAGCTTTCCTCAGCTTAAACATTCTCATCTATTATCCTTCTATTAGGATGGTGTAATGAGTCTGTTTGATCCCTGATTATGGCTTAACCTCATTACTTAACACTAAACAAAAACAACAAAAACATCTAAATAATCAACAAGTAGGTTAATGATCTTAATCCTACTCCATTGTGATTAAGTGTGAGAAGCTGACTTCACACTTAAGGTATTCTCATTACCCCTAATCAGAGGGAGGATGTGATGAGTTTACTAAATCCATTGGTTTAGGCTTAAGCTCATTAACTTATGACAAATCCAAAAGCAATAAAAGACTAAAAAAGCAAAAACAAACAATAATCGTCTCCTTCGGGATTCTTTTCTCATCTCATTCACTCACAAACGAGAACTTGCTTCTTCCGTCTAATGCAAGACAGTTTGCACCTGAGCCAGACAGATCATACACTTGAGCATAGACAAGTAAGCAGTTCACAAGTCAATTCATCTTTCAGTCTCTTTGGGTCGAACTACGGTGTTCTGACTTCCTCATTGCACGAGAGGATACGTAGGCATAACTCAACAGTTATCGAACAAAAGTCTCTGTATATTCCCCCTCTTTTCAGCCTTATTCTTTAAGCCTCATGATCTTGAGCATATCATTCCTGTTCCTGCACTGACACTATATATATTACACTTTACACTTCTTTTACACTGACACCTGTACATCCTTTTCCAGCTCTTTTATACACAAATTGCACTGACACTACCCCTTTAAAACACAAATCTTTTAAGCGTGGATCCCGTCGAGTACGGCGGACAATCTGGGTGCTAATACCTTCCCAGGTTGTAACCAACCCCCTTTCTCAGTCTCTCTGGTTCGCAACCGTCTTATCCATCCTTCCTAGGTCTATGCAGCATTACCTTTCCTCCAGGATAAAAATGCCTAGCTGGCGACTCTATTCATCTCCAGTGAGTTCACGGCTATGTGTTCTCACTGTTCCCTTCGCCGACCGTTCGCGTCTGTACCTTTATCTGGGCCTGGTCCCACTTATCGGGAGCGACAGCTTGGCGACTCTGCTGGGGAACCTTATACTGCAACCAGGGCTTCTGGTCCTTTTTGTGGGTTCCTCCTAGCGCTTGATTGATTTGTGTTTACTGGGGTGTTATGTGTTTATTTGTGTTTGTACATTTGTGTTTATTCTTGCTTTATGTACAGTTGTTTACTGCTTTCTTTATAGTTTTGCATTATATCATATTGTCATACTGTGCTGCTGGCTGGATCTGTTTGTTTGCTTTGGTGGGTGGGTGTTCTATTGAGAGTTGAGGTCCTATACCTGGGACTTGAGTGACACCTAGGCTAGAGTGGTTCATATTCTTTCCCATTCCATCTCGGTCTGGTGCGGGAATATGAAACACGGTTCAGATATGGGTTTCTCCTTGAGAACTCTGTGTTGCAGATTTCCTGCAATACTAGGGCTATCTGGGAAGCCTGCTAAGTCTGGATGACCTTTTAGTATTGACCTTCAGAAACTGAGGTGAATTAGAGGAGGAACATTTATGGTTATTGTAAACACTGTACCTCCGGGTTAGAAGTGTTTACACTTCTCATAACTGATCCAAGTCTAAGGATCCTTGTTTTAGAACACCACCTGTGAGGGGGTTGGGCTGTTTACAGGTTTGCAGGTACCTTGGCCTCAGAATACCCTGTTACTTTGTTTGTGTAAGAATACTCCATTTTGGGACAGTTCTTGTGATTCTAAACCCTAGACATGTGGCTCTTTATTTGAGCCCCCCACCTTGGTTACTGGACTTATGGACCTCCATCTGGATTTCTTACACACATGGACTTATATCAGAGCACTTGATTTGATCCAGCTCAGTCACAAACCCTTGCATATCATTTGCATACATAATCATTGCATCATACTGACATTTGCTTATTTGTGTTTCAGGGTATCCACTTTCATTTTTGGTTTGGTTTTGACCCTATCTTCAGTATTGACCTATCTTCATCAGCACCTGCTTCAGCTATCAGCTATCAGCTATTTGTTTCAGTCACCTGCACCAGCCAATCAGTGGCCCATTCTTCAGTATCATCATCAGCACTTGTCTCTACTCAGTCTCAACAACATGGCACCTAAAAAGAGCAACATCACCTACCACTTCTTCCAGCCAGAGCTGGCTGATATCAGGAGGATTCAGACCCTGATCACTCCAGATCACATACCATTGTTCAGGGAACACTATGGAGATATACTTGATATGGTTATGGATCTGGACCCTTCACAGAGAAGCCTGATCCACACTTGCATTCAGTTTTATGATCCCCCACTGAGGTGTTTCACCTTTCAGGACTTTCAGCTGGGCCCTCTATTAGAAGAATACTCATCATTGGTTGGCATGCCTATCAGGGGTGGAATCCTTATCAACCCTGAGATGGTCTTTCCTGGTAATGGAGAAGTAGCAAAGGCTTTGCATCTGGAACCTGTTCTGATTGAGCAGCATATGACTGCTAAGGCTGGAATCCCTGGCTTCCATATGGATTTCTTAATCTCTCAAGCTACCCTGAAACCTTCCTAAGGAGAGTGGAAAGCTGTCTGTGCTTTGCTGGCCCTGAGCATATATGGGATCATATTATTTGCAGATGAGCCTCGATTCATCAGCAAAAATGCAATCCATCTTTTCATCCTGAAGAACCCAGTGCCCACTTTATTGGGGGATCTCTATTACTCAGTGCATCAGAGGAATGAAAAGCAGAGGGGAAGATTAGTGAGGTGTTGTGCTCCTTTGTTCCATACTTGGCTTCTCAAGCATTTACCCAAGACAGATGCATTTTTGAATCCTCATCAGCAGAGAAACTGGGCTAAGAGACTCACTGCACTAACTTCAGCTGATATCAGGTGGTGCACCCAAAGCACCAAGGGCAGGGATATCATCACCAGCTGTGGGCATTTTCCCAATGTGCCCCTAATAGGAGTTAAGGGTAGTATCAATTACAACCCTCTGCTGTTCAAAAGACAACTGGGCTATGCACTGGTCCACACTCCTAAGGCACAGGACTTGGTTGAGACTCTTTATTGTGAGAACAAGCCTAATCTGGCTATTGTTAGGCAGGCTGCCTGGGCCTGGGATAATGTTCAAACCAAGGGAGTAACCATTCTGGGGAAGTGCAACAATGTAGCATCAGCACAATATTATGAGTGGTCCCATGCCAGGGCTCAATTTTCTGGAATGCCCTTTACCATGGAAGATATGCCTGGATCATCCTCAGCACCACCTCCTGCCACTGTCAGTTAGAGGAGTTTGATAGCTTGAAAGAAAGGAATGAGAAGTTGACTCAGGCTTTGCAGAAGACCCTCTGGGAGAGGAATGATGGTAGGTTGGATATTGAGAGGTTAGAGAAGCTGAGAGTGGAGCATCTGGCTAAAATTGAGAAGTCTGGGGATTATATCAAGAAGTCTAAAGCTGGAGAACAAATTCTGAAGAATGCTTGCAAGGAAGCCCAGTTCTAGAGAGCAAGGACAGACTTGTATCTGAAGGAGAGTCAGGCTAGGTGGGTCAGGATCACCGAGGCTCGTACTCTGGAAGATAAGAGGGTCCAAGACAGGATAGAACAGCTAGAAGCTAGTGCAAAGGAGCAGCAGGAAGCCCTGGCAGCAGCCCAGAGGGAAATATCAGAGCTAAATATCAGAGCTGGAGTGAAGAGGTCAAAGGACCAAAGTCAGCACAAGAAGCTAACTGCAGCTGTTACGACCCGGAACCTCCTTATCAGGAATCTCACGGAGCGTCCAGCTGATCCTGTGACCGAAGCACTTCTCAAGGAAGTTCGGGAGGATGAGTTTGGTCTTGATGTTTGACCATTTGCTTGTTGTTGCTTTCATTCATTGTACTTTTATTTTCTTGTGATGTATTTTGACCCCTCAGAGGGCTTGTATTTGTAAACAAACTATGTACCATTTTGCTTTTTGTAATATATGTATTAGTTTGTTCCATCCAAGTTTACTTCGAAAGCAACATCAACAGCATCTTCAAGGGTCTGGAAGGGTCAAAACTGAATGCCAAGCCGGATACCTTGAAAACAAATAAGCATACTGCATTGCATGCTAACCCTTTGTTTGTTTTGTAGGTTTTTGTTTTATTGTTGCTAACTCTGTTGTGATTCTCAGGAACTATTGCTCGATGCCGGGTATTTCCCCTCAACCGTCCGCACCGTTATCTAACCCGTAACAACCTTCCGGGCATACAAATGGATCAGGTACAGCAGGACCTTGCAGAGGTTAGAAATCAAATGGCAAACGAAAGATTGGAAATGAGAACGCAGATGACTCAGTTTATGGAAGTGATGAACAACATGGCTCAGAGCCAAGAAAGATTGAGGGCCATGGTGGAAAGGCAAAATCAAGAAGATCCACATATAGGAACTGCCGGTACCAGCAACAATGAAAGGGTTCAACCTCATGTTAACCCCCCTGTATTTGGCCCCCATCTTCATCCAGAGGTCAACATTCCTGCAAATGTTCAAGGGACTGCCACTGCAGGCAGGGTACTGCAAGAAGACCCCCAAGAGGATCAGTTCACGGTAATGGGTGCTGGGGAGGAAGCTTATGATAGAAGGTTGGATGAGATAGCTGAGAAATTGAGGTCCTTAGAGTCTCAAAACTCTTTGGGTTTCGATGTCATGGACATGGGCTTGGTAGACGGGGTCAGGATTCCCCATAAGTTCAAGCCTCCTTGTTTTGAAAAATACAACGGGACTTCATGCCCCCGGACTCATTTACAATCATTTCTAGGGAGGTTGAAGGCCTATACTATGGATGAGAAGCTCTGGATGTTCTATTTCGAAGACAGCTTGACAGGAGCTTCAAGAGAATGGTACTCTCACCTGACAAGGGCAACCATCAGGTGTTGGAAGGATTTGGCAGAAGCTTTCATCAGACAGTATCAGTACAATTTAGACATGGCACCCAACAGGACTCTCCTAATGGGAATGTCACAGTCGTCAAGGGAAAGTTTCCGAGAATATGCCCAGAGATGGAGGCAACTGGCTGCTGCTGTTCAGCCACCTATGTCTGAAAGGGAAATGGCAGATATGTTTATGAACACCCTTCAGGGGACATATATTGACAGGTTGGCTGCTTTCTCTTCCACTAGCTTTGCGGATGTTGTCATAGCTGGGGAGAGAATTGAGAGCCTGTTGAAGATGGGCAAGATTTCTGACAATGGTGCCAGCTCGTCCAGTAGTACAAGGAAGCCTTTTGCAGGCCCAAGAAGAACTGGCGAGACCAATGCCATCCACACCAACAAGGGCAGACCCCAGTATGTTCACAGGTCTGTAGCAGCAATCACCATTCCCGCTCCATCTCACCCTCAACCAGCTTATCAACCTCCGCAACAAAACTATCATCCACAACCTTAGTACCATCAACAAGCTCAGTATCCTCCGAGGAACTACAACAACACCAACAACAACACCAACCAGCAAAGGCCATTTCAGCAGAGGCCATCCCAAGCCAATAGGGTGATCGATCTGATCCCTATGCCATATGCTACATTGCTGCCACAACTCCTGAAACTCAACCTAGTTGAGCTAAGGACGTTGGCACCTCCAGATCCCAACAGTTTACCCAGGAATTATGACTCCAACGCCAGATGCGCTTTTCATTCAAATGCACCTGGCCACAGTACAGAAAAGTGCAGAGCCTTGCACATGAAGGTACAAGACCTGGTAGACTCAAAAGCTTTGAACTTCGCACCACCACCCAATGTCAATAAGAACCCTATGCCAAACCACGGGGGTACCAGAATTAACGCTATTGAAGAAGACAAGCCGTCTTATTTAATAACCAGTGTGGGTCAGATCCGGACACCGTTGGTGGAAATTAAGGCTCAACTCCTCGAATGTCAAATGTTCCCGGGGTGTGAGTTGGGGTGTGCTTACTGCAATATCTCAGTAAATGGGTGCGATAACCTGAGAAATGGCATAGATGGTCTCATTTAGAGTGGCCAACTTCAAATCACCACATCATTTCCAACAAATCCAGCAATCTCATCAGCAACAACTCCAAAACCTCCTACAACTGCAACAACCATTGTTCCCAACAATTCTTCGGCTTCATCAACAAGTGCTTCATCTGTCATTTCAACTGACCAGATATCAACAAACGTTCCTTCTACAACTCCAGCACCACTCCATTTTGAAACTCCTACAACAACAACACCCATCCTTCCGACAATGTCTCCTACAACATCAACAACAAATCATGAAGATGTCTCAACTGTCACAATATTTTATGATCCTGAAAACAACTCCGCCTACAACTCAGAAAGTGCTGCTCCCATCAGAGCACCTGTCACGATATATTACGATCCACAGACTATCACAATTTCTTCCGCAGCTACAATCAGTCCAGTCACTATCACGGTGCCTGGACCAGTACCTTATGAAAGCAGCAATGCCATCCCCTGGCATTACGGCTCTGACCTGTACTGCGGAGGACAAAAAATCACTTTTGAATCATCAACCCCTGCACCACAAATAGACAATGTGGGAGGAGGCGGAGGCTTCACTCGAAGCGGACGTCTCTTTGCTCCACAAATTCAGAGACCCACTGCCGAAGCAGAAGCTACTGCTAAGGCAAAAGGGAAAAGCTTGGTGCAGGAAGAACAGGTTGTCAAAGAAGCTTTGAAAACACCCTTTGATCAAGAAGTTGATGAGTTCATGCGAATCATCAAGAAGAGTGATTATAAAGTAGTGGATCAGCTTCATCAGACGCCTTCCAAGATCTCAATCCTATCATTGCTTATGTGCTCCGAAGCCCACCGGAACGCACTACTCAAAGTTTTGCACGCAGCTTATGTGCCTGAAGAGATCACTGTCAATCAGCTGGAAGCTGTAGTCGGAAATGTTAATGCTAGTCATGGACTAGGGTTCACCAACACTGATTTGACCACGGAAGGCCGCAACCATAACAAGGCATTGCACATAACCATGGAATGTAAAGGTGCTGTCCTTTCTTATGTGCTGGTAGACATGGGGTCATCCCTCAATGTCTTACCTAAAAAGGCCCTGGTGAAGCTAGAATATGACGGATTGGCGTTAAGACCCAGCAACCTGGTGGTGAGAGCCTTTGATGGTTCAAAGAGATCGGTTCTGGGAGAGATTGAGTGCCCATAACGATTGGCCCGCAAACTTTCAAAACGACCTTTTACGTGATGGATATACAGCCTGCCTACAGCTGTTTATTGGGTAGGCCATGGATTCACGCCGCTGGCGCCGTGACCTCTACCCTTCACCAGAAGTTAAAATACGAGTGGGAGGGTCAAATCGTTACAATCTGTGGAGAGGAGGATATTTTTGTCAGCCACCTGGCTACTTATAAGTACATTGAGATGGATGGGGAGATAAATGAAACAATGAGCCAAGGTTTCGAAGCCTTGAATGTCAATGAAACATCTGCTGTACCTGGTACTTCAATATCATCATACCAACAAGCCCGGAGGGTTGTTGAGGAAGGAACCGCCCAAGGCTGGGGCAAATTGTTACCGGTGGAGAAGAAAGAGGATAGGTTTGGGTTGGGTTACAAACCAACTCAACAAGATCAAGCAGAGGCTGCGAAAGAGCCCAACTTTGTGAGTGGGGGGATGCTCACCCCTGATGCTGTCAACAATGTGGAAGACGAGCTGGAAGAAGAACGCAACCTGGAAGGCTGGATTCGTCCAAAGATCCCGGGGAGCAGTATCTCAAACTGGTCTTCCCAGGAAATTATAAGAGTTACTCATGCAGAGTAATTATTATTTCCTGTATTTTTATAGCATGCATCAAAGTCTTGCATCTTGCCCAAGATGACAAGACTCATTTTGTAATCGGGCCATCTGTACTTTTTGTGCAACAAGATTAATCAATGAAATATCAGACATCTTTTTGCAAATGAGTCTTTTTCTTTTCCGCTCACTGTTTTTCCATTTTTCTTTTTGTACAAAAAATAAATGGCAGTGTTTTCAAAATGACGACTTTATTTCACTTTTCTAAGCAAGATTAAAATCAAATCACTAAAATGAACAAACTGAACCCTTGCAGAGTGTGCCTTCCAGACAGCACCGACAACAACACGGCTATGACTTCGTATGACTTTGACAATCCAATCAATCAAGCCGATGAAGGGGTTTAAGAAGAATATGAGCTTCCTGAAGAGTTAGCCAGGTTGTTAAGACAAGAGGAAAAGGTTATTACTCCTCACCAGGAGGAGGTTGAAGTGATCAATCTTGGTACAGATGAAGACGTGAAAGAAGTTAAAATCGGGGCCTGCTTGCAAGACTCAGCGAAGAAACAACTGATTAACCTGCTTCAAGAGTATGTGGACGTGTTTGCTTGGTCTTATCAAGATATGCCAGGGTTGGATACCGACATTGTTGTGCACAAGCTGCCTTTGAGAGAAGAATGCCCGCCGGTTAAACAGAAACTGCGCCGTACTCGTCCAGACATGGCAATGAAAATCAAAGAAGAGGTACAAAAGCAGTGGGACGCCGGATTCCTTGCTGTAACTAGCTATCCGCCGTGGGTTGCTAATATAGTACCTGTGCCTAAGAAAGACGGCAAAGTAAGGATGTGTGTTGACTACCGGGATCTGAACAGAGCTAGCCCGAAAGATGACTTCCCATTACCTCACATTGATGTATTGGTGGATAACACAGCTCAGTTCTCGGTATTCTCCTTCATGGACGGATTTTCGGGATACAATCAGATTAAAATGTCACCTGAAGACATGGAGAAGACAACCTTCATCACACCCTGGGGCACGTTCTGCTACAAGGTAATGCCATTTGGGCTCAAGAATGCTGGCGCAACGTATCAACGGGCTATGGTAACATTATTCCACAATATGATTCATAAAGAGATAGAATGCTATGTGGATGACATGATTGCCAAGTCCCTCACTGAAGAAGATCATCTGGTAAATCTGTTAAAGTTGTTCAAGCGTCTGAGGAAGTACCAACTGAAGTTGAACCCCAACAAGTGCACGTTCGGGGTGCGATCCGGTAAGCTGCTGGGATTTATTGTATGTGAGAAAGGGATTGAAGTTGACCCTGATAAAGTCAAAGCCATCCAAGAGATGCCTGCACCGAAGACAGAGAAAGAAGTTTGGGGGTTCTTAGGTCGATTGAACTACATATCAAGGTTCATATCTCACCTCACAGCAACCTGTGAGCCCTTGTTCAAATTGTTATGAAAAGAACAGACGGTCAGGTGGAATGAAGACTGCAAGAAGGCTTTTGACAAGATCAAAGAATACCTGCATGAGCCTCCAATCCTTATGCCTCCAGTTGAAGGAAGACCTCTGATAATGTACTTGACAGTATTAGAAGAGTCAATGGGGTGTGTGTTGGGCCAGCATGACGAGTCTGGTCGAAAAGAGTATGCAATATACTACCTAAGCAAAAAGTTTACCGACTGTGAACAACGTTATTCACTGCTCGAGAAAACTTGTTGTGCTTTAGCGTGGGCTGCTCGCCGACTGAGACAGTATATGTTGACCCACACTACTTTGTTGATCTCAAAGATGGACCCAGTTAAGTATATATTTGAGAAGCCAGCTCTTACCGAACGGGTTGCGAGATGGCAAATGATCCTTACAGAGTATGACATTCAGTACACATCTCAGAAAGCCATCAAGGGCAGTGTATTGTCTGAATATCTTGCCGAGCAACCCATTGATGATTACCAGCCTATGAGATTTGACTTCCCTGATGAAGACATCATGTTCGTAAAAGAAAAAGATCATGAAGAGCCTGTTCACACTGAAGGGCCTGACCCGAAAGAAGAATGGACTATGATGTT
Source organism: Lathyrus aphaca (assembly GCA_963966055.1). Classification (NCBI taxonomy): domain Eukaryota; kingdom Viridiplantae; phylum Streptophyta; class Magnoliopsida; order Fabales; family Fabaceae; genus Lathyrus; species Lathyrus aphaca. Next base: position 327,670,805 of record OZ014520.1, on the reverse strand, counting down.
TGATGGGGCTGTTAATATGAATGGCCGTGGTGTTGGTGCAGTACTCATTACACCCAAAGGAGTTCACATGCCTTTCTCGGCAAAGCTCACTTTCAACTGCAATAACAACGAAGCTGAATACGAAGCTTGCATTATGGGTCTTGAGGAAGCCATTGACCTCAGGATCAAGACTTTAACTGTATTCGGAGATTCAGCTCTGGTAATCAATCAGACCAACGACAAATGGTACACACATCAGGATCATCTGATACCTTACAGGGATTATACAAGGAGGTTATTGACTTTCTTTACAACAGTCAAGCTTGAGTATATCCCTCGGGACGAGAATCAGTTTGCAGATGCTCTGGCTACCATTTCGTCCATGATCAAAGTTCAGGCTGCCAACTTTGTACCTCAGATCTCAGTGTCCAGACTTGATAAGCCAGATATGTGTTCGCAGCAGAAGTTGTCAAAGATGATAAGCCTTGGTTCCGTGACATTAAGTGCTTCTTGGAGGATCAAACATACCCACCTGGGGCATCTTCCAATGATAAGAAGACTTTGAGAAGGTTTGCTGGTAGTTTCTTCTTGAATACTGATGGTTCTCTATATAAAAGGAACTTTGATATGGTACTCCTCAGATGCGTTGATAAGACAGAAGCAGACCTGTTAATGCATGAAGTGCACGAAGGATCCTTTGGTACCCATGCGGGAGGGCATGCCATGGCCAAGAAGTTGCTGAGATCTGGTTATTACTGGATCACAATGGATGCCGACTGTTGTGCCTACGCCAGGAAATGCCACAAATGCCAGATCTACGCAGATAAGGTGCATGTGCCTCCCAATCCTTTGAACATCATGTCTTCACCATGGCCCTTTGCCATGTGGGGCATTGACATGATTGGCAAGATTGAGCCGACTGCTTCGAATGGCCACAGATTCATCCTGGTCGCCATCGACTATTTCACCAAGTGGGTCGAAGCAGTTTCCTATGCCAACGTTACAAGGCAAGTGGTAGCCAGATTTCTGAAAAGAGATATCATCTGTCGATACGGAGTGCCCGAGCGAATCATTACTGATAATGGTTCCAATCTAAACAACAAAATGATGGCAGAACTGTGCCGGGACTTCAAGATCCAACATCACAATTCTTCTCCCTACAGGCCAAATATGAATGGCGCTGTTGAGGCAGCCAATAAGAATATCAAGAAGATTGTGCAGAAGATGGTAGTCACCTACAAAGACTGGCATGAAATGCTACCGTTTGCCTTGCATGGGTACCGCGCGTCAATCAGAACATCCACTGGGGCAACACTGTATCAACTTGTGTATGGTATGGAAGCAGTCCTACCGGTTGAAGTTGAATTACCCTCTCTACGGGTACTGATGGATGTTAAGCTGAACGAAGCAGAATGGGTTAGGGCCCGATACGAGCAACTGAGTCTGATTGAAGAGAAGAGATTGGTTGCGATCTGTCATGGGCAGTTATATCAGAAGAGAATGAAGAAAGCCTTCGATCAGAAAATCAGGCACCGAGAGTACCAAGTAGGAGATCTTGTGCTGAAAAGAATCCTCCCTCCGCATACGGACCACAGGGGTAAGTGGACTCCAAACTATGAAGGACCATTTGTGGTAAAGAAAGTTTTTTCCGGTGGAGCACTGATGCTCAGCACCATGGATGGTGAAGATTTCCCGTCCCCTGTGAATTCAGATGCAGTTAAAAAATACTTCGCATAAAATGACCCGCTGGACATAAAAACAGAATGTAAGTCCAGGCAAAAATAGGGCATCCCGGCGAGTCAAAAAACAGAATAAAAGACTCGGGCAAAAATAAGGGAAAATAAACAAAAACGAACACCCGCTGAGTTGAAAAGCCGCATTGGACAGCTCAGGCAAAAATGGGTATCCCGATGGATTGAAAACCCGAAAGGGCGATCCATGCAAAATAAGGGAATAAGCGAACAACTGCATTCTGAATTCGTCTGTATCGCCTACAACTTAGCAAACTTCGAAAGGATCAAGCTTCAATCAGAATCAGCCTCCTTCAGAAAGCAAGACGAGAAGAACGTCGAAAGTCATACGAGTCATGGCGAAAGAGGAAGCTCCTTTGAAAGCGTCGTCAACATTGCCAGCATTTTGTTTCTCAATTTGTAACAATCTCCTCATTCCAGGGGATTTGTTTCTTTGACTGTATCTCGCCAATTCAGGGCATATGAACTAATAAAATTAGATTTTCAGTCATGTCTCGTCTTGTACATTTTCATTTATTTGCAAAAAAACGTCTGATGTCTAAAAGAAACTGATTGCATAGGATACAGATGTTTATCTTTAAATGAAGCCACATGCTTGCAGGAAATGTACTTACTCTCAGAAGTGCCTAACTCCTATGACGGAATCCAGTAAGGGATACCTCGGGATTATCTTGTGCGCTTCTCTATCTTTTTCAGGATTGCAGGTATCCAGAACACAACTTGGGGCATGTAAACTCCATCCCAGCAAGCTGACAGATCGACACTCAGGACTCAAAGTATTCTCTCCCCAGCTGAGTTGCCAACAACTTTCCCCAGTGAGTTGCCACTTGCTACTACCACCAGCCGAGTTGTTGGATCTTCCTCAGCAGAATGCAGAAGTTAGGGAACCATCTCCCCACAGAATCCTCAGCCTCTGTCCAGAAGAACAGCGCATAGAAGATCACAACAGAGTGAAGAAAGCTTCTACAAACCCCAGCTGGGTCTCTCATTTATAAGGATAGGTCTATCAATGACCCATATCCCCAAGCAGATAGCATCTCGTCAGATCTACCAGTGATTTCATCCCCAGCTGGGATGTTCATTTCAAGCAAATCGATCGAAGATCTTCGCAATAACGGGACCCGGATCCCGGTTTGGTATCTTTGCACAATCATAGCATTCGCATCATACTCACCCACAAAGCGTAGCATTCCGTTTAACACAGAGCATTACGGCAAAAATCCAACACATAGCATAATCATAGTCCATGTTTTAAACCAACATTTGTGAATAATGACAGTTCATCAACGTACAGAAAAATCCCCACCAGAATCCCCCAGCAAAAGCAGCTGCCTCTCAATCAACAACACCAGTATACACTCATTTTGACACCCGTCCGTGCCATCTTTCCCCAGTAAAGTCACTTGAACGCTCTTTACAAGCAAGATCACCCGTATTACAGATACGTCCTGACACCCGTCCGTGTCATACCCCAGCAGAAAGCCAAAGACATCCTCTTTGCACTCACATATACCTATACACACTTTCTTGACACCCGTCCGTGTCGTATCCCCAGCGCAGTCGCCTATACTTTTACAACCCATATACTTGTTGATATTATTATACTTTTCTCTCTTGACACTCGTCCGTGTCACCCTCCCCAGCGGATAAACACTCATCTATACGATACTCATACTCACTACTCATGTTACACTCGTACAGATACTCGTCCGTATCTTGAATATACCATTCATATCCCCACAGATTCGGCACTAGTCCTTGTTCTTTGTTAACTCATTGGTACTCGTCCGTACCATCATCTCAGAACATGCGTCAAGCGTTTGTTTCTACATGATACTTGTCCGTATCATAGTCTTAAGGATGCTCGTCCGCATCTTTAATCCATACACTGTGTCAAACACTTTTGTCCTCTTGAATATGGATACTCGCCTGTGTCTACTACTCCCCAGAAGAATCCTCTCAGATTCAACACTCGTCCGTGTTCCTTGTTAACCAGTTGATACTCGTCCGTATCATCATCTTTGAACACGCGTCGGTATTTGTTTCTATCCGATACTCGTCCGTATCGTAGTCTTAGGGATTCTCGTCCGCATCTTTAATCTATACACAACATCTAAACACTTATACTTTTTGTTTCTTGAATGTAAGCACTCGTCCGTGTTTACCATTCCCCAGTAGATCGCCAACAAGGCAATTTTCCTTTTTATCTGACACTCGTCCTGTGTCATGATAAACCCTGAGAGAAGCCGTACCCTGCTAGGTGGTCGTCCTCCACCTCTTGATGGTCGTCCTCCATCATGCTCATCCGATGGCCGTCCCCATCGTTGATATTTTAGCAGTCGTCCCCTGCTAGGTGGTCGTCCTCCACCTCTTGATGATCGTCCTTCATCAGTTTTATCCAATGGCCGTCCCCATTGTCGATTTTTGGTTACCTGGCATTCGTCCTATGTCATGATAAACCTTGAGAGCAGCCGTCCCCTGCTAGGTGGTCGTCCTCCACCTCTTGATGGTCGTCCTCCATCATGCTCATCCGATGGCCGTCCCCATCGTTGATTTTCTATCCGGCATTCGTCCTATGTCGCGATATTTTCGGCAGCCGTACCCTGCCAGGTGGTCGTCCTCCACCTTAGATGACCGTCCCTCATCTTAACCCAACAGAGCAGCCGTCCCCTGCTAGGTGATCGTCCTTCACCTTTGATGACCGTACCTCATCATCTATTTATTTCATTTATTCTTTAACCCGATGGCCGTCCCCGTCGTGGTCCCTTTTCATTTCAGTTTAGCCTGATGGCCGTCCCCATCGTTGGTTACTTTGCTTCATGAACTTGATGGCCGTCCCCGTCATGTTTCATTAATCCCCAGAAAATTTTACAGCTTTATCTTGATGGCCGTCCCCATCATAATTCTTTTATCCCCAGCATGTCGGCCGTCCCCGTCATTGCTTTATTTTCCACACTTTTCCCAGCATGTCGGCCGTCCCCGTCATTGCTTTATTCCCCACGCTTTACAATATACTTTATTTTCCTTTTACAATCTATATCCCTTTTCTTCTTCATTCTGTGAGTGCAAATTTTGGACTGTCTTCGGTATTCAACCACAAGTTATCTTGTTGGCCCGTTAAGCCGTTGCTTACATCCTGCACAGCTAACTCATGTTTGAATAGGGGCAGCTGTAAACACCCCAAATTTACCCTCACCCATTCACACCATGGCTTGTGATCATCTCATATGCATAAACACAATCATAATCATCTCATATCACATTTTTGATCCATTGCATTGGTTCTAGGTCATCTGCATCTAGGGTTTGTGATCTGAACAATCCAAGAGCTTCTTGAGCCACTCCAAAGGCCATAAATCACTTCAAAGGGATCCATGTGTGCTCTTATATCATATTATATCCTCACAAAGCCAAGAATGCCAAAGAATCACAAGAACTGGGATTGGTGTGGAGGCAGAGCCAAGTTTGACTGCACAGTTGACCTAAAATTAGGGTTTTGGTTTCAGAGGCCATAACTCCAATTTTTTTGGTCATTCTTGTTTCTATTGGTCTCTATATGGTATAGGGAGTATGCATATCAATTTTCATGAAGAAATTCCATGGGGAAGTCACCTGATCAAGAGTTGACTTTCTGGACAAGTCAGTGCAAAATCAGGGCATCTGAGGCCCCCAATGACCCAACCAAGGGGTGATCTTCATCATTTTGAGTGTATATGATCTTTATTTGATCATAGAAGAAGGATGAAGTTCACAAAATTCAAGAATTACAAATTTTTGCAAAGTTGACTTTTTAGGGCATGGTTGACTTTTAAAGAATATGTCATTTTATGCCACTTTTCAAGCCTTGCTTTTTGATCCAAAAATGCTTCAAATGGGAAAACTTTGGTCATGAAAGTTGTAGATTAGACCTTTCCCTTTTCAAAAAGTACAAGAACATGATCTAATTCATTTTGGATCAAAAGTTATGGTTCACCAAAGTTGGCAAAAATCACTAATTTTCAAGTTATGCACCAATTGGAAAATTTGCAAATTCATGTACCAAGCATTCTAGTGACTACAAATTGACTTCAAAGCTTCATCACATGATCATACATGACCCCAAAAACAGAATTGGCCCAAGTAATTTTACATTGCTTGCCTTGATTTTCAAAGTTCCATAAGGCATGTTTCATGAGTATGCAAAAGGGGATTCTTGGCAAAACCATTCCTCAAGGAATTATGTGATCACTAGCTGATCTCTAAACATTGCCATGACTAAATGTAACATTGTGCAACAAAATTCAGCAAGAGTTTTTCATGTACATAGCACAAATTCATGAGGAAACATCAAGTTGTCAAGTTGCAAGATCACTCTCAATTCATGATCCATATGTTGCAGTCAGCTACAAACAATCCAAGGGCCCTCCTCAACTCAAGCTGGAGCAAGACATGACCTCACACAGTTGCTACCATGGCCCATACTCTCAAGGACACAAACTTGACTTTTTTGCAAAAGGCTCCCATACTCTTGGCACAGTAAACAGCCACCCTACTAACCTGCCCCACAGGCTATCCACACAAGTTGGAGATGATATAGCAAAGCATTGAGCATTGAAGCTGGCCAGAACTCAGCATACCAAAAAACTGTCACCAAGCTTTCCTTCTTCGAATCACCTTCCACAGCCACAAAACATCAAAACTTTCTTCACTAACAAATCAAACACATAAAGAGGAGCCAGAATCAGCCATTAACAGAGCTTGAAACCACTCATACACAAACTCCATTTTCTGATACACCAGAACTGGACTCTTCAAACTAGCTTGTTTAAGCTCATTCCAAGTCTTCCATTAGCACCAGGGGAGTCAGTGGAGCAAGCTTGCACCAAAGAATAGCTCTGAAAGCCCAGAAACAGGAGTCTCCAGCTCAGGTATGACCATGGATTCTTTTTCTCAGAACTTGCATTTTGAGTTATAAATTGGTTGCTTATGTCTTGCTGGTCATGGGGATGCCTTTAGAATCGAAAATAGATGAGAAATGAGTTTGTATTGTTACTCTGAAATTTCACCCGTGAATTTTATTTCCTTCGATTTGCCTGATTCTTGATGTTTAAATGATGTTTGAGAGTGGATTCGTGTCCTAGGATGTTAGAGGATCACTTGGCTGTGTTTAATTTGATGTTTAGAGGCCTGAATCATGATTTAGGGTTTTGATGCTGCCGGAGAAGATGACCGGAGCTTCCCTCCGGTCACCTGAATGTCATTTGCCCTAATCCCAGTCATTAACTTCCATTTGAATCTGGAGTGTAGGATTAGTTGACCCCATTGACTTGCCGCGTGAATGACTGGCCCAGATTCACTCGTTTAGCCGTAATCCCTTTAGTTAGTTTTAATTAATCATAATTAATTTAATTTAATCAAGACCAACCACAGCCCTTGGATAGCGCGCTAGTCAACCTTTTCAAACCCAGTTCAAATCTCCACCATCAGATCTGAATACTTTCCATTTATTTACTTTTATTTTCATTTTCTTTGTATTTAATTTCCATAATTTATTTAAAATAGTAAAAATTGTTTAAAAATTATGAAACTTTTTGTCAAGAGTTTCATTAATTTTTAAAACACAAAAATATTTTTATTTTCATTTTTAGCATTTAAAAAGTATTTTTAAATATTTAAAAGTTTATTTTTAATTGATTAATGGAAATTAATTTATTAAAAATACTTTTAGGTATTTAAAAATCACCAAAAAATTCATGAAATGTTCTAAGACATTTAGAAACATTGTCCAACCTTCAAACCAAATTTATTTTTTGATCTTGATGCATTTTGAGAATTTTTCATTGAATTAAAATCATTTTTATACATTAATTTGATCCAAAGTTCCAAAAATCATTTCTGCCTATCCATGAAGAGTTGGACATTGATTCTTTTTGCATTGCATTGTGTTTAGCATGTAGTTTGTGAGATTAAATGGCCATGATTTGCTCTTTCATTTTCCATTTGTTTGGTAATTTTCTTGTTTAGGAACCCTAAAACCCTAGAAAACTTAGAAAAATCATAACTTGAAATTGGTTAAGAGTTGAAACCTCTCCTTTGGGCATTGGTTTAGTATAGGATTAGGGGTCCTTTGAGTGGCATTTTCAATTTTTTATCTTAGGGTTTGCTTCTGATTTTGATTTTTGTTTGATGTATTGTTCATAAACCCTAATTTGGGCTTTCATATGCATCCATCTTGCATTTCCCTTGCATAACATGACTTGCCATGACATTTCAAGCATCCATTTGATTCATTTGACATCATAAGACATATTGAAAGCATGTTTGATCATTGCATCATGTATTTGCCATATTGTATGCCATGTGCACTTCATAACTTTTCATGTATGTTCATGGTTCCTAGTTTGCTTCATTTGCATTCATGAACTTGTATGATCATTTCCATGTGCTGCCTCATGTTTGTAGCATCTCATAACATCATTAGCATCATGTAGATGCTTCTGGTTTTGTTTCTCATCATGTCATCTCATCTCATTTTGCATTGCATTGCATTTCTTTTCTAACCTTTCAGGTGGTAAGTGTTTTTGAGAAGTGAATTTGCCTTCACTTCTCATAACATTTCTTCTCATCTCTCTCATGCATTCATGCTGCATTTTTATATGTGTTTGGGTTTGAGCTTGCTCATTCTTCTTCTTCTTACTTTCTTTCTTCAAGTGACTTGACTTCTTGAATGAAGCAAGTTGCTTTGCTTCTTTTGATCCTTTCATCTGCTTCCTGGTGGTTCCATTGAAGACTTCTATTGAAAACCTCACAAACCTTAGGAACAACCAAGCATGACAATAATTAGGGTTTTGATTAGTCCCCCCATTTAGCTTTTACCTTTGTGTCTCATTGAGTCTTCTCTTCTCATCTCATAATCAGGGACTAAACCCTAAAAGCTTTAAGGCTTTGTGATTAAGCTTATGCCTGCATCCTTCTCTTAGGATGGAGTGTATAACTTTAATCCTAAGTGTTAAACCCTTAATGTGTTTAACTCCTTTAATCAATCCATCTAATAATCATCAAGACATCACACTTGTAACTTGGGCCTTGCATTAGGGTTCTAATTCTTCCTTAATTGGTTAAGAAGGACTAACCCTAGTGTTAATGGACAAGTCCCCCTCAAGTTGTCTTACAAACCATAAAACTCACTTCTTCATCATATCATTAAATAAAATCCACTTAACAAAGGCTTTGTTTTGTCATGAGTTTAATCCCTAATCATGGATTAAGTTGAGGAGCTTTCCTCAGCTTAAACATTCTCATCTATTATCCTTCTATTAGGATGGTGTAATGAGTCTGTTTGATCCCTGATTATGGCTTAACCTCATTACTTAACACTAAACAAAAACAACAAAAACATCTAAATAATCAACAAGTAGGTTAATGATCTTAATCCTACTCCATTGTGATTAAGTGTGAGAAGCTGACTTCACACTTAAGGTATTCTCATTACCCCTAATCAGAGGGAGGATGTGATGAGTTTACTAAATCCATTGGTTTAGGCTTAAGCTCATTAACTTATGACAAATTCAAAAGCAATTAAAGACTAAAAAAGCAAAAACAAACAATAATCGTCTCCTTCGGGATTCTTTTCTCATCTCATTCACTCACAAACGAGAACTTGCTTCTTCCGTCTAATGCAAGACAGTTTGCACCTGAGCCAGACAGATCATACACTTGAGCATAGACAAGTAAGCAGTTCACAAGTCAATTCATCTTTCAGTCTCTTTGGGTCGAACTACGGTGTTCTGACTTCCTCATTGCACGAGAGGATACGTAGGCATAACTCAACAGTTATCGAACAAAAGTCTCTGTATATTCCCCCTCTTTTCAGCCTTATTCTTTAAGCCTCATGATCTTGAGCATATCATTCCTGTTCCTGCACTGACACTATATATATTACACTTTACACTTCTTTTACACTGACACCTGTACATCCTTTTCCAGCTCTTTTATACACAAATTGCACTGACACTACCCCTTTAAAACACAAATCTTTTAAGCGTGGATCCCGTCGAGTACGGCGGACAATCTGGGTGCTAATACCTTCCCAGGTTGTAACCAACCCCCTTTCTCAGTCTCTCTGGTTCGCAACCGTCTTATCCATCCTTCCTAGGTCTATGCAGCATTACCTTTCCTCCGGGATAAAAATGCCTAGCTGGCGACTCTATTCATCTCCAGTGAGTTCACGGCTGTGTGTTCTCACTGTTCCCTTCGCCGACCGTTCGCGTCTGTACCTTTATCTGGGCCTGGTCCCACTTATCGGGAGCGACAGCTGGCTGATGCAGACAACTAAAGGAATCTGAGCAATAGAACAGGTCAAAACCAAACCAAATATAAAATGTGGATACCCTATAAAAAAATAGACAAATGTTAAAATGATGCAAAATAATATATGCAGAATGATATGCAAGGGTTTGTGATCAAGTGCTGGATCTGTTATCTGCCTAGATAGGGTTCATGTGTGTTCATAAGTCCGGATGGAGGTCTAGAGAACCAGTAACCAGGTGGGGGACTCAAATAAAGAGTCACAAGTCCAGGGTTTCATAAGAACATTCCAAAATGATGTGACCTTAACAAAACCAGTAACATGGTATGATGAGGCCAAGGGTTCCTGCAAACTTGTAAACATCCCAACCAACTCACATGTATTGTTCTAGAACAAGGATCCTCAGACTTGGATCAGTTATGAGAAGTGTAAACACTTCTAAACCGGAGGTACAATGTTTACAATAATCATAAAGGATCCTCCTCTAATTCATCTCAGATGCTGAAGGTCATAAAAAAGGTCATCCAGACTTAGCAGGCTTCCCAGATAGCCCTAGTACTACAGGAAATCCGTAGCACAGAGTTCTCAAGAAGAAACCCATATCTGAACCGTGTTTCATATTCTCGCACCAGACCGAAATGGAATGGGAAAGAATATCAATCCACTCAATCCTATGTGTCACTCAGGCTCCCGGTATGGGACCTTACTCACTGAATAACCCTCCCACCAAGGAAAACAACAGATCCAGCACAGGTGATATGATGATAAAATGAAATGCATAAAAACAGTAAATAAAGCAATAAATAAAGCTGTACATAAAGCAATAAATAAAGCAATAAACAAAAAGCACAAGTAGCATATAACACCCCCATAAACACAAATCAAACAAGCGCTAGGAGAAACCCACAAAAAGAACCATAAGCCCTGGTTGCAAGATAAAGTCCCCAACAGAGTCGCTAAGCTGTTGCTCCTGAAGATTTGCATCCCGGCACAAGCGCGAACGGTCAGCGAAAGGAGAAAAAGGAATGAACTGAATAGAGTCTCCAGCTAGGCATTTTTATCCCGAAGGAAAGGTAATGCTGCATAAACCTAGAAAAGGATGGATAAGACGGTTGCGAACCAGAGAAACTGAGAAAGGGGGTTGGTTACAACCTGGGAAGGTTTTAGCACCCAGATTGTCCGTCGTACTCGACGGGATCCACGCTTAAAAGATTTTGTTTAAAGTGGTAGTGTATGTGTTATCTGTGTGCAAAAGCTGAGAAAAGAATATACAAGTGTCAGTGCAAAAGGGTGAATGCTCAGGAACTGAAGCTTTGAAAAGAATGCTGAAAGAGGGGGATGACAAAGAGACTTTTGTTCGATAACAGTTAAGTTATGCCTACGTATCCTCTCGTGCAATGAGGAAGTTAGAACACCGTAGTTCGACTCAAAGAGACTAAAAAAATAAATTGACTGTGAACTGCTTGCTTGTCTATGATCAAGTGTATGACTCGTCTGGCTCGAGTGCTAACTGTCTTGCATTAGACGGAAGAAGCAAGTTCTCGTTTGTGAATGAGTGTGATGAGAAAAGAATCCCAGAGGAGACGATTATTGTTTGTTTTTGTGTTTTCAGTTTTTTATTTCTTTTGGGTGTTTTGCATAAGATTATGAGCTTAAGCCAAAATTAAAGGTTGTAAACTCATTATATCCTCCCTGATTAGGGATAATGAGCCTACTTAAGTATGAGATAAGCATCTCAACTTAATTACCATGATGATGTAGGATTAAGATCATTAACCTACTTGTGATTATTTAGATGTTTTTGGGTTTTTGTTTAGTGTTAAGTAATGAGTTTAATCTCTAATCACAGATTAGTGAACTCATTACATAATCCTAATAGAAGGATGATAGATGAGAACACTTAAGCTGAGGAAGACACCTCAACTTAATACATGGTTAGGGATTAAATTCATTATATAACAAGCCTTTATTAAGTGGATTTTAATTAAGGGGTGAGATTAAGAAATGGATTTTAAGTTTGTAAGACAACTTGAGGGGGACTTGTCCATTAAACACTAGGGTTAGTCCTTCTTAACCATAAGGAAGAATTAGAACCCTAATGTAAGGCCCAAGTTATAAGATAAAGTCTTTATGATTAATTGTGATTTGATTAAGAGGTTTAAACAAATTAAAGGTTTAGCACATAGGATTAAAGTTATACACTCCATCCTATGAGAAGGATGCAGGTATAACCCTAATTCCGAAGTCCTAAAACTTTAAGAGTTTAGTCTCTGATTATTGAGATGAGAAGAGAGACTCAAAGAGACTCAAAGGTAAAAGCTAAGGGGGATGAATCACAACCCTAATCATTATCATGCTTGGATATCCTATGGTTTGTTAGGTTTAAGAGAAAAGATCTTCAAGGAAGCCACCAATGGAAGAAGCAGATGAAAGGAGGAGGAAACAGAAGAATAAGTTACTTACTTCCTAAGAAGATAAGTAACTTAAAGGAAGAAAGTGAGAGATATGTAACACAAGTGAATTAGATTCACTTCAAGAAAAAATAAGATGCATGTGAATGAGATGAGAAGAAGTGAGAGGTGAAGGAAAATCCACCTCTCAAATAACTTACCAAAAGCTCTTGAAAAGTTAGTATGAATGCATAAGGTATAAAGAAAAAGGAAATGAAGTGAAATGAGATGCAATGATCAAAGTCAGAAGTGTTTATGCAATGCAAATGGCATGCGAGATGATGCAATGTCATACAATGTGCATATGAATGATCATACAAAGATGGGATGTCATGAAAGCATGCTTAGAAGCTTGAAAACACATGGATGTTTATGAAATGAAATGAATGCAAAACATGGCAAATGAATGAAGAAATGATCAAGCAAGGTTCTAACATGTCCTAAGATGTCTAAGATGACATATGAATGCTTCAAGTGTCATGGCAAGTTCATGTGATGATGAATATGCAAGGTGAATGCAAATGAACATGATAAATTAGGGTTTTATGGACATGTGAGATGCAAATGGGTAAAACAGAAGCATACAACAAGATAAAAATTTGAAATCAAGCTCAAACCAACCCTAATCCCATACTAGGTCACACCCCAAAGGAGAAGGTCAGAAGTTTAACCTATCAAAAGTTATGATTTTCCTATGTTTTCTAGGGTTTTTGGGTGATTCAAAAGGAAAAATGAAAATCAAATTGAAAATGCAAGATATATTTATGAGAAAAATATCCTAGAAACTAGATGCAATATGTAACACAATGCAAAAGGAATCAAGTTCAAACTCTTCTTGGTTAGGCATAAATGATTTTTCAAAGCTAGGGTTAAAAAATGTGATTTTAAAGACCCTAAATTCAAAGAAAATTGGTAAACTATGATCAAACCTAAAAAGGAATTTGTATGAAGAGTTTGAAAATGTTTCTAAATGCATTGGAATGGTTCATGATTTTTTTGGTGATTTTTAGAAACCTAAATGCATTTTTAATTAATTAAAATACTTTAATTAATTAAAAATAACATTTAAATATTTTAAAAATACTTTTTTAATGCAAAAAATAAAATAAAAATTATTTTTTAGGTTGAGAAAAGTATTTGAAATTAGAATACAAAAGGAAATAATTTTTTTTGAAGTTTTTAGCTATTTTAAATAAATTATGCAAAAGAAAATGAAATAAAAAGAAATTAAATGAAAGGTATGCAGATCATGTGGCTAAGATTCAAACTGGGAGGGAGGGAATTGACCACGCGCGCATCTTAAGGGCTGAGGTTCAATCTGGCTAATTAATTGAGTTTTATATTAATTAATCAGGGTTTAAAAAAAATGGGCTAATCTGAACCGTACACACTCTAATTAAACAAGATCCTAGGGCTAACATTCAATCTGGAAAAATAAAACCCTAATTAGCCCTAATGACATTCAGGTGACCGGAGCTAGCTCCGGTCATCTTCTCCGGCCAACCTCTCATGCTATATCTCTCAAAATGCCATGAAAATACATCAAACCTTCCAGATTCACTCAACTAAACATCCTAAACAAAAATCTCACAACAAAATCCATTTATTTTTCATGAATCAAGAGAATCGAACAAGAACATTTTCACGGGCAAAATTTCAGAAAGCTATGAAATACTCAAAACTCAACCATTTTCAATTCTAAACATATCAGAGTGGTCAACTAAATATGTAGAATCATTTAGGCACTTAAAATAAGAGTTCTGGAAAAATGATTTGAGATGACTACCTGAGATGAAGCTTTCCAAACTTGAGCTTTCTGGCCTCTTCCTTTGTGCAAAATGCCTCCAATGATCCCTCTGATGCTATTGAGAAGCTTGGATGGAGCTTAAATGGCCTCCTTTGTGTGATACATTTCTGGTTTGGCAGAAATCGTATTTTTGCTATAGTGGCTTTTAGGGAAAAATGGAGGGTGCTTTGTGTTCTGGAGATGATTTTGAGGTGAATGGTGAAAGAATGAGTGAGTTTTAGTGGCTATGCTAAGAGATTCGAAGAGAGGAAGTTTTTGCAATTTTTTGTGATTCTGAGCTTGTGGGAGGATTCAGGCATGAATGTGTTGTGTTTTGAGGCCCATGATGTTTGTATAGGCCAATGGGATTGATCTGAAAGTTGTTGTGGCACAGGCTGATTGGTATGGTGTGTTTTGCCAAAAAGTCAATTTTGTGTACTTGGAGGTATGGGCCATGGAAGGAGCTGTTCAATGGGGTGTCTGGCCTCAGCAAGATTCATGGAGAGCCATAGAATCAAAGTTATGCAGCTGGCACAAGTGGATGAAGCCTTTCCAAGCATCTTGCAACTTTTCCCTCTTTGGTGTTTCTTGTGATTCAAGCCATGAAATGCTTCAATTCTTGGGCCAATTCTGATCCTTTGAGATTGCTTTGACATGTTGTGATGCATAGAAGTTGATTTGAGGTCATTAGAATGCTTGGCAAGTGAAATTGCAAAATTCCCTCTTTGACATGAACTTGAAAATTATAGGATTTTTGCCAACTTTGAAAGGCCATATCTTGAGTTCTAGGATGAATCAAAACATATTCTTGTACTTTTTGAAAAGGGAAAGACCTAATCTATAACTTTAATGCCCAAGAATTTTTCATTTGAAGCATTTTTGGTCATGAAAGAGGAGGTTGAAAATCTTTCCCAAAATGGAAAGTTTGCATTTCAAGTCATTTCCAAAAATGGCAAGTTTGCAATTGGCTCAAAATTCTTCAATATTGTGAAATTCCAACCACTTATAAGATCAAATAAAGATCATAGAACTTCAATTTGATGAAAATAACCCTTTGGTTCCATTGTTGGGGGCCTCAGATGCCCTGATTTTGACTTAACTTGCTCAAGAAGTTACCCAGTGAACAAATGACTTCCATAATGAATTTCTTCATCAAACTTGGTACACATGATCCTTATAACATATTAAGAGCATTAGAAACAAGAATGACCAAAAAATTTGGAGTTAAGGCCTCTGAAACCAAAATCCTAATTTTGGCCATCTGTGTAGTGAAAACCCTAGCTATGCTTCCATGCCTTTGCCAATTCTTGTGATCCCTTGACTTTCATGAACTTAGGGGAGCATAATATGTCCATAGAACACACATGGACCCTCTTGGAAAGCTTTAAGACCTTTGGGATGGCTCAGATGGATTCTTGGATTGCTCAGATCACAAACCCTAGATGCAGATGAACTTGAACTATGCAGTGAAACAAAAATGCAATATAAGATAGTATGCTTATGCTAATGAAAAAATGAAAGATCACAAGCCATGGTGTGATAAATAGTGAGTGCAAATTTGGGGTGTTTACAATTTTTTGCCATTATTATTTTGTAACTGTCCTGAAGCCTTGTAATAACTTATGAACCATTTATTTTCCTGCCTTTTAATTTTCTGCCTTTATTTTATATTAATTGCGTGGTTAGTAATATAGGGTGTGAAAATAATTAATTGAATATAATTGGACTTAGAAAATTAAATTCAAGATAAATATTGGAAAATAACACTCACACACATAAGTTGATCGTTCTACGATCGCAATCTGCACCTCCTAAGGTTTTCCCCTCTTGGTTTCCTTTATAAATGGTCAAGTCCCTCAAACATGGGGGTGTCTTAAGCAAATGTCTCTACAAAATAAATCCTCAAGTCCCTTCAAAGTTCATAAGATCATAGTCCCTTCGAAGTTGCCTACGAAATAAATGATGTTGTCCCTCGATGACCCTACAGAAAAAATGATGATAGTCCCTACGAATTGCTAAAGACACCCCTACAAGTTGCCTTCATTAACCATACGATGACCCTACGCCCGTCCCTTAACACATCCAAGGTAAATGACTACTTACTCCTTAATATTAAGGACAGTCTTACCCTTGAAAGGAAATAAAGAAACATGAAAGACCATTCTAGGGTAGGTAGTTCTTACTTACTTGCTCAAATTTCAAAAACTCTTTTTCACACCTCACTTTCAAATATTTTCAAACTCAAAGCTTTGTATACATCCATACGAGGATCATTACAAAGACTTATGAAAATTTATAAACACACATTTCACATTACTTTTTCAAACAAACAAGTGAGCAAAGTAACTAAGAGCCCATGGATAACCATGGATATAAAGGGTGCTAACACCTTCCCTTTATATAACCTACCCCCCGAACTCAAAAATTTTAAAAGGTCTTTCCGGTTCGTTTATAACCTTTCCTATTGGATAAAATAAAAGTCGGTGGTGACTCTTGCTATCCGCACATGTTTTTGTCAAACAAAAACACCAAGTCAGTTCTCCTACCGTGTTACACCATTTTTCAAAATAAAGCAAAAAGGAAAAACACATATGGAAAACGAAATAACATTTTATTGATGATGATAAAAGTTGAAACAAAGCCCGACAAACATCACTTTCACCTTGGGCAGAGTGAAAGGTTTTTTGAAAGAAAATAAAACAAATTACTTTGAAGCATGAACAAAAGAAGGAACATCAACAGCAATCCATTTCTTGCAAATATTTCTGTGCGTAACAAAGTTAGGCATTTCTTCATCCTCATCATCTTCAATGATGGCAGTAGTGGAATGATTGTTGATAAACCTAGCACTTCGGAATCCTTTCTGAATAGTCTTCGGGTCATTGAGAGCGACACCTGGTGCAAAACCAATACCAAATCCTTCTTTATTGTCAACAACATCAATAACTCGTCCCCAACCGTCAGATCGACCTATTTCGAGTACGCACAGAGCATCCTTGAGAGAAGACCTAAGCATAACATGCTTGTTAGCAACATCATCAACAACAGGAAGAGCTTGGAATGAAGTTCCCACCTCTTCTTCGATATCAATATAGGAAAAAGATGATAAATTCCTCACCAGCATCGCCTGCTCACCGCCAATAGTCACTAATTTCCCATCTCTTACAAACTTCAGCTTCTGATGGAGAGTAGATGTCACATCTCCTGCCTCATGAATCCAGGGTCTTCCAAGGAGACAACTGTAAGTAGGATGTATATCCATTATTTGAAAAGTAATTTGGAATATAAATGGTCCAATCAAAATAGGAAGATCAACTTCACCAATCACTGTCTTTTTCGATTCGTCAAAAGCTTTCACAATAATCCCATTATGCCTCATGGGAGCACCTTGGTACACAAGCTTGGCAAACTCGACTTCGGCATCACATTCAGAGAAGACCCAGTATCAACCAGCACTTTAGACATAACATCTTCCTGACAGTTCACTGAAATATGCAGAGCCAAATTATGGTTCCTTCCTTCTTCAGGCAGGTCATCATCATAGAAACTCAGATTATTGCACGATATGATATTAGCCACAATACTATCAAACTTATCAACAATCACATCATGATCAACATAAGCTTGATCAAGAATCTTCTGCAAAGACTGCCTATGAGCCTCAGAGCACATCAAGAGTGATAAAGCTGATATCTTTGACGGAGTATGCAACAGCTGCTCAATAACATTGTACTTGCTTTTCTTTATCAGCTTCAATACCTCATCTTCACTATCTTTAAAACTGGAATCACCAAGTTTACCTGATAGGACAACAATATCCCTAATCTGCTTACTCGCATTTGAATCTTCAGCTCTTTTCGAAGGATCTGAAGCATAAACTCTACCATTTCGAGTAACTTTTGTCACATCAGTAATGCTAACCACAAACTTCGGAGAAGGAATGGGAACTTCCTTACCATTTTCTATCTTTGTAGCATTATACCGATACATAACAACTTAATTAGACTCATACGACATTGGAACAGGAAAATTGATCACCAATGGAGTAACAACATATTTGCTGCTATCAAAAGAAATAACCACATTCTTAGGAACAACCTTCTCAGGAATATTGAACTGAGGCACAATAACATTGACTTCATTATCATACTCGTCTCTTTTCATTGTCACTTAAATCAACTTATCATCCATTATCTTTTGAATGTCTCTCTTAACAATCACGCAACCACGAGGGTTCACTGAACATATGCAACATCCAACATAATCATGATCAATATCGTGGTATTCACTTAAGAAAGCATGCATCTCAACCAAAGACCTTCGAATATGGCGGACCTCATAAATCTTGAACAAATTAGGACAACCATCAACCATGTTCACAAACTTATTACCATGTTGCGGAAGTGGATTAGTCTCCACATTTGGATTAACATCATTGAAAGACAGAACATTGTTCCTTATCAATTTATGTACTTCAGACTTCAATGGATAACAATTCTCAATATCGTGCCCCGGGGCACCTTGATGAAAAGCACAGTGAGCCTCTGATTTATACCACCATGGGATAGACTCTAGAACTGGAGGCGGAGAACATGTTTGCACAAGATTCTTCTCAATCAGAGATGGAAGAAAATCCGCATACAATATTGGAATGTGATCAAAATTAGGCTTACAACGAACCTGTTGATTGCCATTCTGTTGCACATAAGGCTAATGATAACTAGACTAATACTTTGGAGCTGCTGGAATAGTTGGAGTCACATTAATCATCGGAGTTACAGAAGCTACATGTTGTTTATGACGATTCTCACGACTGATGCGTGTTTTTCGCAAGTGTACGAACACGTCAGAGTAATATAAAAGGTTGTCGAATCCACATAGACCAAGTGTCAATCTATCGTATCTGTTGTTATGTTGTATATCTAAGGCAATTGAAGATAATGATTTTAATGAGTGTGCACTGATAAATAAAATAGTAATTTTAATTAATTGATAAAGACAGGTTCGAGTGCAATTCACATAACCAATTGATAATCCAGTACTTGTTAATAGAACTACTTAGGGGCAATGTTTTCTACTTTGAAAAGAACTAATTTAACGGGAACTGTCGCTTTCGCGTATTCAGAATCGAGTTGTACTCTCTAATCAATCCCTCCAATTGTCATGGATAAAAAGGTGCGTACCGCGTTAGAGTAGTAAACCTATTTTTAAGAAATATAGTATCTTAACTAAGTTGAAAAGTATTTTGACCTGGATTTCTTAGCAAAAAGAGGTTCTCACGAACCAGACTCTAAACTTCTTAACGCGTCCGAAAATAGTTTTAAAATCTCTTTTCTTTTTAAACTAAAAACTCCTAATGAACTAGACAAAACGCTTTTGGCTGTTTTTGAAATAGTTAAAATCAATTAAGTTAAATAGGCGTTGGACGACTTTCGATCTTACCCAACAGGACTTTAAAGAACATGAAACTTATATTGAAAGTCAAGATAGCCCTTAAGCAATTCTACAAACAGTTGTACGGATTACTCGTTCAATTATGATCCTTACATTCTAACCTTTGTAAATTTAGCTAGACAAGGTAAAGTAAAAATTCATTTTATTATTTTTCATCAAAGTATTTAGTGCGAGTGCGGAAAGTAAATTAGAATAGTGCGAGTGCGAGAAATAAACGAAAGTAGTGCGAGTGCGGGAAATAAAGAAAGTAGTGCGAGTGCAGGAAATAAAGAAAGTAGTGCGAGTGCGAGAAATAAACAAAAGTAGTGTGAGTGCGAGAAATAAATAAAGTAAAGCGAGTGCGGGTAATAAATAAAGTAAATAAAAAAAGCGAGTGCGGAAAAATAGAATACGAACTGGAATTAAAATGACGGCAGGATTAACTTCCTTCCAAAGTTCTCCAAGACTCGATCACATAGACGTATACAGACTCGATCACTCGATTGTAGTAACACCCCAATGTGAAGTGATTACTACTTTAAAACTGATATATTCCTAAGATATTCTAGTTTTGGATGATTAGAAATGAAAATCTAAAGTCCTATTTATAGGCAAACATTAAATAGGAAAAGACTAGAATGCCCCCTCCACAAAAAAAGTGGAGGGAAAAGTTTTGGCCTTGTGGCGCCCACCATGGGTGTATAATGGTGGAGAAAGTGGGGATCGTGGGTACTTGGCAGTTGTGGAGAGTCTTGAGACGTGGTCACGTCATGGCTGACCCTATGGCGCCAGCCACAGTGGGTGTCATAAGTGCAAAATTGAATTTCTTGATTTTATTCTTTTCAACTCCTTTTTCGCTCCTTTTCTCGATTGAGGCCCCAAATACATTAAAAACCTGAAAATAAAGAAAAACAAAGTAATAACATAACAAAATAGCAATAAAGACCTAGAATGCATGCGAAATCAGAGTCAGAAATACGGTGAAATTTAGTGTTATCAAATCCTCCCACACTTAGACCTTTTGCTTGTCCTCAAGCAAACATTTATAGCTCAACGAAGAAAACTGGTGTGAACACGTGATTTGGGCTAAAAGGGCTTCTAAGTTCAAGCCAGGATGCAGTGACAGGTACTAACTAACTGAACCAAGGGTATCATATTGACACGGACATAAACTTCAATCCTATATTAACCAATCCATATCATCCCACAATAGCTAGGCCTATCTTTTCATCTCTTTTTGGGTCCCTTTCATTCAGGCGCAATCACATTAAGCCCGTTATCCGTACATGCATCATAGTAGAGTGACTGGTTAGTGATTATAATCCATAACATAGGGTTTATGGCACATAAGCATGTGTAAACCCTTTTTATTTGACCTAAATGTAGTTGTGGGGGATCGGATCGTAATCCGCCCTACCAAGTTCAGTGCCAGATACCTCTGAACCAACTAACAATAGGTGACTGCAATTTTTTCTTTTTGTGGCATGAATGTTTTTCTCTTTTTGGTGTAAATGACTTTGTGAGGGTCACCTATCCCAGAGTTTTCCTTTTTCTAATTTTTTTTTATTAGCACTGGATCATTCACTTATGTTCATCGGTCCCCTACGTAGAGCATGCTTAGGCCGAAGCTGACTGCTAGAATAAACCACTTAGGACAATTTTTTTGAATGGTAATAAAGGCCATGGTATGCGGGGTTTAGTAGTGATTCCTATATTCAAGATGTCTATGGTGCTAAAACGATACTGATGTTTCAAAAAATTTACCTAAGTCACCACATCCTAATCCGAACCTGTTTTAAAGCCCAAAAAACATGTGAAACAACATTGTTTTCTTTTGAAATTTTATGGTAAGGCTAAGGAAATGGGAAAAATGAGGGTGTACTAAAGATACATTATACTAGTGACTCGTCAGACTCATGCATTATCTAAAAAAAAACTTAAACTAAATACCTAACTGAAAAGGAAAATAATAGAAAGAAAATAAATAACTAAGAAAAGGGAAATAACAGAAAACAATAAAATCCCCTCCCACACTTAAATTGAACATTGTCCTCAATGTTTCAAAATAAGATAAGGAGAGTAACCTTGAAAACTACTGCGGAGGACCACTGGTGCCCTCGCCGTCCTGTTGTGATGGTCTGGAACGAAGGGATCTACTGCGCTGCTGGTCCCTCTGATCTAGTCGTGCTGATAAGGCAGCCTGGGCACTCCGGACCTCTCGAAGGTTACCTAGGATGGAACCCTGTGTGGCCTTCATAAGCTGGTAGTGCCGTAGGTTGACTTCTCGCTGGCGGGCCTGCTCTGCTATGATATCGATCAAGGTGCGGCAAACGTTCCCGTAGGCACGATCTGAAACCAATCGCGATTGTTCCATATAGCTCATGTTGTCCGCCAGTTGTTGTGAAATGGTAGAGAGTAGGCCGTCTCGCCTTTCCTCTCTAGCTGTCATATCACGCCACATCTCCTTAGTGATATAGAATCCATGAGTAGCACCTGCAACAGAGTTAGAGGAAGATGGTGTGGCGTGTGACTGTGAAGGTTGATGGGGGGACACATGAGGTACGAGAGAATGCTCTCTCCGATCATATTCTTCATCAGTGTCATGTCCCTCCCCATCAGGAATATTAGGAGGAAGTGGACCCAGAACAGGTGGAGCATTCAAATCATAGGTCCAGTTCCTTTTATTACGTACATCGGTACGTCTACTGCAAGGCAAAAGAACAGATGGGATAGCTACACCGTGAACCATCAACTCATAACCACCTGCTCTCCTTGTTTGGCACAATTTCATGTCTTTTAGAAATTTTAAATTAATTGTGCGAGGAGGTAGGGGTTCAAGTGTAGCTATCTCATTGTTCAGGTTAAGGGCCCGAGCAATAGACGTAACAAGTCCTCCAATAACAATAGTTCCTGTTTTATTAACAGTTAAAGCCATGTGTGCAAGCATAAACGGGACCGGATTGATATGACTATTTGTGAGGCTTCCTTGCAAAAATAGAAGCTCTTTAGCGTTAACCTTATTTGGACTCTCCCGGCCAAAAATAGTACATGCCAAAAGATATCTGAAAACTTTGATGGTCGGGTTATGGATGGTCGACGCGAGTATTCCTTCAAAAGAATTTATTGAAGTACTTGACAGCATCTTCCAGAAGGAAAATACTTCGGCCGACCATTCCGAATCCAAAGGTGCCTCACATATAGCACCTTCCCAATGAGGGATTCCTAACAAGCCTGTTAGTTCACCGTTACTGTATTCATATTCAATTCCAAACAGTCTAAAATTAACAGTACCGACTGTGCTAGCAGTGTTAGGACTGACAATATATATTAACAAACTCAAAAATTCAATTGTCAGCCTCTCAAATGTGGGTTCTTGATTTACAAAAATATTATGCAAGCCTAGAAAATCTAATAAATAAAAAACACTATGATACAGACCCAAAAAGTACAGACAGTTATCATCTACGTACCTAGTCGAGAGGATTTCTTGACTCTGAAGCCTTTGAATGATCTTTCTTTGTCTATCTCTCAGTTTTCCATCGCGAAAAATATATCCGTTGAACTCCATTGTTGTTGCTCCTTGAGAAGTTGAATATGGTGAAAAGTGGTTTATGTAGGAAATGGTAAAGATTGGATTTTTATGGTTTGTAGTGAATGGAAATAAAAATGGATTTTGGATGGATTTTATAGATGGTGAATGAATGAGAATGGTGGGGGCTTTAATGGGGTTCAATGGGGTTTTTGGAAGATGGAAAAATGGTTTTGGAAGTTTGAAAGTGTGAAAATGGTGGGGGAGATGAATTTGCCCCGAAATAAGGTGGAACGGCGTGGTGGAAGCCATAGACCTATGGCGGGCGCCATAAGGCCATTTTCCTTATGGGCCAAATTTTTTTTGAATTCCCCAAGTGGGCTTCGCGTACCTTTTGTCTTCGGGGGGTCCTGATAGCATTTTCTTCTTTCTTCTAAGGCACAAAGCTTGCATACCTTGAATAAATATTAAACATAGAGAAAAATATATATATTTTTTTGGACTATTATTTTTTGTTTATTAGACACACATACATATAAAATAAGTACGCATGCATATAATAAGGCATATATATAAATGATTTGTCAACAAAAATACATGGAAAATGTAGCATATGCGATAAAATAAAATATGTCTGGAGATGCGAGAAATAAAATAAAGCATGAAATATTAAATACTATAGCAATAATGTCAGTGTATAACGATCATGTGGTAGGCTTCTATGCCTGGTCCTATCCACGAATCTCAGCAATCTCCCTACGAAGCCTCCAATCTCCTGATATATAGCGTCTGCCTCTGTGGCATGGATGAGGTCAGGTATCTCAATCTGTAATGCCAAGTCCGCTACTTCCTGTTTGAGGCGGGCAGTCTCCCTATGGAGCTCATAAATCTGGGTCTATAGATCAGGCGGCTGTAAAGACATATTATTATACATAACAATGATTTGGGGAGAAGGAGGTGTAGGAGTGTACTCAGCGGCGGGAGGTGATTTCGGCTCTTCGACAGTCTCCCCATAACGCTCTAAAGCATAACTCCAATTAGCAGGGTCGTGGACACTAGTCATCAGCGGGTCAGGTAATGTGAAGTAGTGTATCACTTTTCCGTCAATCAGTAATCTAAACATGTTGGACTCAAAAGATGCCATCCTCATCAATCCTCTGTCAAAGCAAAAGTCAACATCCATGGTGGTGTAGCTGTAGAAGGTTCTGAGATGTAATAATTTGTGAGACAAACCCAATGCAGTAGCAATCTGTGTAACAATCCCACTGACATGTATAATGCCTACAGATGACCTAGCGACACTGGCAAGGCCCTTCAACAGAAAGTTGCCACAAGCAACTGGGCGTGACTGAGTCGTACAAAATAGCAGGAAAATCTCCTCTTCACTCAGCAAAGTCTTTGTATCTGGCAAGCCGAGGAAATAGTGTACTAGAATCATCTAGAAGTACCTTAACGCAGGGTTGTGGATGACTTGAGAAAACTGAGTGGAAGGATCTTGGATCCCTCCACCCGAGATGTTACTCCAAAACTTCTCCACTTCTCTGCTCATAAAGTACCCCATCGGTGTCTCTGGAATAACATTAGGAGTAGTCTGAAATCCTAGTAAATCACCAAACTCTTTGTGAAAGAAAGAGTATTCAGTCCCGAACAACCTAAAAATAACATTTCATCGGGTCCAGCCCAGGGGTCATGATTAAACGAGCTGAGGAACTCTAGAGTCAAGTTCTTGTAAGTATTGTTCATGTCGTCGAACTGGTCCCACTAGAGTTGGTGGCATAAGAATATGACGCTTGGCTCTATCCCCAAGGCATCCATGCAATCTTAGTCTGGGTACCGTGTAGGTGCCATAGGGCGTCTCATGTGGACATAGTAACGCTCTCTATATGCGTCGTCTCTGAAGGCCACATGCATGTCGTCAGGATTCTACATTCTGCACAAGGTTAGCAAAAACGGTCCTGAAATCACATAAAACATTCAATCGTTAGTCTTGACAGAATAATAAAGGAAACAAATTAAAATAAATTATAAATAAATAAAAGTAAGATAAGAAAACCATGGGTTTCCTCCCATGTAGCGCTTGTTTAATGTCATTAGCTCGACGACCAGATTTTACACATCATTCGAAGGATTTGGTGAATCGCTTAGAGTATGGCTGGAGTATGTTGTTGGAATGTCACCTCCTTCGTAGGGCTTCAGTCTCTGTCCATTGACGATGAATGGTTTACATGTTTGGTTCTTGATTTCAATAGCTCCAGATCTTAGAATCTTAGATACTTCGAAAGGGCCAGTCCATCTCGAACAAAGCTTCCCTGGAAAAAGTCGTAACCTAGAATTGAACAGAAGAACATGATCGCCTATTTTGAAGTCTTTTCTTATGATTCTTTTGTCATGCCAAGATTTTGTTCTTTCTTTGTATATAATGGCATTTTCGTAGGCAGATTGTCTGAGCCCTTCTAATTTGTGGATATCAAGGATATGTTTTTCACCAGCACTTAGGTAATCCAAATTCAAAGTTTTGATGGCCCAATAGGCTTTATGCTCTAACTCAAAAGGTAAGTGACACGATTTTCCATATACTAGTTGATAAGGGGTTGTTCCTATAGGATTTTTGAAAGCGGTTCTATAGGCCCATAACGCTTCTTGAAGTTTCTGCGACCAATCTTTTCTAGATATAGAGACAATCTTCTCAAGAATTTGTTTAATCTCCCTATTAGATACTTCTACTTGTCCATTAGTCTATGGGTGATATGTGTCGCTCCCCGGACTTTCGTCCCGGTGCAAATGCGAACCGTCGGCGATGTTGGAGGTTGAGGTTGAATAGAGTCGCCAACTAGGAATTTTTATCCCGAAGGAAAGGTAATGCTTCATAAACCTGGAAGGATATGGATAAGACGGTTGCGAACCAAAGAAACTGAGAAAGGGGGTTGGTTACAACCGGGGAAGGTATTAGCACCCAGATCGTCTGTCGTACTCGACGGGATCCACGCTTACTTGATTATGTTTAAAAGGGGTAGTGTATGTGCTGACTGTGTGCAAAAGCTAGGGAGAAAAGAATGTGCGTCAGTGCAAAAGAAATGGGTGAAATGCTCAAGAATGAGGCTTAGAAAGAAAACTGGAAGGAGAGGGGAGACAAAGAGACTTTTGTTCGATAACTGTTAAGTTATGCCCACGTATCCTCTCGTGATATGAGGAAGTCAGAACACCGTAGTTCGACTAAAAGAGATTGGAATGATTTTGACTGTGAACTTCCTGCTTGTCTATGCTCAAGTGTATGACTCGTCTGGCTCGAGTGCTAATTGTCTTGCATTAGACGGAAGAAGCAAGTTCTCGTTTGTGAATGAGTGTGATGAGAAAAGAATCCCTGAGGAGACGATTATTGTTTGTTTTTGTGTTTTCAGTTTTTTATTATTTTTGGTGTTTTGCATAAGATAATGAGCTTAATCCTAAATCAAGGGTTGTAAACTCATTATATCCTCCCTGATTAGGGATAATGATCCTACTTAAGTATGAGATAAGCATCTCAACATAATTACCATGATGATTTAGGATTAAGATCATTAACCTACTTGTGATTATTAAGATGTTTTTGGTTTTTGTTTAGTGTTAAGTAATGAGTTTAATCTCTAATCAGGGATTAGTGAACTCATTACACCATCCTAAGAGAAGGATGATAGATGAGAACACTTAAGCTGAGGAAGATACCTCAACTTAATCCATGGTTAGGGATTAAATTCATTATATAACAATCCTTTATTAAATGTATTTTAATTAAAGGATGAGATTAAGAAAGTGGATTTTAAGTTTTTAAGACAACTTGAGGGGGACTTGTCCATTAAACACTAGGGTTAGTCCATCTTAACCATAAGGAAGAGATATAACCCTAATGTAAGGCCCAAGTTACAAGATAAAGTCTTAGTGATTATTATAGTGTTTTGATTAAAAGGTGTAAACAAATTAAAGGTTTAACACTAAGGATTAAAGTTATACACTCCATCCTAAGATAAGGATGCAAGCATAACCCTAATTCAAAGTCCTAAAGCTTTAAGAGTTTAGCCTCTGATTATTGAGATGAGAAGAGAGACTCAAGGAGACTCAAATGTAAAAAAGTTAGGGGGGACTATATACAACCCTAAAAGTTATCATGCTTGGATATCCTATGGTTTGTGAGGCTTAAGAGAAGAATCTTCAGGAATGCCACCATGGAAGAAACAGATGAAAAGAGAAGGAGGAAGAAAAATAAGTTACTTACTTCCTGAAGAAGATAAGTAACTTAGGAGAAAAGAAAGGAGCAAGAGAGACATAAATGAAGAAAGTTCACTTCAAATATAATTAAAGGATGCAAATGCAAAGAAAATAAGGGGTGGGAGGTGAAGGCAAATCCACCTCCCAGATAACTTACCAAAGGTTCCTGAAATGTTAGTATGAATGCATAAGACATAAAGCACAAAGAAATGAGATGAGTAAGGATGAAAATACCAAAAACAAAAGTGTAAACATGATGCAAATGTGTTATGAGATGATGCAAAGTCATACAAGATGCATATGAATGATCATACAAGGATGAGATGCAATGGAAGCATGTTTAGAAGCATGAAAACACATGGATGTTCATGAAATGTAATGGATGCAAAGCATACCAAAATGATGCAACAATGATCAATAAAGGTTTCAAACATGTCCTAAGATGTCTAATATGACATACAAAAGAATGGAATAGCATGGCAAGTTCATATGATGATGATATGCAAAGGTGAATGCAAATGAACATGAGAAATTAGGGTTTTAAGGCAACATGAGATGCATATGACCAAAACAGAAGCATACATCAAGATAAAAGTTTGAAATTAAACTCAAGCAAACCCTAGTCACATAGAAGATCACACCCTAAAGGAGAAGGTCAGAAGCAAATCCTAGTGAAAGTTATGAAATTTCTAAGTTAACTAGGGTTTTTTGGTGCTTCTAAAGGGAAAATGCAAGATAAAAATATGAGAGAAATAACCTAGAAACTATATGCAATATGTGAAACAATTCAAAAATAATCAAGTTCAAACTCATCATGGTTAGGCAGAAATGAATTTTTCAAGATAGGGTTAAAAATGTGAAATTTAAGAACCCTAATTCAAAGAAAATTGTGAAAATGTGATCAAACCTAAAACGGAATTTGTATGGTGAGTTTGAAAATGTTTCTAAATTTTTAAGAATGCTCCATGATTTTTTTGTTGATTTTTAGAAGACTAAATGCATATTTAATAAATTAAAATCAATTAATTAATTAAATAAAACATTTAAATATTTTAAAAATACTTTTTTAATGCAAAAATTAAAATAAATTTTTTTTAGGTTAATAAAAATATTTGAAACAAAAATGCAGAAGATGAGATTTTTTTAATTGTTTTTGCTATTTTAAATAAATTGAACAAAAGAAATGCAATAAAATGAAATAAAAATGAATTAAATGAGAAGTCAACTGATCCAATGGTTGAGATTTGAACCTGGGGGAAGGGGTTGACTGCGCGCGTGTTTTAAGGGTCAGGATATAATTTGAGGAAATTTAATTAATTAAACCTAATTAAACTAATTAATTATGAATTAAGATTAATGAAGCAATCTGGACCATCCGCTGCTAACCCTAATCATGATCCTAAGGCCACAAATGAATCTGGACAACTAAACCCTAAATTAACCTAATCACTTTCAGATGACCGGAAAATTGCTCTGGTCATCTTCTCCGGTGGACCAAAACCCTAAAATCTTCCCTAGGCAAAATCAAAACCTCTAACCTGCCCAGAAATGATCCCCATACTTCTAGCAACCCAAATAAAACATCAAACAACATTTATCATTCATCAACAAGTTGAATCGAAGAAAAAATAAAAATGGGACAAACTTTCAGAAAACTATGAAATCCTCATTTCTCCACCATTTTCAGTTTTAAAAAGATCATGATGGACCCCACAACATGTACTTTCATATTATAACAAGAAATTGAAGTTTTGCAAGAATGTGTTCTTGAGGTTACCTGAGCTGGTGAACTGCAAATGTGAGCCTTCAGAGCCATCCACTTGTTCAAATGAACTCCGTTGATCCTCCTGAAGCTATTGGGATGCTCAGAATGCTTTGAAAGTGGCTATTTTGAGTGGCTCGATTCTGATATGGCAGAAATGGAGGCTTTTGTTTATGAGGTTTCAGGCCATGGTAATGGTTTCTTTATGTTCTATGGATGATTTTTGAATGAATGGTGAAAGAATTTATGAGGTTTGGTGGATTGTTTGAGAGAATCGAAGAAGGGAAGTTTGTTGCAATTTTTGTGAAAACTGATGTTGTGTGTCCTCTGACCTCTTGGCTTGCTTCTCTTATGATCTTGAGGCAATCCCTAAACTATTGGAATGAGTCAGAACATTAGGTATGCACTGTGGGAATGGTAAGGCTCCATTGGCCAAAAAGTCAAGATTGGTGTACCATAGCTATGGGCCATGGCAGAGCTGGTTTCTGTGGCTGGATAGCTTTAGCATGGTTCATGGAGAGCCTTTGGATCATCTTTATGCAGTTGGATGGCCTTGATCAAGAGTTCCCATAGTTTATGCAATTTGACAATTTTGAAGTTTCTTGAGAAATAAGTCATGGAAATGCTTGGTACAAAGGCCAATTCTGATCTTTAGAACTTGCTTTGACATGTTATGATACATTTGAGTGCATTAGAGGTCATGAAATGGCTTGGAAAGTGAAATTGCAAAAATCCCTCTTTGGTACACACTTGAAAATTATTGGATTTTTGCCAACTTTGAAAGGCCATATCTTGAGTTCTAGGATGAATCAAGACATGTTCTTGTACTTTTTGAAAATGGGAAGACATAATCTATAACTTTCATGTCCAAGGATTTTTCATTTGAAGCATTTTTGGTCATGAAAGAATAGGTTGAATATCTTTCCCAAAATGGAAAGTTTCCATTACAAGTCATTTCCAAAAATAGCAAGTTTGCATTTGGCTCAAAATTCTTCAACTTTGTGAACTTCCAACCACTTCAATGATCAAATAAAGATCATAGAGACTCAAAATGATGATGATGACCCTTTGGTACCCTTGATGGAGGCCTCAGATGCCCTGATTTTGACTTTACTTGCTCAAGAAGTTACCCAATGATCAAATGACTTCCACGGTGAATTTCTTCATCAAATTTGGTACACATGATCCTTATAACATATTGAGACCATTAGAATTAAGAATGACCAAAAATATTGAGATTAAGGTCTCTGAAACCAAAACCCTAATTTTGGTCATCTGTGTAGGAAAACCCTAGCTCTGCCTGGACTTCTGTGCAATCCTTTGACATTTTGTGACTTCCAATCATCCTTGGAGATATAATAAGACCATAGACCCCTCATGGACCCCCTTGGAATGTTTCAAGGCCTCAGAGATTGCTCAGATCACTTCTAAGATTCACCTGATCACAAAACCCTAATTGTGCAGTCATGCAATGATTTGATGAAGTTGTTTATGCAATGTGAGATGCAATGAGATGAGATCATAAGCCATGGTGTGAGAAAAAGTGAGGGAAAATTTGGGGTGTTTACAGCTGCCCCTATTCAAGCATGAGTTAGATGTGCAAGATGTAAGTGCCTGGCTT
Source organism: Lathyrus aphaca (assembly GCA_963966055.1). Lineage (NCBI taxonomy): Eukaryota > Viridiplantae > Streptophyta > Magnoliopsida > Fabales > Fabaceae > Lathyrus > Lathyrus aphaca. The sequence continues at coordinate 327,639,965 of OZ014520.1, read as the reverse complement.
AACAGACAAACAAGATAACTTGTGGTTGAATGCCAAAGACAGTCCGAAATTTGCACTCACAGAGGAGGAGAAGAAAAGGGATATAAATTGTAAAACATAGTATAGTATGTTTATTAAGTGAAAGCGATGGAGGACGACCATCGAGCAGAGGACGACTGTTGGGTGTAAAACGGTAAGTAAAGCAATGACAGGGACGACCATCATGTTGGGGAATAAAGAAACCGCAACGGGGACAGCCATCGGGTAAAATTATCTGGGGATTAAAGGAATGAGGGAAGCACTGACAGGGACGCCCATCAGGTTCAATGGTAAAGTAAACAACGATGGGGACGACCATCAGGTAAAACTGATAAAGGACGATCATCAGGAAAAGGAAAAGGGACCACGACGGGGACGACCATCGGGTTAAAGAAAAAATAAAAAAATGATGAGGGACGGTCATCAAAAGGTGAAGGACGATCACCTAGCAGGGGACAACCTGCTCTTTATCACGACATAGGACGAATGCAGGATAGAAAAGATCAACGACGGGGACGACCATCGGATAAGCATGATAAAGGACAATCATCAAGAGGTGAAGGACGATCACCTAGCAGGGTACGGCTGCTCTTGGGGGATTATCTCGACATAGGACGAATGTCGGATAACAAGGTCGACGATGGGGACGACCATCAGATAAAATGATGAGGGACGATTATCATAAGGTGAAGGACGATCACCTGGCAGGGGACGGCTGCCGAAAATATCACGACATAGGACGAATGTCAGATAGAAAGTTCCAACAATGGGGACTCCACTAGGGAAGGGATGAGGGACGGTCATCCAAAGGTGAAGGACAATCACCTAGCAGGGGACGTCCTGCTCTTTATCACGACATGAATGCCGGATAGAAAAAGTTTTTTTGTTTCTGTGGGGATGTAAACACGGACGAGCGCTTACGCTTTAAAATAAAAGGTATAAGTGTTTGACAGTGTGTATAGACCAAAGACGCGGACGAACATCCTTAGAACCATGATACAAACGAGTATCGGTAGAAACAAACACTGACTCGTGTTTAAGGACGATGATATGGATGAGTATCAATCAGTCCCATAAAGTCTATACCCCATACGTCGAAGAGTTCTACTTCTTGGATATTTCTTACAGGCATTTCATTACGCCTTGAAATATATCCTGTACATTGGCATCTTTCACATTTGACAATGAAAGCATGGACATCACACCACATGGTAGGCCAGAATAGGCCAGCTTGAAGAATATTGGTGTAGGTCTTAGATGTGCTTGCATGTCCACCATAGGGTGCAGAGTGAAATGGTTCATCCCAATAGAAGTTTCTTACATCACTGTAGAACTTCTTCTTCCAGTGGTAATTTAGATCGGGGGGTACGATGTCAGCGGCTAGGTAATTAACAAAGTCAGCATACCATGGCACGTTACTGTAAACCTATAATTTCGACAGACTGAAATTAAGGGCTTAAGATCATCTTTGTCGAAGGATAACAAAGAGAGAGAATTCAAGGATTGCTGATAGGGTCTGAAACACTACTATTTCGACAGAAAGAAACATAGTTGTTCTGGCAGAATAGGTTGGAGGGTTTTTGTAGCTGAGTATTTCGACAGAAGAAGGTCTTGATAAAAGCAGGGTTCGACAGTTTGAAGAGGTGCAAGGTTCGTCACCAAAGAAAAGGATTCAAATTCAAAAGGTTATAACCTTTGGCAGTTGGACACATGGAGGTTTCAGAGAAGAAATTTACATGCAGGCTGACACTTGTCGTTTAGTTATAGTTTTTCCGTTCTAAGCAGTTATTTTGTTTATGTATAAATAGGATAGTTTGTGTTTAGAATAGGTGTGTGAAAATTGATACAAAATTCCTGTAAAAAACTCTAAGTACCCGGTGTGAGAGAAAATGAGTCTAATATTCGGAACAATGTACGTTTGAACACCAGTTATATTTCAAAGTTATTCAATTTACTTGTTTATGCTTCAAGTTTATGTCATTTTAAACTTTATTTACGTTTCTGCAAGTTTACAGCCTTCGACATGTCTTTTTATTCTTGTTTAAACTTTTAACTTTATTTCATCTTTAAGTTCAAACTTTACTTTACTTGCAAAATCAAAGTTCTTAATACTTTGACAATACTGATAAAACAAACCACAAATCAGTCACCCAATTCTAAGAGTAGTTCGACAGAAACAATGCACATGTATCCCAGGACTTGTATGGTTGGTCCTGCAAGTAACCCAGTTTTCTGAAGAAATTGGTTAACCAGAGGTTGTTCGCCAGAAACCACTGCGAACAAATTGGCACACCCGGTGGGACCAGTGCATTAGACAATTATCTAATAAAGAACTTCTTAGACAATTTGTTCCTTGCTACGTTGTATGATTCTTAGAAGCGGTAAACTAGCCGTAACCGACGTAGAAAGACCAAAGAGAACAAGAAGAAGAAACATGGCTAACTTGCCAAATACTTCAAACATTCCTGACGAAACAATACCAGTTTCCAACCCTATCCCTTCGTCAGGAACAATACCAATGTCTGGCCCTGTTTTAGAACAAAGTAGGCCTCCTTTGGGAGATTCCATACCAACGGGTTCAGGATCCCAAAATGTGCCTAGTTCTTCCACCATGGGACAAGCCAGACCCCTTGGAACCCCTCCTCCTGGAGGAAATACATTCAGGCCATATCTGAATTATTCTCAGCCTTTGACTGGGAGGGAACAACCATATGGAATGCCAACCTCAATGATGGCAAGCCTACATAATTCGTCACCATTATTCTCTAATGCTATGGTTCAAGTATCATCACCATTGCAGGGATCAGGGTATGGTGGAAATGGAAATAGAATGAATCAAATCCCACCAGGTTTCCATATGCCCGCTATGACAAACCATTCTGCACAAGTAATTCGTCAACAGATGGATGAAAGCAATCATGATATGGTGCAGGCTTTGACACAACAAATGGGAGAAGTGTTCAATCCCTTAATACAAAACACTACCCAAACAAACCAAATATTGGCAGAACAGATGGCACGCATTGCTGACTTTTTTGGAGTCCCGCAAGCACAACAAAGAATGCAATTAAACCAGAATCCTGCCAATAGGGCTGTCGAAGAGGAACTTACTATAAACCAAAGGCCCTTAGGGAACCCTCATGAAAATCCCAGGGGGCAAGAGGTGATAGTCGAACAGCCTAATGTAGAAGAGCCTATTCGACAGGAACCAAGAAGGATAATAGTCCAAAGGAACCAAAATGCTGACGAAGTATTACAGCAGAGAATGCGTTACAATAACATGCCTGTCGAAAATAATATTGCCACCATGGTTGAGAGAATAATGGCACAAAATGGAGTAAACGTAGGATTACAAAGGCCTAGTTATACTTCCCCTTTGTCTGAATTTGTCTTACAACAAGAGTTACCACCAAGGTGGAAAGTCCCCAAATTCACAAAATTCTCAGGGGATACTAGTGAATCCACCATAGAACATGTGGCGCGTTATTTGATAGAGGCAGGAGAGATTTCTAATAATGAGAACTTAAGGATGAAATATTTCCCAAGTTCTTTGACGAAAAATGCTTTCACTTGGTTTACATCACTTCCTGCAACTTCAATCTTTACTTGGACCCAATTAGAGAGATTGTTCCATGAACAATTTTATATGGGACAAACCAAGATAAGTTTGAAAGAGTTGGCAAGTGTCAAAAGAAAATTTTCTGAGCCTATAGATGACTATTTGAATAGGTTTAGATTATTAAAAGCCAGATGCTTTACGCAAGTGCCGGAACAAGAACTAGTCGAAATGGCTGCAGGGGGTCTAGATTATTCCATAAGGAAAAAACTGGATACCCAATACTTGATAGACATGGCACAACTGGCAGACAGAGTGAGGCAAATAGAAAGACTAAAAAATGAAAAATTTAGATCAAATAAAAACAAGAAAGAAAGAGTGGCCTATGTAGGAATAGTTCAAGAAGATGATTATGAAGAAAACGAACCAGTCATTTTCGACCAGCAAGAAATTGATCTTGCAGAATTAAAACAAGGCCCTCCATATTCCTGTAAAGTTTTAGCCCCGTCGAATGGAAAAAATCCAGTCGAAGTGGAAAAGAATGACAGGTTCCCTAAAAGAACCTATACATTCGACATCACCAAGTGTGATGAGATATTTGATTTATTAGTCAAAGATGGTCAGTTAATAAAACCAGCAGGCACTAAAGAGCCTCCTGTAGACCAACAGAAAAAGAGAGGTTTTTGTAAATACCATAATTTCTTGGGTCATAAAACTTCTCAATGTTACCTTTTCAGGGATCTTGTCCAGAACGCAATCCAAAATGGAAGGCTGAAGTTTGGAGACAAAGGCAAGCAGCAGATGAAGATTGACTCCAATCCCATGCAGGTTGTGGAGGCCAACTATGCTGAACCAGAAATGGTAAATGTGGTCGAAATGGAGATCATGGCAGAAGAGAATTTTGAAATGGTAGAAGTTACTGAAAGCTTCGACACCAACTTCACCATGATAGAAGCTGCTGAGGGTTTCGACACCCATGTCAATGTGGTGGAAGAAGGTGATAAGTCTACTGACCAAGCAGAGGAAGAAGAAGTCAAAGTTTCTGAAGACTTCGACAATGAGAATGCCATTGAAACTACTGATGGTTTCGACGGAAGAAATACAGTCAAAGTAGGAAGAAGCTTCGACAAGAAAAACAATGAAAGAGATGCTGAGCAAGGGGTGATCTGGGACACTTTGGGAGAGTCAAATGGGAAGTTCGACTTCATGGTGAAATATTCAGCACCACCAAGCTCCAAAACAGATATCAACAAAATCAAACCCACAGGATGGGGAGATTCTTTCAAAAAGGATGACGAAGAGGAGGATAGCAAAACCCTCACTGTCCAAACAGAGGCCACTGAAGGCCCTGACAAGGAGGAGATCAAAACAGCAGGGGCTGATGACAATCCCCTCACTGTCGAACCAATAAACAGTGGTACCACCAGAACTGAAGAACATCCTGTCGAAAGGGTTGCACATTGCTGCAAATACATCTATAAGGGCTTACACCCAAAAGGCAATGTGAGCCAGTCAAAGGAGGACATCCCAGAGGAAATCATGCTAGTCGAAAAAATGAACAAATTGAAAATTACAACTGAACAGAGTGCTGGGATTCATATGGTGGAAATCACTCAAAAGGGAGGACCAGACACCAACAAGGGAAAGGAACATCAAGAGAAGCATCAGAAGCTGGTTTACCCGGAAGAGAACGAAAGTCTTGTCGAATTCATCCAGAGGTGTCAAAGGAAAAATGCAGAAGTCATGCTTTGCCCAAGATGCAGTGCTGTATTCGACAAGAAAGCAGCTGATGACTTAGAAGCAGCAGAAAAGACCCAGAGGAAAAGAAATTGGGGAACAGTCCCACCAACCAGAAATGAAAGATTCGACCCAAGAAGAGGGAAGCATCACAGTCAAGGGGTGGGAGAAAGACGTTTCAACACCTACAAACCATCCAACAGGCCAAATGATGACAAATGGGTTCAGCCTATAAGGGACGCCCAAGGTCAGAAGAGATGGAAGAGTTTTGAAGTGAACAGGGGTCCTTCAATGGAAGTTAAAAAAGAGGCAAGGCCAAAATATGTCTCTGAAAACTACAAAGGGAAGAATCCTATGTCCAGATCCCAATGGAGAAGATTCCAAAGGCAGAAGAAAATTGAAAAGGAAACTGTAGAACACCAAAGGGTTGGGCAAAAGGAAGCCGAATCAAGCAAATGTGTCCAGATTATAAACAAGGGGATACCTCTGGCAGAAAAAGAAGCTCCTCAGAAGAGTAGATCTAGTGACACCACAGAAATGCAGAGCACAAATAACAGGATGCCAGTGGACGAAGAAGTCACAGATGAATTTAGTTCAGAATCAGATGCCTCTTTCGACGTAACTTGCAATGTGGTTTCTGTGCTGCCCAGAGACTATGACAGGATAATGGAAGTCGAAGATGAAGAGGATGACATGACAGATGACATCATAGGTTTGAAGCCTGTATGCTACTACATAATGAACAATGGCTGTGTCGAAGAGCAAAATGCCTTTTTCGAAAAGCCAGATGATGCAATGAAGGCTCACTTAAAGCCTCTCTTCATAAAAGGAAAGTTAGAAGGTGTGGGTGTCAACAAAATTCTGATAGATGGTGGAGCAGCTGTAAATTTAATTCCTCATTACATGATAAAGAGGATTGGAAAAGATGACTCCGACACTAAGCCTCACAATATGGTGTTGTCCAACTATGAAGGTAAAGTGGGAACAACATTGGGAGTAATACAACTGAACTTGACTGTAGGATCCATCACCAGGCCTACAATGTTTGTGGTGATAGCATCAAAGGCAAATTACAACTTACTGTTGGGAAGAGAATGGATCCATGGAATTGGGGCTGTACCATCCTCCATGCATCAAAGGATAGCAATCTGGAGGCCAGATGGGATTGTTGAAAACATAGAAGCAGATCAGAGTTACTTCACAGCTGATGTGAACAATGTCACTGGTCGTAACTTCGACAAAAATCTAGCCCACATAGCACCATGCAATCCTGCTGCTTTCGACTTAACAGCTTCCGACAATGCTTACTGATCCATGTACCTCCATCCTATGCATGGTTTCCAGTGGGATAAAGAAGTAATTGGGGAGACAAACTACACTTGGGGAACTGCTCATGTCAACCCAACTGGATGGGGGAGTGAATTCAGTGAAAATGACTGAAGTTTCAGCAATGGAAAGGATTTCGGCTTATATAGCCGAAAAACAACTCAGAACGGCCCTTGAGGCTGAAGTTAGAAATATGGCTGTCGAAGCCAGCACTCAGGTTGTCGAAGGACAATATCCTCAAGAAAATATTGAGGAGCAACATGCAAATCAGAGTTTTGAAGAAGACTCAAATGGTGAATGGCAGAGTCAAAGACTTGATGCCATTTATGATGACGAACCTTTGGGGTTCGAAAAGGATCCAACCTCAACCAATATGAAAATGGTGGCACAGGACCCTTTAGAGGAGATTAATCTGGGACTGGGGGCAGAAAAAAGGCCCACTTACATCAGTGCCAAGTTGAATCCTCAACTCAGAGTCGAAATAATCCAACTGCTGAATGAGTTTAAAGACTGCTTCGTCTGGGATTATGACGAAATGCCTGGTTTAGACAGAAGTTTGGTAGAATTGAAGTTGCCAATACTGGAAGGGAAGAAGCCAATAAAGCAGACCCCCAGACGTTTTGCACCTGAGATTCTGTCGAAAATCAAAGAAGAAGTCGAAAGGCTTCTAAAATGCAAATTCATCCGTACAACAAGGTATGTTGAATGGATTGCTAATATTGTTCCTGTGATTAAGAAAAATGGCACATTAAGGGTGTGTATTGATTTTAGAGATCTGAACTCAGCCACCCCTAAGGATGAGTATCCTATGCCAGTAGCAGAAATGCTAGTAGATTCTGCAGCAGGCCATGAGTATTTAAGTATGCTTGATGGCTATTCTGGTTACAACCAGATTTTCATTGCTGAAGAAGACGTTCCAAAAACCGCTTTTCGTTGTCCAGGAGCAATAGGAACATATGAGTGGGTAGTCATGCCCTTTGGTTTGAAAAATGCTGGAGCTACTTACCAAAGGGCTATGAATTCTATTTTTCATGATTTCATCGAAACATTTATGCAAATTTATATAGATGACATTGTGATTAAATCTGCTTCAGGCTTGGACCATATTAACCATCTTCGACAGTCCTTTGAAAGGATGAGGAAGTTTGGTTTGAAAATGAATCCTCTTAAATGTGCTTTTGGTGTGCAGGCAGGGGATTTCTTAGGCTTTGTGGTCCACAAGAAAGGGATTGAAATTAATGAGAACAAAGCTAAAGCAATAATGGAAGCAAAAGCGCCATCGACGAAGAAGGAATTGCAGTCTCTACTAGGGAAAATCAACTTTCTCAGAAGGTTCATCTCCAACCTTAGTGGAAAAACTCAGGCCTTCTCACCTCTGCTTCGACTGAAGAAGGAAGGTTTCACTTGGGGGCAAGAGCAACAAGATGCCTTCGACAAGATCAAGAAGTATCTGGCTAACCCCCCAGTTTTAATATCTCCTAGTCGAAAAAGGAGCATGAGGCTCTACATATCAGCATCTGACAGAACATTAGGAAGTATGCTTTGTCAAGAGGATGAACATGGCGTCGAAAGAGCCATTTATTATCTCAGCAGAGTCTTAAATGATGCTGAAACTAGATATAGTATAATAGAGAAATTATGTTTATGTGTATATTTCTCTTGTATAAAATTGAAGCATTATATAAAACCCGTTGATGTACATATATCTTCTCATTTCGACGTAATAAAACATATGTTGTCCAAGTCTATTTTACATAGTCGAATTGGAAAATGGGCTTTAGCCTTGACTGAGTATTCTTTAAAATATATGCCTCTAAAAGCTGTTAAAGGGCAAGTAGTTGCTGACTTCATAGCTGACCACTCCATACTTGAAGATGAGACAAATTATGTCGAAAAAGAGCCTTGGAGGTTATATTTTGATGGTTCCATTCATAAAAATGGAACAGGTGTTGGGGTATTAATTATTTCTCCCAATAAAATTCCAACAAAGTTCAAGTATAAAATAGAAGGATTCTGTTCAAATAATGAGGCAGAATATGAAGCTTTAATTGCTGGACTTGAAATTTTGTTGGAACTGGGGGCAACAGAGGTCGAAATAATGGGTGACTCTGAGCTGGTGATAAAACAATTGACGAAAGAGTATAAATGTGTCAAAGAAAATTTGATCATGTATTTTGTGATAGCTAACAGACTCCTCAAGAGATTCGACAGTGTAGTCTTTAGACACATTCCCAGATTAGAAAATCAAGAAGCAAATGACTTGGCTCAGTTGGCTTCAGGGTATAAAGTGTCGAAGGAAAATCTGATGAAGGTTGTCGAAGTGAGAGGCAAAGTCTTATCCACCAAACTGTCCCCATCTGATTTGGAGACAATGAGATTAGGATATGGTGATGAAGAAAACTTTGAGATTTTCAATGTAAGTGATCTAGAAGTTGGAGATTGGAGAAAACCCATCAAAGATTATTTACAAAATCCAAATCAGACAGTCGAAAGAAAGATAAAGTACAGAGCTATAAGTTATGTACTCTTTGGAAATGAATTGTTTAAAAAGACTGCAGAAGGAGTTCTACTAAAATGCCTAGGAGAGACTGAAGCTTATATAGCTTTGTCGAATATACACAGTGGTGCATGTGGTGCTCACCAAGCAGGACATAAGATGAAATGGCTATTATTTCGACAAGGAATGTATTGGCCAACCATGTTGAAAGACTGTGTCGAATTTGCAAAGGGTTGTCAGGAATGTCAAATTCATGCAGGCATACCTCATGTGCCAGCAAATGAGTTACATTCCATTGTAAAGCCTTGGCCATTCAGAGGTTGGGCTTTAGATTTGATTGGTGAAATTCGACCAGCCTCTTCAAAAGGGCAGAAGTACATTTTAGTAGGAGTAGACTATTTCACTAAATGGGTTGAAGCCATACCCTTGACGAATGTAGATCAGGAAGCAGTCATAGACTTCATCCAGAAACACATAATGTATAGGTTTGGGATACCAGAGACTATAACCACTGATCAAGGATCTGTGTTTACTGGTAGAAATATGCAGGCATTTGCAAAAGAGACAGGTTTTAAGTTGTTGACTTCGACACCCTATTATGCTCAAGCAAATGGTCAGGTCGAAGCAGCCAACAAAGTAGTAATAAACCTGATAAAGAAACATGTGGGTAAAAAACCCAGAAATTGGCATAACACCCTGGATCAAATCCTTTGTGCTTGTCGAACATCTCCTAAGGAAGCAACTAATTCCACCCCATTTAAATTAACCTATGGACATGATGCAGTATTGCCTGTCGAAATTTGTTTACAGTCAATACGAATTCAAAGACATCATGAGATTCCATCTGAAATCTATTGGAGTATGATGATGGATGAGTTGGTTGATTTAGACGAAGAAAGGTTGCGTGCTTTAGAATTAATAAGAAGGCAGAAAGAGAGAGTTGAAAAGTTTTATAACAAAAAAGTAAAATTAAAAGCCTTTTTAGTAAATGATTTAGTTTGGAAAGTAATCTTGCCCATGGAGAAGAAAGACAGAGTGATGGGAAAATGGTCCCCTAAATGGGAAGGACCTTTCAAAATTCTAAGAGTTTTTTCCAATGGTGCGTACGAAGTCGAAGAAATAGAAAAAGACAGAAGAGTGCTGAAAATAAATGGGAAGTACTTAAAGAAGTATAAACCAACATTGCAGGAAATAAAAATAGGAACAAATTAAAATTGCAAACGAAACTTGTCTTCGCCAAACAAATGGCGTGAAATAGCATTACATATAAAGTGCTAAAAGAAAATATCCTTAAACAAATAAAATCCCTAAGTCCTATTACAAAACTACTGTCGAAGGAAGGTAGCTTTGAGTTCGTCGAATTTTTTCTTTTGGAGCTGAATTCGACGCTCGCAGAGACTCTTGCTGACAGTCATTTCTTCAATCTCCCTGTGAAGTTGCTGGGCTGTTTCTGCATGTTGTAGCCCCTTCTGGAGTTCACTGTCTATTGCTTCCTGATTTGGTTGTTGGAGGGAGGCCTGGCGTTCTTTTTCTTGAAGGATTTTCCTTTGAAGATCAGCAATCTGGGCCTGGTAAGCTTGAATATTGCTTTCACACTCAGCAGCAGCCTTAGTGTATTCGTCAGAAAGTTTATTCAGCTCTGAAATCTTTTCTGTCGAAGAAGCCACTGTGTTCCATTCTGAAACTTGCTCTTCAGACTTGGCTGTGATTTTTTGGGAGAATTCTTTTTTTCGAACCAGATCATCACTAACAGAATCAATTAAGGATATTAAATCCATCACCAAACGGATTTCCTCAGTCGAAGCCTCTAACAAATTGGCACTTTTCAGGAGCTTCTTCAGATCATATTGGGCAGAAGCATTCTCAGCCAAGACTTCAAACAGGTCAACTCCAAGGATTCTTGTCTTGATCTCATCCATAATGACATTGATTGGTTGAAGGTCAGAAGTGGCCCCTGAAGCTGTCGAACCACTGGGAGAGGAGTCTTGGAAGTTATACCTGGTGTCGAGCAGGGCTTTTAAATATTCAAAGGGTTTTCTAACTTTCAAGCTCTCATTCTCTTCGTGTGACAAGCTTGTCGAATTAGTACCCACAGAAGTTTCAGCAGGAACTTTGGTTGGAGAAGGATTGTGTTGTGAAGTGCCTCCAATGCTCAAGTTGACTCCTGGTTGATTCGACAGAGTGACCTCCTCTTCGACATTTTCTTTGTCAGCTATGTTGGTGTCAGTTGGATCTGGAGTTTGTGCATCCTGAGCTATGGCATCTTCGTCAGTTTCTGGTATAACAGCTGGTGGTGGAAGTGGTGCATCTTGATCTGAAATTATTTTTTCTGCAGTGAAGTCTGGTCGAAAAGGAGAGTTGTTGCCAGAAGACTCATAATCACTGAGGTCAAATTCATCCAAGGTTTGAGGTCCATGGACACCTGTATCTGGAGTGGCATCATCTTGAAGCCTTTCAGCCAGAGTCCTTTCAGAATTAGAAGGGGCATGCTCTTCTTGGATTGTAGAAGTCTCTTCGACATCAATGACAACCTACAGAAAACATGAAAGAAAGTTATAAGATAGATACATGCAGTCAAGATATGGGAATATTGTTTGTCGAAGTGATTACCTGAGGAATTTCAGTATGTACACTTGAGTCTCCACTTTTTTCACTCCTTGTGGGAATTTTGTTGACTGGACTGGCAGGGGGAGTTCGTCTTTGAACCAGAGATCTTTGGGATGCTACTGTTTTTATTTTCAAACCTTTGTTTCTTTTCAAAGGTTGGGGTTCAGGGGATTCGTCTTCAGACTCTTCGACGCTTGCCTCCTTTTCTTCTGGTTTCCTCTTCTTTGCTGGGGTACGAGTTACCTACAATAGAAAAAAGGGGAAGTGTTCAGTATAAGAAATGTGAAGTACACAAATAAGGAGGGATGCTCTATTTTGTCGAAACCTTCTTGGTAGTTGAGGGGGATTTTTCGACTGTTTTGGAAGAAGTTCCTTCGCCAGCAGTCTTCCTGACAATTCTAACAGCTGAAAAAGAAAAGTTGCATGAACATTGATATAGAAATAAAGGAGTTAGAAACAAAATAAAGGAATGTAATTTCTTCGACACCTTCAAGAATGGGTTCGTCCACAGTAACATGTTCTATCCCAATGTGAAGGTGCCCAGTGAAGTTGTGCAGATGATACTTCGTCGCAACCACGCGTTCGGCAGGTTTTTTGTTTCTTTCACGGAGCAGTTTTAAATCAGATCCACACACAAACCAATCTGGAAATGGAGGACACAAGGCCACCCCAAATTCTGCAGAAGGTAGTGGAGGGAATTTTGGGGGAAAAGTGGTGAATGCATAGTCATAGTGTGCATGTGGTGGAAGAGATGAAGGAAAAAATAACTTATTCAATTTTTCTGTGAATTTGTATTTTAAAGACACTGCTGCCTCGCTTATGGTTCGACGAAGATCATCAGGCCTGTAAATGGTTTCAAAATATTTTTGAAACTTTTGAATTTCTTTGATATGCTGATCTGTACCTTTTTTCTTCTTGTCCTGCACAAAGGTAAAAGCATTTGTCAAAAGAGTAGTGAAGGTTGCTACGTCGAAAAATCTGTTGATGTAATATTCCTTCCACTAGACGTCGAATTCTTCAGTACAGAGGAAGTTTGGTAGAAAAATGGTGGGATAGACCTCCAAAGTTGGGTCGAAAAACTTGTTGTACAGCTCTAAACTTTTGTCGAAGTGGTGAAATGAGTTATAGAAAATGATAGCACCTTTCTTATGATAGATAGGCTTCGTCTTCGTCTGAATTAATCCAAACTGCCTAGCTACCAAATTGGGTTGGTACACAATGAGGGATACCTTTGTGTTGTTAAGACTATGATGGGAGAAAAAGTGTCTGGGCATGAGGAAAGCTTCCCAAATGGAGATATAGGAGTCTTCATCTTTCTGGTTCTCCACTGGGAGTCTTCTGGTAAACCATTTTGGACCTACTTGTCTGTTGGCGAATGGTGCCATTGAAGGAGAAAATTTGTAGCGTTTGGCGAACATCATGATGTAGCCAGTGAATGCTTGTTGAAGGCTTGTATTGTCATCTGTAGGGGTCAGTTGAACCAGCCTAGGCCATTCGACGCGTCTTTCTTTTACTGCTTCTTCGACAATTGGCATTTTGATGGGGATGAAATGTTCAAAAGTGGTGTTCAGCCATAATTGTAGGAGCCAAAAAGGGCCTGTAAGACTAATGTTACCTTTGTCTTTGAGGGTTTTGAGGTTGCTCACACTTTCACTTAAAGATTCGTAAAGGTTCGCCAAAAGCAGCTCACTCAGGAAGAATGCAACTCCATTATGAAGCTGATTAGCCATAATGATAAAACTTCTGGCCACCTGAAGGGATCTTGTACAGAATACGAATTTGGACAACCACAGGCTGAGGAAGGCAATGTGCTCTTTATCAGAGACTTCTTCATTGTTTTCACCTTGGTGATGGGCTATGAAGACAGAGTACCCAACATGCTTTGTGTCGAAGCCTATGGGATCCTTGTTCAAGTGTTCAGGGTTAAATATTTCCCCTAAAGGACTAAGGCCAGTTATGGCTGCTATGTCGAATAGGGTGGGAGTCATCATTCCACAGGGTAAGTGGAAAGTATTGTAAGTACTATCCCAAAAGTACAAGGAGGCTAACAACATGTTTTGGCAATAACGGGGACCCTCCTTCGACAATTGGATTAAGTCATAAATGCCAGTTTTCTTCCAAAAATTTTCTTTGGCTTTTTCGACCCTAGTAAGCCATGTTAGGTACTCAGAGGGATCTTTCGTCAAAGGGGGACTCCTAAAAATCCTATTTTGGTTTAGATAAGACAGATCTATTTCTGTCGAAGCCATAAGGACTTCAGGTTCTTTTGATGAGGTTTCGACAGGTTTAGGGTTTTTGTTAGCAGCTATGGGTTTGGAAGCAGAATAACAGGGGTAAAATTCTTTTAAACGATTAGGGTCCATAGTGGGATCAAAAATAGGACCTAACATAGCATGATGAACTCCAGAAACAGAAATGGGAATCATTACCTGTGACCTGTAAATGCTTGCCTTTTCCCTTTCATTTGGGGGTTCTGGAAAGTACTGTTGGTGTTGTGTTTGTGTAGGCCCAGATAATACGTGAGCAGGAGGAAGATCCATGGTCTTCTTGGTCTTCTTTGCACTGCGTCCAGTGGTAGCCTTTGGAGGAGCCATTGATTTGATGAAGAGCTTGAAGAAACAGGAGCTTTGAAAGGTTTGGAAATGGAGTTTTTTACGTTTGGGTAAAAGAAGAGTTGAGAAGGTGAAAAGTATGAAATGTTGTTGAAAGTGGTATTTATAGAGGATGAAATAAATGACTAATAAAGAAAAAGGAAAATGAAAAGATTTTCAGTTAGGAAGTGGAAACGTGCGTTTCTGATCCCTTAGTGGAAGTTAGAAAATGGCAGTTGGTAAGAAGCCATGATTTACCTACAATATAGGGTTATGGGAGATTGTGTAAAAACGTGGGCTAGACGTGACGTTTTAATAAAGTGGAAATCATGATGTTTTCTTGGGACTCAACAAAATCACTTTACAATAAATGAAACTGACAGGAAGTCAAAGGTCACTTCGACAGCAAAAGATATTTCTCCAAGGTTAGTCGAAAACATCTTTGCTGGGGGGCAATTTGTAAACCTATAATTTCGACAGACTGAAATTAAGGGCTTAAGATCATCTTTGTCGAAGGATAACAAAGAGAGAGAATTCAAGGATTGCTGATAGGGTCTGAAACTCTACTATTTCGACAGAAAGAAACATAGTTGTTCTGGCAGAATAGGTTGGAGGGTTTTGTAGCTGAGTATTTCGATAGAAGAAGGTCTTGATAAAAGCAGGGTTCGACAGTTTGAAGAGGTGCAAGGTTTCGTCACCAAAGAAAAGGATTCAAATTCAAAAGGTTATAACCTTTGGCAGTTGGACACATGGAGGTTTCAGAGAAGAAATTTACATGCAGGCTGACACTTGTCGTTTAGTTATAGTTTTTCCGTTCTAAGCAGTTATTTTGTTTATGTATAAATAGGATAGTTTGTGTTTAGAATAGGTGTGTGAAAATTGATACAAAATTCCTGTAAAAAACTCTAAGTACCCGGTGTGAGAGAAAATGAGTCTAATATTCGGAACAATGTACGTTTGAACACCAGTTATATTTCAAAGTTATTTAATTTACTTGTTTATGCTTCAAGTTTATGTCATTTTAAACCTTATTTACGTTTCTGCAAGTTTACAGCCTTCGACATGTCTTTTTATTCTTGTTTAAACTTTTAACTTTATTTCATCTTTAAGTTCAAACTTTACTTTACTTGCAAAATCAAAGTTCTTAATACTTTGACAATACTGATAAAACAAACCACAAATCAGTCACCCAATTCTAAGAGTAGTTCGACAGAAACAATGCACATGTATCCCAGGACTTGTATGGTTGGTCCTGCAAGTAACCCAGTTTTCTGAAGAAATTGGTTAACCAGAGGTTATTCGCCAGAAACCACTGCGAACAGTTACTTAAAGCTAAGGAATTTTGAGAGTGCTCATGAGGGTTTGGGTTATCATCTTCAATAGTTTCTAGTTTGGATATCAGTTTATCGTAGGCAAAATTGTCATTTATGGGTACTGAGTTAGGTTTCAGGTATTCTAGCCTAGAAAGGTGTTCAGCTACTACATTATCTGTGCCTCTCTTATCACGGATATCTAAATCAAATTCTTGTAGTAATAGAATCCATCGAAGTAACCTAGGTTTGGCATCCTTTTTACTTAGTAAGTAACAAATGGCAGCATGGTCGGTGTAAACTATAATTTTGGCTCCTACTAGATAAGATCTAAATTTTTCTATGGCAAAAATTACAGCTAGGAGCTCTTTTTCAGTTGTTGCGTAGTTGAGCTGGGCAGCATCTAGGGTTCTACTGGCATAATAAATTACGTGTAGCTTTTTATCTTTTCTCTGACCTAGAACGGCTCCAACATCATAGTCACTAGCGTCACACATTATCTCAAATGGTTCTGACCAATCAGGGGGTTTCATTATAGGTGCTGAAATCAAAGCTTGCTTCAAGAGATTAAACACTTCAGTACATTTTTCATCGAAGATGAATTCAACGTCTTTCATTAAAAGGCCAGTTAAGGGCTTTGTTATTTTGGAGAAGTCCTTGATAAAACGTCGGTAGAATCCGGCATGTCCAAGAAAACTTCTTATTTCCCTGATAGTCTTCGGCGGTTTTAGATTCTCTATGTCTTCTATTTTAGCTTTGTCTACCTCTATACCTTTTTCGGAGACTATATGTCCTAAAACAATCCCTTCGGTAACCATGAAATGACACTTTTCCCAATTTAGCACAAGGTTTACCTCCACACATCTTTCCAGGATTTTCTCAAGGTTGATAAGACAATTTTTTAAATCAAATCCACAAACTGAGAAATCGTCCATAAATACTTCCATGATTCCATCTAGATAGTCTGCAAAGATGGACATCATACAGTGTTGGAAAGTGGCTGGGGCATTATAGAGTCCAAAAGGCATTCGTCTGTAGGAAAAAGTTCCAACAGGGCATGTAAAGGTAGTTTTTTCTTGATCTTCAGGGTGAATAGGTATTTGGAAGAATCCTTAATATCCATCTAGGTAACAAAAGTAAGAGTGTCTGGCTAGGCGCTCTAACATTTGGTCTATGAACGGTAAAGGGAAATGGTCCTTCCTAGTTGCTTTATTTAATTTTCTATAATCTATGCACATACGCCATCCTCCATCAGTTCTTTTTGCTACAGGTTCGCCCTTCTCGTTTTGCACGACTGTGATGCCTCCCTTTTTAGGTACTACATGCACATGACTTACCCATTTACTGTCCGAGATCTGATATAATATACCTGCCTCTAGTAACTTAAGAACTTCAGTCTTAACTACTTCACTCATTATAGGATTTATTCTTCTTTGGTGTTCTCTGGAGGGTTTTGAATCTTCTTCGAGCAAAATCCGATGCATGCATACAGATGGGCTTATTCCTTTTAGATCAGAGATCTTATATCCTAAGTCTAAGGGGTACCTCCGTAAAACATCTAACAATTGGTTTGTTTCCTCTTGTTTCAAGGTAGCATTGACTATAACTGGACGATCCATTTCTTCATCAAGAAACTCATATCTCAGGTTTTTAGGCAGTTCCTTAAGTTTTACGGTTGGTTTCATAGGGCAAAGCATATGATCTGGGGTAAGAGATAAACATTCGTGAAGGTTATCATCAATGTAGGGTTTTTTATAACTGTCATCTTCCTAAATAAGAGTTGATGGCAATTTTATTGATTTAGTTTCTTCTTCCTGTTCTAATTCCCTAATGCATTCATCAATGATATCTAAGGCATAACAAGCATCTCCTATTACAGGTGCCATAAGAAATTTCGAGAGTACAAATTCTATCTTCTTGTTACCTACCTCAAAGGTTAGTTTCCCTTTTTTAACATCTATAATGGCTCCAGCGGTTGATAAGAATGGTCTACCTAGGAGGATTGGTATGTCGTCATCTTCTTTAATGTCCATGACAACAAAATCAGTAGGGATAAACAGCTGACCTATCCTAATTGGGACGTCTTCAAGTATGCCTATAGGGTATTTAACGGATCTATCGGCTAATTTAAGTGACATCTTAGTAGGTTATAATTCTCCTAAGTTTAATCTTTCACAAACTGCTAAAGGCATTAAGCTCACACTAGCTCCTAAGTCTGGAAAAGCTTTTTCGATGACATGATTCCCCAAAATACAAGAATGGAAAAATTTTCGGGATCTTTATCTTTCTTTGCTAACTTATTCTCGGAAATAGAATTACATTCCATGGGTTTCGGATCTTCAAGTCTACGTTTGTTTGTAAGTATGTCTTTGAGAAACTTTGTGTAAAAAGGTATTTGGGTGATGGCTTCTGTAAAGGGGATTTCTACGTGAAGTTTTTCTATAACCTTAACGAATTTTTGATACTGGTTATTGATCTGGGTTTGCTTTAGTCTTTGCGGGTATGGTATTGGCGGTTTGTATGGCGGTGGTGGTACATAGGTTTTCTTTTTAGGTTCTTCTCATTTTTCTTGACTTTCCTGGTTTTCAGATTCCTCTGGTTCCTTCTCTTTATTTCTCTTATAAGTTTAGGGCTCACTTAATCTAGGGTTTAAGGGTTCCTCATAAGCGGTCCCACTTCGTAGAGTAATGACATTTGCTTTCCCTTTCGGGTTCTGTTGAGGTTGTCCAAGGAATTGTCCTCTAGGTGTAGTCTGAGGGGATTGGTTTAAAGCTACCTGAGAGATCTGGGTTTCAAGCATCTTATTGTGAGTGATAATTTGGTCAACTCTTGTTCCTAACTGGGTAATTAGTTCGTTAACATGGACGTTTTGGTTCATGAACTCTTTGTTTTGTTGTGTCTTAGCAGTGATAAAATTTTCCATAATTTTCTCAAGGCTCGGTTTTGGTGGTATAGGTTGCATAGGTTGATTTATTCTCGGGGCTTGGTAACCTTGTTGTCTCGGAGGTGCGGTATTTTGGATAGGGTTATTATTTTTATAAGAGAAGTTTGGGTGATTCCTCCATCCTGGGTTGTATGTGTTTGAAAATGGGTTCCCTTGGGTGTAGTTCACTTGTTCAGAGCTGGTCTCATTTAACAAATTTCATTATTTGGATTGGTGTCCTTGCGTCCCACATATCTCACAATTCGACAAAATTGCAGCTACAGTATTCGGGATTGTACATATATGTTCAACTTTAAGGGCCAATGCGTCCATTTTAGCTTGTATCATGTCTATAGAGCTTAACTCATGTATTCCTCCTTGGGCTTCCTTCTTTTCCACTGTCGCTCGTTCTACTCCCTATGATTGATGGTTTTGGGCCATATCCTCGATAATGGCACTAGCTTCAGGGTAAGGTTTATTCATCAATGTGCCACCAGCGGCAACGTCGATGGTCATCTTAGTGTTATAATGAAGTCCATTATAGAAGGTTTGAATGATTAGCCAGTTCTCTAAACCATGATGTGGGCATGCTCTTAATAGCTCTTTATATCTCTCCCAGGCTTCGAACAATGATTCTCCTTGGTTTTGGGTAAATCTGGTTATTTGGTTTCGAAGAACAACGGTCTTACTCGGGGGAAAATATCAACAAGAAATACTTTTCTAAGGTCTTCCCAAGTTGTTATGGAATTGGGTGGAAGGGAATCTAACCATGATAGAGCTTTATCTCTGAGGGAAAAAGGAAATAATCTTAAGCATATCGCCTCAAGAGGAGCTCCATTAGTTTTAAAGGTGTCTGCTAATTTGAGAAAGTTTTTTAAATGTTGATTTGGGTTCTCGATAGCAAGACCTGTGAATTGTCTCTGCTGCACTAATTGCAGCAGGGATGGTTTAAGTTCAAAATTATTAGCTGGGATAACGGGGTTTACTATACTGGAACTAGGTTCCTCGTTTGATGGTTGGGAGAAGTCCTTAAGAGGTCTTCGGTTTTGATCTTCGGCCATAGTTCTCCTAATTCTATGGAAAAATAAACGTGCGCGAGCATAACGTTCAGGTTCAGCTAGGGGGTTTACTAAGCTTTCGGCACTGTGAGTCTTTCGCATTGACCGGCAGGTAACAATCTTAGTGTAAACAGTATAACTATAGGGTACGAAATTTGACGAAATTAGTCCCCGGCAACGGCGCCAAAAACTTGATGCGTGTTTTTCGCAAGTGTACGAACACGTCAGAGTAATATAAAAGATTGCCGAATCCACAAAGACCAAGTGTCAATCTATCGTATATGTTGTTATGGTGTGTATCTAAGGCAATTGAAGATAATGGTTTTAAAGAGTGCGCAATGATAAATAAATAGTAAATTTAATTAATTGATAAAGACAGGTTCGAATGCAATTCACATAACCAATTGATAATCCAATACTTGTTAATAGAACTACTTAGGGGCAATGTTTTCAACTTTGAAAAGAACTAATTTAACGGGAACTGTCGCTTTCGCGTATTCAGAACCGAGTTGTACTCTCTAATCAACCCCTCCTATTGTCACGGATAAAAAGGTGCGTACTGTGTTAGAGTAGTAAACCTATTTTTAAGAAATACAATATCTTAACTAAGTTGAAAAGTATTTTGACCTGGATTTCTTAGCAAAAAGAGGTTCTCACGAACCAGACACTAAACTTCTTAACGCGTCCAAAAATAGTTTTAAAATCTCTTTTCTTTTAAATCTAAAAACTCCTAATGAACTAGACAAAGCGCTTTTGGCTGTTTTTGAAATAGTTAAAAACAATTAAGTTAAATAGGCGTTGGACGGCTTTCGATCTTACCCAACGGGACTTTAAAGAACATGAAACTTATATTGAAAGTCAAGATAGCCCTTAAGCGATTCTACAAATAGTTGTATGAATTATCGGTTCAATTATGATCCTTACATTCTAACCTTTGTAAATTTAGTTAGACATGGTAAAGTAAAAATTCATTTTATTAGTTTTTGTAAAAGTATTTAGTGCGAGTGCGGAAAGTAAATTAGAATAGTGTGAGTGCGAGAAATAAACAAAAGTAGTGCGAGTGCGGGAAATAAAGAAAGTAATGCGAGTGCGGGAAATAAATAAAGTAGTGCGAGTGCGAGATATAAACAAAAGTAGTGCGAGTGCGAGAAATAAATAAATTAAAGCGAGTGAGAGTAATAAATAAAGTAAAGCAATGCGGAAAGTAAATAAAATAAAGCGACTGCAGAAAAATAAAATACGAACTGGAATTAAAATGGCGGCAGGATTAACTTCCTTCGAAAGTGCTCCAAGACTCGATCACATAGACGTATACAGACTCGATCACTCGATTGTAGTAACACCCCGATGTGAAGTGATTACTACTTTAAAACTGATATATGCCTAAGAGATTCTAGTTTTGGATGATTAGAAACGAAAATCTAAAGTCTTATTTATAGGCCAACATTAAATGGGAAAAGACTAGGATGCCCCCTCCACTAAAAAGTGGAGGAAAAAGTTTTGGCCTTGTAGCGCCTGCCACAGGGTCATGGCGCTCGCCATGGGTGTATAATGGTGGAGAAAGTAGGGATCGTGGGTACTTGGCAGTTGTGGAGAGTCTTGAGACGTGGCCATGTTATGGCTGACCCCATGGTGCCAGCCACAGTGGGTGTCGTAAGTGCAAAATGCTGAATTTCTTGATTTTTATTCTTTTCAGCTCCTTTTTCGCTCCTTTTCTCGATTGACGCCCCGATTACATTAAAAACCTGAAAATAAAGAAAAACAAAGTAATAACATAAAAAATAACAATAAAGACCTAGAATGCATGCGAAATCAGAGTCAGAAATACGGTGAAATTTAGTGTTATCAACGACCACGAGGTCTTCCGTAACTTTCATGAGACACAACATTAGTCTCACCTTCTTTCTTTTTACCTAAGTTGAACCTCTTATAACTTGAGCCAGTACTACTATCTTTGCTCGATTGTCCCTCACAGACACCTTCTTCTCGTCGCATCCCCATACTCACCATTTCAGTATAATCAGAAGGAGCACTTGCAATCATCCTCTCATAGTAGAAAGAACTTAAAGTCTTCAAAAATATCTTCGTCATCTATTTCTCTTCTAGAGGAGGAACAATCTGAGCTGCTAATTCACGTCATCTCTGTGCATACTCTTTTAAAGTTTTTTTCCTTATGAGACATAGCACAAAGTTGATCTTTGTCTGGTGCCATATCAACATTATACTTGTATTGCCTAACAAAAGCCTCTCCCAAATTATTGAAAGTCGTGATTTGACTTCTATCCAAACTCATGTAGCATCTCATGGCTGCACCAGTCAGACTATCTTGGAAATAATGAATTAGAAGCTGATCATTGTCTGTCTGAGCAGACATCTTTCTAGCATACATAGTGAAATGACTAAGAGGACAAGTATTGCCCTTATACTTCTCGAACTCAGGAAACTTGAACTTGTGCGGAACCTTGACATCAGGAACTAAATAGAGATCATAAGCATCTTTACCAAACAAATATTTATGCCTCAAGGCCTTCATCTCCTTTTTTATTTCAACAAAACAGCCTTGAATATCATCAAGTCTTTCAATCACACCAGCTCCTTCATTAGGCTCAGCATGGTAAATCATTTCATCATGGTCCGGAGTAGTATGCATCACAGGCGGTGCAGTAGTCATCACTGGCTGAAGAGTGTTAAATGCAACAATCTCGGGAGGAGGATGATGATAACCAGCATGAATTAAATCAACCGGCATACCCCACGGTGTGCTAGAAGGCATGCGGCAGCGATGATAAATGACATTTTCAGCAGGAATCGATGCAGTGAGAATCTCAAAGATGATTGTATGCTGAATCAGAGAATTAGGAATAGGGGGTGGCTGATTCTGAGCAGCCGTCAAGCTTTCTATCATGGCACTGATCCTTTCCAAGCTATCCTTCAAAGATGAAACTTCTTCGCGCAGCTCGCGATTCTCTTGTTGTGAGGCTTCCAACATCTTCCTTCGATTAGCTCAATTATCAATCTTGTGAGTGAGCTTGACAGGAGAACTGAATAAAGAACAAGAAACAACATAAGATCCTTGCACAACTCTCAATAAGCAAGACCAATACAAGCATGATGTATGGTATGCGTATGCAAATGCAAGGATTTCAAAGGACCATAATATAATTTGCAATATTTATAAAATAAATACTTTTTGAAGTACTAAAAACTCATTCTTATTAAAACCAAAGTAAGGATTACAAGTGAAGTACAAGTCTCAACAATTCTAATACATGAGAGAAAAGTAAACCAGGCCTAGGGGATCATATCTGAAGAAGATCTGAATCCCGGATGGTACTTCATGTGAATCCTCTTAATCTCTTTTTTTTACCGATTCTCCATGTCTTCTTTATCCTTCACCAACTGGTCAACAATAGCCTTCCAAGCACCAGATGTAGGAGGAATGGTAGATGGAGTACTAGTGGAAAATAAATCCTCTATTGGTCTCTTCATAGAACGCCACTCGAGTAACTCAATGAGATCATCTTTCTCCTTCAGTTGCTCTTGCATCGTCGTTTTCTCAAGTAGCCATTCTTCTTTCTCTTTCTACATCTTGTCCAACTCTTCTTTAAGAGCAACCTTCTCATCAATGGGATGAAGAAAAACGGATAATGGTAGTATAGGAAACAAAGGCTCCTCAGGTGGATAAGACATCTTGGGCTTGGAAGCCCTAGATCGAAACCACTGAATGTAACACTCGGGGGGAGCAAGGTGTTGTCTTCCCAATTGACCCTTCTCTTTCTGATGAACTGCATGCCAAGAATGGGCAATCATTTTCTTCATTTCTACATGATCTGCACCATTAAGAAAGAAGAAACTAGATAATGAAAGGTTGCTTGGTATGTCCTTCATGCAATATCCCAACTGTCGCCTAGCAAGAATAGGGTTGTAACTAATTCCTCCACGTGTACCAAGAAGAGGTACATTAGGAAACTCTCCACAACCATCAATAAGCACTCTAGTATCATAATAAGAACAATACCAAGTCATATCCTTATGAGAAAGAGACATAATCCTTTGAGACCATCTTCGCTTCTCTCTATTATCCTTGAAGACATCAGACTTTGGTAGGTGCAAAATAAACCACCTATAGAGAAGAGGCACACAATACACAATCTCTCCATCACCTTTGGAAGTCCTATGATGAAAGCAAAGATACATGTCTCCAAGCAAAGTCGGTACCAAATTTCTCTTCAAGAAAATCTGAATGGTACTCTCGTCCACAATACCATCTAAGTTAGGAAACAAAACAATCCCATAAATGAGCAAAGCAAGAATAGCCTCAAATGCATCCTTATGACCCAAAGTAAGAGAAGTAGAAGCTTTTCCTATTAAGAACTTAACATTAATACCACAAACACCTCCTTTTGGAAGAAATTTCCCACTAAGATCAGACTCTTTGAGAAAAAGGGCTTTGACGATGACTTTGGTCGTAAGCTCCTTCTCTAAACCACTAAAAAGAAATTCCTTGTCCAAAATAGGTAAAGCTATCCAATGGGAGTACTCCTCCAAAGTTGGCATAAGCTGATAATCAAAAAATTTGAAACAATGATGTAAAGGATCATAAAACTAAGGAAAGGTATGGAAAATACCCTCTGGTACATTGGTATCCAATATAAACAAAAGCTTTCCATAACATTTCCGGAACTCCTGGGTGTCAACCACTAAAGCTCCTAGCTTTCTCAACTCTACCAGATTAGGGCTCTTGAAATTGTACTTCCTTGTATTCCTTCTTTCAACATTCATAACCATAGACATCTAAAATTGTGCAAAAGTATCTATGAGTCCCTTGAAATATCAAGAACAATGCTCATGGATGCATGAGTGCATGTATGCAACAACCACATCAAGATCACATAAAGCACACATGTTTACGTTCCAAGTCATAAGCATGAAGTCAAGGTAGCAGAACACCTCCCACACATGTAAGTACTAAGGTTTTATCTTCATTGTACCTGCAGAAAACCAAAAGGGTGCTAACAGAGGTGCCCAAAGTTAACAACCATCTTTAGAATAGACCTCATCCAAGTGTAGTATCACGTGACAACCACCTCAGGTTTACACCCGGATAGTTTCCGCACTACGTTCCTAAATTGGCTTGGATGGGTTAAGGGTTCTACGGTCCTCAATATGATCAGCTCAAGGTCGGAAAATAATGCCATATTACGATTACTCACTATGGCATTAATAATCCAAGAGAGCCTAACCGAGTGGAGATTATCAAATTGATATCGCTTTGAACTACTCCATCGCGTATTGCTTCGAATATCGTCGTCCTATCATAAGTTCAACTCATATCCGGGTTAGAATCTATCTCACTTACAAAGGATCACCAAAACCGAAACAGAATAAACAAATAACAAAAAAATCAAACCAAAGCGGTAAATAAATCAAAGTAGGCCGAATCCACTTAGAGATTACTCCCCGGTAGAGTCGCCACTTTTCTGTAGCGGTAAAATCATGAGTGTAAGCTATTAGTTAAATTAACTCAAAGTAAACAGAGTCGCCACCGCACTTTTATTTTATTCCAAGAGGAAAAGGAAAAAAGAGCGAATAAATCATAATGAATCTAAGAGCAAAAAGCTAAAGAAACACAACAAAGAACCGGGTAAGGGGATAGGTTACACAATAGGAAGATTTTAAGAACCCAAAATTTTTGTGGTACTCCACGAGAGCCCTTTGAAATATTTACTTCTTTTGGTTTGAAAAAAGGTTTATTAAAAGAGAGTGGGGGATGAGAAAAGAAATAATTTTTAATATTTGTGTTTGGAGAGGTTTACCACCTCGTGCCTACGTAACCACAAAGTGCAATGCGAGATCAAAACCCCGTAGTTCATGGTACAAAGAATGAAAAGGGTTGGTTGTAATTGATTTTATTGAGTGAAGAGAATTTGTCATTTTCAAGTGGATAACCTAACAAATATACCATGAGAATGAAGGCATGGACTCATACATCATTATGGGGAGGGCGCCAACCTGGATAAAATCAACGAGTATGCCACTAAACCCCCACGAATGACAATAGACTCAATTACATCAAACTACAACCATGGAGATTGAGAGACTTGCACCCGACTAAAGAATAATTACTCATAATCGACACTTTTTTAAAGAGAACAAACAAAAGTGCACAAAGGCACAAAATAACTTGAATGAGTTTGGTTCTTTTTATTTTTTGAATTAAAGTCAAAATGATTAGATTCATTGATTTTTAAAAGAAAAGAAAATAGTAAAATCCACTTGACAAAAGTCAAGGTTTTATTTATTAAAGAAGTGATGATTTTGGAATAACAAGAATCCTTTGAAAAAGAGGGAAGTTTTGAAAATTAAAGAAGGGGTGGAGATGAAGAGACTATCCTAGAAAAGAAAATAAGGAGATAAAAGAGGAAAGATCTAACCAAACTTGATGATACTTCCAATTATGAGCATAAGAGTTCCATTCTTATAAGCTATCAAATGGCCAAATTAAGGCAAGTAGACTAACTTAATGAAGATCAAAGCAAAGGAGAGGTGTCCTAAAATCTAAGTCCAAAACTCCATTCCGACCAAGGATAGCAACTAATAGTCCAAAGATTAAAGTCATAAGTTTTTTTAGAGATTTAATCCTTTATTAATATTTTTGTGTCCAAATGGACAAAAGGAAAATCAATACAACAATAATAAGAGAAAAAATAATAAACATGATAATGGATGAATAAAGTATAATAAAGCATAATAAAATAAATGCAATAAAGGTGTAAGAAATTAAATGATAGTAGCAAAAGCAATTGAGCAAGAATCAAAAATATTAATAGTAGTAATAGTATAATAATATTTACATAATAGTGGTATGGTGAACTTAATCAACCACAACCAAAAGAGTAACCAAAAAAGAAAGGCAACCGAATCCGCTTAGTATCTTACACTATAGCGATTAATCAAGGAAAACCGAACCAAATTCAATGAAATTTGAAAGGAAATTGGGGGACCCAAAGCACCTACGCATCAAACATTCATAAGTCTTGGTTCTTAATGTAAAATGATCAAACGCTTTGGGATTACGCGACCAACAAGAGGTCCGGTCCATGAAAGTGAAAGTATCCTATTGGATTTTTATTTCGAATTCGGGATACATTTAGGTCTATGTTAAGAAATCGCCGAGTAATTTACGATGTAATCACCCTATAAATGAGGTCGGCCACCACCAATTAAGGTGAACAATGTTAGTGCTAATGCATGTGAGATAAATGATATGTAAATTGCTATCCGAACGTAATAACACACAAAACTAAAGATGAATACCAAATTGAGTCACAGTTATGGTATTCTTCCATCTTTAAGTTCAATCACTCATTTTGGTGGATTCAAGCATGAAAATGTATCACTAATGCAAAGTATCTTAAGTGAATTGAATAATTCACTTAAAGGTAGTTTTGAATTAATGAACATTAACTACTCTAATCTACACCCAAAGTTCATTGAAATTAAAGAGAAATAACTCCCAAAAGTGCTTCCCAAGGTAAAAATAAAATGAGGAAGAAGAAGACGAGAGAGGAACCAAAAAGAAGCCTAAAATAAGCCTAAAAATAGCCTCTGACAACACTAGTTAATCAGTTAACCGACTAACCAAAATGCACTGGAAATTGTTAACCAGTTAACGCAACTAGTTTCAGATCCTGCACAGTACAACACTAGTTAATCAGTTAACCAAATTGCACTGAAAATTGGTAACCGGTTAACGCTGAACCAGAAGCAGAAAAAATGCTAAAATTCAACATGATCCATTTTCAAAACCTGTTTTCAAACACTTGATGATCATGATCTGAATTTGCACGAATTTTAAAACCAAAATACAGTGAAATTCCTGCAATCAAACAACAATTTAAGGTCCAAAGGATCTAGAATCAAAGGCACCAAAGATCTACATCTTGAATTTTGATGATAAAGATGGGTTTATGGAAAGAGTGAATTACCAAAAACACTTCTTCAAATTGGACCAAATCAAGCTAGATCTACTGAAATTGATGAACAAGAAAAGAATAGGATGAAGGTTTAGCTCAAGTTGATCAAGAATTCAATGTGAATTCTTGATAACTTCAAAAGATGGAAATAAGAGCTTTAGTGAAATTTTTGGTTTTGGGGAAATATTTTGCAAGAGATTTGTTGGCTCTCAAAAGCTTGTTGAATGAATGAAATTAGAGTGCTATTTAAAGACTTTAGGTATGGGAATTTGGTGGAATGGAGCTTGCTTTGGTAATTAAAATTAGGTTTGGTAATTGAAAATTTGGTGGGAAATGGAAAGAGTGGTGATTAGTGAGGGTTTATGGTAGGAAATGATCAAAGTGATATAGAGAATTCAGAGGGAAATAGATCTAGAATATTCCAAAAGAGATCATTGATCCAAGGGTGCTGAATTTGAATAAAATATTCAAATTTCGCACTGGTTAACCGGTTAACCAAGCTAAAATTTGAATATTTTATTCAAATGTGATTGGTTTGTTATTGTGGCCCGATTTTTTTGTACGTTGAAGAAGGCATTGAAATAAACACGTGAACCTTAGAATTCCTTGAATGAATCAATTAACTTGAGAAATCCTTGATCATATAAATTTGAATTACTTGTGGATCAACTTTGACTTTTGTCTATAAAATTTTATTCGAGCTGCAGGACTGCTATTTTTGGCATTTTCAATTGTTCCTCTTCCTGAAAATGTTAGTGAAAGAAAACAATATATTTTTTTGATTTTAATTAATGGTTAGTGAACATAAACAAATAAATTAATTAAAAGCAACGGTAATCTCCTGTGAGACATAAACCTACACCCAAGAAGAACCGAGCAACCAATGCGATCTTTTTTGTATGCAAGATGCAGATGAAATACGAAGAAAAACCTAGGGCAAAAATTAGGGTGTTACAACGGGGGAGTTTTTGCCACACTACGGGGGACTTTTGCCACACTACGGGGGACTTTTTGCCACACTACGGGGGACTTTTGCCACAATATGGGGGACTTTTTGCCACACTAAGGGGGACTTTTTCCACACTACTGGGGACTTTTTGCCACACTACGGGGGACTTTTTGCCACACTATGAGGGACGTTTTCCATACTACATGGGAATTTA
This sequence comes from Lathyrus aphaca, assembly GCA_963966055.1. NCBI lineage: Eukaryota > Viridiplantae > Streptophyta > Magnoliopsida > Fabales > Fabaceae > Lathyrus > Lathyrus aphaca. The sequence goes on along the minus strand of OZ014520.1, from coordinate 327,611,203 downwards.
GAAATTTTCCACCCTGAGGATGGACTTTTGCCAATTTACGGTTGGACTTTAGAAATTTTGCCACCCTGAGGATGGACTTTCTCCAATCTATAGTTGGACTTCATAAATTTTCCACCCTGAGGATGGACTTTGGCCAATCTATTGTTGGAATTTAGAAATTTTCCACCCTGAGGATGGACTTTGGCCAATCTATGGTTGGACTTTAGAAATTTTCCACCCTGAGGATGGACTTTTGCTAATCTACAATTGGACTTTAGAAATTTTGCCACCCTGAGGATGGACTTTGGCCAATCTACGGTTGGACTTTAGAAATTTGCCACCCTGAGGATGGACTTTGGCCAATCTACGGTTGGACTTTAGAAATTTGCTACCCTGAGGATGGACTTTGGGGATGGACTTTGGCCAATCTACAGTTGGAGTTTAGAAATTTTGCCACCCTGAGGAAGGACTTTTGTCAATCTACGGTTGGAATTTGCAAGATATCAAACGTGGACTATGTTGGGTATGCATATTGAATTGCACGACATGATGCCCCATGACACTGGGGATGCTATGTTTTGACTGCGCAAATGAAATGATGTGAATGTAGAGGGAATTTCTAATGAGGAAGTCACAAATCCCTACTGACTCTACTGAGAATGTAATGATTTATGATTCGATCTCGAGAAGCCCTGCACGGATAACATCTTTGTTGGAGAAGAGTGTGGATAATTTGTCAGTCTCAAATTATCACATTTTCCAAAAATAAACTGGACTTTAAATTTGAGGGACCTGATATGGGATGCTTCAAATACTAAGGATTGCATCTCACCCATAATATTCTTCTGGGGGCCGACAACATTTCGGCTTAGCTGGGGAAAAGTCTTGTCAAGGCTCTACTGAGGAGAACTCTCTATCAACCTGAATTTTCAAAACCTCTGTGGGGGAAAGGTAACATTCAACTGGTTGTCGGGAATACTTGGATTCTTATAAGAAATACTTCACTGTGGGAAGATGAATCTTTACTTGGGGATTATCAATCCTTATTATTCTGCTGGAGCAAGGAAATCTTCTGAGATCTGTTGGGGAAGAGAAAAAATTGTCTAAGATTTGTTGGGGAAACGGGAGCCACCCTAGATCTGCTGAGGAAACAAGATCAAGGAAACCTGATGAAGAGAAAATGTTTGTGATGCCATCTGTTGGACATAAATTCCATCCTTCTAATGGGAATACCAAAACCGAAACACTTCCTGTCGAGGAGGAAAGATTTCAAGTAGTCTCGTACTGGGGATCATTTGCTTTTGCTTAGACTTTACCTCAAGAGGATTTCACAAAAGACTTGACGTCTTTAAACTATTGGGTATCGTAGTGATTGTATGAATTTGCATAATAACCTTGCTAGGGAGGTATCCATTGTCAACACAGATGAGCTTGCAGTTATTGGAAGTGTTGGACGGGAGAATTGGCTTGACGAGCAACCATTAGATGAGTAACGAACTTGATCAGTAAAAGTTGTGACAAAAGTTTAACACAAAAATACTTAATGAGTATAACTGACTCAGTACCCTGAACCTTGGATAGGTGCTTCCAAATTTCCATCTTCGGGGAAGAGTGGATTCTCGTGCTATTGGGGTGACCTGCCTCAGTACGAGTCTTTGAGTAGTTTTGCCCTTGACTGACTGATCTCAGAGGGAATACATGCATTAATTGCTCCTGGAGAGATTTGAATCTCGAAGTGATTGCCCCGGTTTGGCTTAATTTTGAAGAGATTGCTCAACGTGATAACCCCGGATTTGCTAGCACTTACAACAATTGGTTGGGAAAGTCCTTACTAACTGAAGTTTCTCGGAAAAGTGCACCTCGACCTGATTGTATTTCAGAAGTTTCAGACTTCTCAACTTTGCAAGATTAAGCTTATGGATTGAGGTTCTATATGTGAACTTCTATGATGCCAAACAAATGTATGCAAGTAAAAAACATTTTATTTTGAGAACAATTATTCTAATGCATCCCACATGTTAATCTTGAAGTTTTTCTTGAAAATATGTCGCAAACCTTTGTGAGAAAATCACTGGTTAAGACATGACATTATTTTTTATGAAAACATGTACATGCAATACCAACAAGGATCTTTTAGCACAACTCATAAGGGTCAGGAACGATGTCTCGTGGTATTACGCTCTCGAATTAACCATGTTTCAGTTAGGAATTTTAGAGGTTGTATCGTGGTCTGGTTCACGGTTATAGAAACAACGGATATAAGCTCGAAGTTTATTTGTACCCACCCCTCTTCGTGATGTTCTACATTCCTATGTTCATCTAGATTTCACAAGCACTCATCTTTCAAAAAGATTTTGTGATGGTTGAGCAACCATTGCTGCTAAAGGTTCAAGCACTAATTAGGTTTTTTGTTGGGAGTCAGTCACCCATATTGTCTATTGTGTCTGTATCCCACAACTTTGTTCATGTTTAAGGATCTTTCTTGTGTAATCCTTTTTGTCTTTCGCTTTTGCATTATTTTGCTTATCACTAACTTTTTCCTGGATTAATTCTTGTAAATCTTTGATTGTGAAGTCCAGCTGGATGCCTAAATTTTGCTTAAGTCACTTGTTTTCATGTTTCGACTTAGCGGGCTTTTCATTTTTTTTCAATTCCCTTTTTTGAACAAATCATGTGACACTGTTTGTCTTGATTGCTTTGTAAGGATTGTGATTGCCTCATTCTTTGTTCGATGAAGGATAACAATTGTGGCCTCCAGTCGTTGGACCTCATGATTAGTACAATCATTGTGGTTTCTGGTCTTTGGACCTCTTGATTGTGATAATGAAATGTAATGGATCCTTAGATGCACGCTCCTTTATGAAAGTCTAAACACTTGGCCCAACTAGATGACACCTACGCTGCCCTTGGGTTAAATGAAAGGTTTTTTTCATGCAAAAAGAAACTCATGCTTCAAGGCTCAAAGGGGTTAATGAGGGTCTATCTCCCTTATATCTCCAGTGTTTGGGAATTTGAAGCAATGCATGTACATCGTCAATAGGGTCATTTCCAAAAGCATACAATTAGAGATTTTTGCATTTTTATTTCGTCATCCTCCCTTATAGAGTTTAAGCATAATGTCATATATGTAGACAAATGTTTAGCAAATAAAAGAACTACAAATGAAAATGCAGTAAAGAAGCTAAATCATTGATATCATTGAGGAGACTTGACTCCATCTGGACTGCTCAGTCTTGGATACTTTCAGTGATCATCATTTTTTCCATGGGCTTGCAATCTTCAATTAAATGGCCACATGCCCAGCATGACAATCATACCTCCTCTTCCAGTTATTATGTCCTTGTAGAGAGTAACGTTGAGAAGTAAAGTTGACACATAAGGTTGCTCGCAAAAACCTGACGATCCTCTGCCTACGTATCTCCATTGACCCATTACCAATGAAGAATCAGAGCGACGTAGTTCCCCTCACTAGTGAGGAAAATGCATTGAAGAAAAAACAAACACACAATTTCCATTACTTAGAGTATTTGAATACTTCTGGATCTATTGCTTCTGCGGATACCCTTTCAAACTAGGTGATTAATCTGAAGACTTCAGCAAGGCAGGCCCTCTGGCGTAATAACCTTTGTTATTTGCTTAAATGGTCGTTGTTGTTGCTAAACCTGAGGTTGTTACTGAACTTGTGGCATAGGAATAGTCACTATAGCTGCTTGGTAGTACCCTTGGGAATGATCTCTGCCCCCGGTCTCTATGCATAACATTGGTCTCCCCTTCTCTTCTTCTTTGGACGTTGGCAACATGCTTCCTCGTGCCATAAGAAGTAGCACCACTTACGTCCTAGATATTTCCCAACTTCAGCAAGTTTTATATCCTTTCTCCTGCGATGACAATGTCATAAAAACAGATGGACGGGAAAGCGGCCAAACAATCCAAGAATGCACCTTGAAAAGTTCCCATGAACATGTCTTCCATTTTCCGGTCTAGTAACGGTGGTTGAACTTGGGCAGCCAGCTCGCACCACCTTTGGGAATACTCCTTAAAACCTTCTTTAGATCCTTGAGACATGTTTTGAAAATGGGTGCAGTTTGGAACCATATCAATATTATATTGATATTTCTTGAGGGAAGCTTCAACTAAGTCTTTCCAGCTCCGAATAGAGACCCTTCTTAGCTTCATGTACCAGCTCAACGAAGCTCCAAATAAGCTATCTTGGAAGAAGTGCACCTACAACTTCTCGTCATCAGTGTAAGCTGAGATTCATCCAAAATATGCCTGAATGTGAGTTCTAGGGAATGTACTACCATTGTACTTTTCGAATGAGGGAACCTTGAACTTAGGAGGGATTCTGACACCAGGAACCAACCCCAGATTGGTTACATCAATGCCCAGGGAATTCTGACATTCCATGGCCTTGATCTTCTCTGCCAGCTCTTCATACCTTTGATCATTAATCTCATTCACATTACCCACATCAGCATATAGTAGAGTGAACTGGTCCTCTTGTGTGTCTTCCAAAACCACATTCCGGACAACAACCCCATTGGAGTCGGCACTCCGTTACGGGCATCAGTCAAGTCCATATTTTTAGCAAGTGTTTCATTATTAGCATTTCCTCGGGGTAGCTCAACCATCAATCTAAGGCGCTCCTTTATCAAAGCTCAGCGAGATCATTCTACATTTTCTCAACCAATATCACTTGGTTTCTGCAAGTTGGATATCGATGAATACTTTGATCAACTATTCTGCTTGAAGTTGAATAAGTTAAGAGATATGGATAACCTGTTAAAATGAAAATATGAAATGTATGCAATGAATGCGTATGACATGTTTATTGAGTTTTAGGGCATCCCATCCCCAGATTCTAGCATGGTGGAGTTGACGAAGATAGAAACACTTTGTCATTTTATTGTCATCCGTACTCCTAGAATAATACCCACAACTGGAATCGAGGATGGAATATGCAACCCCACAAATGAATAAACATATATTAGGAATTCAAGCATGCAAATGATGTTAGGTAATGCATTGGCATGTGATCAATAAATGGCGTCTGTGTTGGCGTTGAGCAGTGAGCCAATTGTCTGAGGAAAGTCATAATAATAGTATTATCTCTGTGCAGAACCCCAGAATAAAGAACTGAAGTGTAACACCCCAAAATTTTCCCCTTGGTTTTTCTATCTTTCTTCTGCTTGTCGTTTCGCATTCATATGCATATTCCATTAGGTCATATCATTTTCATTTGATCATAAGACATGGGATCGATATTTTCGGAGGATTAGAGTTTCACACCTTATTTGTGGATTATCAGGAATTCAAGGTTTTGGCTTGTAGCCATCAGTGGTATCATTCTCTTGTGCTATTGTCACTAGGTTAGGCTTTATTTCCCTAGTTTAGTGGTCTTCAAGGATTTCACGTTGGCAAGGATTGTTCATTGGTGCATCTGGCCCATCATCACCAGTTAAACATGAATTCAGGTGTTTCTTCTTCATTAAGTTACAATGATGTTCTTCTCTTCTCAATATCTCAGAAGCTTTTAGGTTGATTTCTTAGCTGGTGTGCATCCAAGGTCAACTTGTTATGTGAAGAGTGCTTCAAGTTATCAAGATGAAGTTTGTGTGAGTGTGGGTTCAATAATCAAGAGAATGTTTCAAATTGATTAAGAGGGTTGTTGTTTCAGTGGCAAGTTGCTCAGTGGCAGTTGTGTTCATTTTGTTTGTTACATGTGGAAAACAATACAAGTTGGGGAGTTCCATAAGTCATGTCCATACCCATAATCCATGTGCTCAAATTCTTATCTCCTAATCTGTTCTTCTAACCATTTGGTCATTCTCACAATTTCTATCCATTTCCATAATATCTATTTTTAATTTTTATTTCATTATCCATTTTTCCTATCATTTCCAATACATTAAACCATATTTAATCCACATCCATTTTAAGCCATTTTTAATTTTCCATATTTCTAAAACCTTGTTTTTCATTAAAAAATGTTCAAAGAAAGTAAAGCCCATCATTTTCTTTCTTTCACAAAAAGCCCATTAGAGTTTTAATACCCATCCATTTTCTAGAGTTATTAAGAAAAATAAAGAAAATGTAAAGGGATACAAAGTCATGTATTATGCTGAAACTTTATCAACACCACAACGTGACTCAATACATGGTCCCATTTCTTTATTTTTGATTAACAAATTTTCTACAATAAAAAATTCCACTACCCCCATGTCGTACCTCGAAAAAATACGATCCTCGCGATGGGACGCTGAAAGAAACAACAGAGTCACCACCTAATTCTATTTATTCTATGAGAGAAAAGGGAGATATAGATACAACCTAAATAAGGATAAGAAATGGTCAATGAAACCGAATTCTAAGTTCGGGATTCGGTTACGCAAGGGGAAGGTATTAGCACCCCTAACGTCCGTTGTACTCAACGAGAACCTCTTAGCTAACTATGCGATTAAATGTTGATCTAAGTCTTTGTCTTCTAAATGGTTATTAATATGTTTCTTAAAAGGAATAAAAAAGTATCATTATTATTAATATTACGGGGGAAAGATTAAAGTTTTTTATTACGGTGCTCGCGAAGGATTAAAATCCCTGTGCCTACGTATTCCCTTGTGCAATGGGAAAGTCAGAGCTTCGTAGTTTGTGCAACTACGGTTTGTGTTTTTTAATTGAACAATAGTTTAAAACGCATTCTACTGCTAAATGTTGGCTTTACTCGCGGTGGAGGCTGAAGCCCTAGCTTATTTGCGAGATAAAATGATATGAACAATGTTCGTTTTGAAAAAGATGTTTGATCTTTATTAAAGTGTTTTAAAACGAAAGGCGAATGGACCACAACTCAAGGGCTAGCCTCAAGAGTGATTGCATTCAAGGACCCGTGGAGTGCTGGACTCCAGAGTTCAGTTATTCGTTGATTAATTGTAAAGTGATTTGCGTTTGTTGGTAAGTTTTAAGCTGTATTCTTTTATTGTGAAAATGGCGAATGAATTACAAATCGAGGGCTAGCCCCAACAGTAATTCAATTCAAAAACCCGAGGAATGCTAGATTCCTGAGGTTAGTTCTTTCACTATTTTAATTAGAGATTTGCATTTTGAAAACAAAAGGGTGAATGAATTACAAATCGAGGGTTAGCCCCAACAGTAATTCAATTCAAAAACCCGAGGAATGATAGATTCCTGAGTTTAGTTCTTATGTTAATTAATTAAGTGTATTAAGACGTTTTTGAAAATGAAAGAGCTAATGAATTAAAAATCGAGGGCTAGCCCCAACAGTAATTCAATTCAAAAACCCGAGGAATGCTAGATTCCTGAGTTTAGTTCTTACGTTAATTAATATGTTAAAGGCGAGTTGATTGTTTGCGAATTTGTTTTAAAATGATTTAGGGTTTAGTATTTTTTTAGAAACGAAGGAGTAAATGAGGCACAACTGGAAGGCTAGCCTCAAGAGTGGCTCATTAAAGAACCCGCGAAATGCTAGATTCCGAAGTTCAGTTCCTCGTTAAATAATTTTAAGACACATAAGGTTTACAGATGGCAATCACTTAGTGACCGACTTACGTGTGTGCAAATGTGGGCGTATGAATTGTTCACTTGGTGTTGGACCAAGAAATTTACTATTTTCGAAATGATTATTATTTATTATTTGAGATATTGTTCATGTCTTGCTTATCAAAACAAAGTCAGAAAACGAGAATGAGATTCATGTTTATACTAGCCATACATTATCATCATACAAACTAGATAAGGAGGTAAGCAGACACTTACAAATATAAACAAACAAAAATTAAATAAATAACCAACCAATTTAAATATAAAATTATTCAACCAAAATATTAAAAGAAATTAATTATTTTTAACTTAAAATACATATTTTTGAATTTGTTTCTTTTAAAAAAAAGTATATATAAGAACTAAGAGAAAACTTAATGGGTCTAAGAACAACACAAAAATAACAAAGGGGTTTTTTATAGAAAGAGGGGGCCGAAAGGGGACAAGTCCAGTAGACCCAAGGGAATGAGACCGGCCGGGTCGGGTCGACCCGGATCTGGTTTGGTAGTGCTCAAATAATCTAGGGTTTGTGACCTTGCCCCCTACCAAATTGAGTAAACATGAAAACGTAGGAAAAACTCACAACGTGTTTTTTACAAATCCAACAATACCTCCTTTTTCTTCTCAAATGCTAACCTCTCAAACACTTGGCCACCCTTCCTCTTAAATCACTCTCCCTCTATTTAATTACTCACATACCTATCTCCTGTGCTTCGTTGAACTCTCCCTCTGCGTAAATCAAAACTTCACACGGAAGAACAAAAAAATTCTTCGGAAATCGCCTAAATTGCCGGAGAGGGTGAACCAACGGTGGTCCACGACAGAAATCGCCATTTCTTCTGGAGAATCTAACCCCAAATCATAACCTAAACTCAGGTCTCTATCTCTCAATGTATTTCTCTCACACTTAACATCAACAAAAACAATACAATAAACCCTAATCCCTAAAACGAAACCCATAACCCCAATTTCAGGTTTACTCCAAAAATGATTACAAATATGATCATGTAAGAACATCAAAGTAAAGTAAGCAAGAGTTCAGAAACTTACTGATTCGGGATTTTCGAAGACTATGGTAAATACTTCCCTTCCCAAGCTTGTTTTGTTCGACCCTTCTTCTCTTCGTCACTTTTCTTCCTTAGACTTGTAACATTGTTACTGTGTTTATTGCTTTTCGCGTAGGTGAGGATTATGGAAGCTTCGGCGGAGACACACATTTCTTGCAATGGTTGAAGAAGGATGACAGGTAGTTTGGTCTAAGTAGATTGCGGAATGGTGGTTTCCTGCGTTGCATTTTCAGTGAGGATAATGGTAGCTGCACAATGGGCTCGTCACTGGTTGTTGTTGTTGACGGATGCCTGCTTCACGTATTTTTGTTTGATGTTGCCGATGAAGGTTTGAATCCTCTTTTTTTGCTAAGTTTCTGGTGTTTTTTTTATGCTTTGAGGGATTGTTTGGCTGTGTGTATAGTAATGGTTTGTTATGTGATGCTCTTGCTGGTTTTTTGTGTATGGTTGTGACTGCAGTTCTTGTAGTTTTGTGTAGTTTTCGTGTGAAGTTTCTACTGAGCTTTTATGTATGGATTTGGCTGCGGTTCTTGTAGTTTTGTGTAGTTTTTGTGTGGAGTTTCTATTGAGTTTTTGTGTATGGAGTTGGCTGCGATTCTTGTAGTTTTGTGTAGTTTTTGTGTGGAGTTTCTACTGAGTTTTTGTGTATGGAGTTGGCTGCGATTCTTGTAGTTTTGTGTAGTTTTTGTGTGAAGTTTCTACTGAGTTTTTGTGTATGGAGTTGGCTTCCCTTTTTTAACTGATAAAACAGTGCTTATATAAGGAAGAACTTGGGTTTTTTAGGGTTGATTCCTTGAGAACTTTTTGAAGAAGGGTTGACTGAGTTTTGGGGGGGAAAGAAAATCTGAGTTTGAGAGCGACATGTGAGAGTAGGGCAGCCTTCACAAGCTGCAGGTCTGCTGTGACTTGGTTTGTTTGTATTGAAGTTTGTTTGATTGTGAAAAGGAATGTGGTCCCTACTGCATTTTGTGTTGTACTGAACTGAATATTTCTTTTTTTTTGGAATTCTATTTGACATAAATTATGCTAAAATGTGATGACAATGAAAATTTGATGGTCTTGCTGATTTTTGTACCATGTATCCTTGACATTTGTTATGAGAAAAACAAACTTAAAAATGTATGAATGAATTAACATGAGTGCTGAATTTTTTGGATAATGGTATGCTTGAGTGTAATGTTTGAGAATGATGATTTTGACATGATTGTTAGATGAGCGTGAAGGATTTTAAGGGGTGTATAGGATGCTTGATAAAAAGAAAATGTTGAGTTAGGACAATGCATATATATGTGAATGAATTTGAATATGGCCTGACTTTGAAATAAACATGTTTGGATGCATATGTGAATATGAGTTTTTTTCTTAGATTATGAACATGATTGAATTATGGAATGAATGATCTTGACTTATGAATGATTATAAATATGACTATGCTTGAAACTTGAATGAAGCGGATTATGATGAATATAACATGATCACTAACTTATCATTTTTCATTTTCATGTGCATTGGAATTTGGGCATGCGGAAAGGAAAGAAGAGCGAGTAAAGGAACTTGAATCGGTGGCCAAAACTAGTCTTGGAGGACCCTTTGGTATTAGTTCATGGTGCGATGTTATCCCTTGAAAAGTGAAGACAAACGGTGTCCCTTATTGAAACCAAATGGAAATTGGTTCCCTTAGATCTAGGACTTTTCCTTCACTTGTATTAACTTGCATATTGTATTGTACTAAAATTTCAAGTTCTAATATAAGGATTAGTAACTCATAATTTTTGTAAGACAAACTTTGTGGGATTTGGAAATGATAATATGTCTCTTGATGATGTTGAAATGCTTCCAAATAGCCTAGCCTTAAATCAAGTGAATGTATGGCTAAATGAAAACACTTCTAAAATGGATGAAGAATGTGGTAACTTGAGGGTTGAATTAGAACGGTAAGAGATGAATTTATGATTAATAATTTGAAATGAGTTTGGAAGCACTTGGATTATTTTACATGAAATTGGAATGAAGTTCCTAAAATTATTGAGAGTTTGAAACTTGAATTTAAACATGGAATTTATGAATGAATCAAGAACTAAAAAAAATAAACTTGAAACTTAAAAAGAAAATGAAATGAGATTTAAAATGATTCTTGAATATGAAATTGAATTGGAACATAGAAACATGAGTGAAAAAATTGAAATTTGGAATGAATTATGGGATAAATACTAGAAAAGAAACTTGAACATGAGATGAAAATTAGAAATAAAACCATTATATAAAATTTGAGAATTTGGAAAAGGAAAATAAATTGACAATTAAAATAGAATTGAAATTAAATTTAAATAACTTTAAAATGAATTAAAAAGAGTGTAGTTTCAGGTAGATAATTTTTAAAAAAAAAGGAAAACCTAGATGTATAATTATAGAGACTAAATTCCCGAAAGCCGCTATGAAACCAAGGTGCCTCTAGAATGCACCAAGTATGCAAATGATGGGATGAATGCATGATGCGGAATGTTAGGGGTAAAATTTGGGGTGTGACAGTTGCCCTTATTTAAATAACTTTACCAGATAAAATGAGTGATGTTAATCCTCATAAAATCAGAGTGAAAGGTATTTAAATATAGAAATAACTGAAAAATTTTCCCCTAAATGCAATGACATGCTATGAACCTATGAGGAACTCTTGCTGGGGATATGATATGCGAGATGCAATGAAACCTAGCATGCTGATTTTTTAATGATGAATATGTCGGATGCGGTATGATGAAGACAAATGCAAATGGCGATCCACAGAAATGCAACTGAGGGTGAAGACTTAATGGGGATAACAATACATTGGGGATGACAGGACGGAACATGATGTATTCGAAGTGATAGATCAGCAGGTTCAAGTGTAACTGTTGGCATTAAGATTTACAAAAGACGGAAAACAAAACGGAAATCCTGAACATAAAATTAAAGACAGACTGACACCCTAGGATAGCAGGAAAATAGTTCGAAGTAAAATGCAATAGCTTTATGCGCCCAACTGATACTATGAACGAGCACATACCATGTGATGAGCTAGTGAGTTCAAGGGTGACTGTTGGGGATCCCAATACAGCAACTCGATGACTTAGAAAAAATAGTTGAAATATCATTGACTCGACAGTCGGGAAAATAAAATTCAACACGGCGATTGAGGAAAGCGAAACTCAACATGGCGGTTGGGGAATTAAAATAACAGATATCGACACGGCGGTCGGGAAAGAAGTTCAACATGGCGGTTGAATAAATAATAAAGCAAACATCGACACGGCGGTCGGGAAAATAAACTCAACACGTCGGCTGGGGAATTAAACAACAGATATTGACACGGCGGTTGAGAAATAAAATAACAGACATCGGCACGACGGTCGGGAATATGAAATAACAGACATCAACACGGCGGTCGAGAAATAAAATAACAGATATCAACACGGCGGTCGGGAATATGAAATAACAGACATCGACACAACGGTCGGGAAATAAAATAATAGACATCGAAACAGAGGTCAGGAAATGAAATAACATACATCGAAATGGCGGTCGAGAAATGAAATAACAGACATCGACACGGCGGTCGAGAATAAAACTCAACACGGCGGTTGAAGAAATAAATAATTGTCATCGACGCGGCGGTCGAAAAACAAAACTTACAGACATCGACATGGCGGTCAGGAATAAAATTCAACATAGCGGTTGAGGAAATAAAATAACAGACAAATAATCCAAAGTGGTAAATAAACAGGTTCAAGTGTAACTGTTGATATTGAGGATAAAGAAAACGAACACAGTGTTCGGGAAGTGGTCCTGTGCGACCAACTGACACTGGGAGTAGAATGCGAAGCATTTAAAGATAAATCAAACGGCTCTAAGTGACCAGTTGGAGAATAAGAATAAATGTTGGAGTTTTCAATGAGGTAAACGACCAACCTCTGGAAATTCCTTAAATGAAGAGTTCAAAGAAGAACTTTAGGAAATGTCAGGGAAACACAGATGCATATTGATTTAAACAGCTTTGAATCTTAAACAAACAGCTTAAAGGATTTACGCCAATGATAATTGGACTTAAAGAAAATATTGGTGGTAATAAGGTACATATCAATAACAAAGAGGACCTCTGCAGGGGATACCAGTGTTAATGGAATAAGACTTTGGTTAACCACGCTTCAGGGTATAATGGATTTCAAAATGAAGATTGACAGTAATCTGGACCTGGAGTCAGACAGACGACAACTGGGGGGACAAATGATTATGTCAAATGCGTATGACTGAGCATGATGCGAATGATCATGATATGCAAATGCTGACTCTGGGGAGACAGAGAGTTTTGACAAAATTCAAGGGAAAGTAGGATCTCAACGCCAATACTTAGACGAGCAATGAAAGATGCTAGGGAGATGTCTTCGAACTCAGAACTCAATGCTTGGTCCAAGGATCCATCCAAGAGTGCTACCAGCTTTAAATCCTTTATGCGGATTTTCTGTGATAATGGCATGAGAGTGTTGCTGCAAGCCAGAGGTTTTTTTTAGAAAACAGAAGATCTTTTAATCTTTCTAAAGTCAAAGAAATTTGAATGTTTTCCAGTATGTTTTCAAAAAAACTATTTCTAAATTTTTTGTCATTTTCAGGGTTAAATTGTATTTCAGTAAGGACATTTTGCATAACAAAGAAAATAAGAAGCTGAAAGACAAAGTTTATAGGAAAAAGGTTGTATTTCCTTCAAGAATGGTATCTTGCCAATAGCAAAAGCTCCATGGAAAATTAAAATTTGAAAATGGCAATGGGGAAAGGTCTACATTGAATCCAACGACCACTATAATCTCTAATAACTAAGACCGCTTAACACCTCGCTTCTGACAAAAGCAACTGGATTTGTCTTCAGGTAATGATCTTCAATAATGGTAAACACCATCTGATACAGTCAAATTCCTTTGTCCCTAATTTTTTCCTAGACCGCCCTTTCGGGTTTTCAATCCACCGGGACGCTCTTTTTTGCCTAAGTCGCCCTTTCGGGTTTTCAACTTAGCGAGCTCTCAGTTTTTTTATCCCTAACTTTTTCCTGGATCTCCTTCATAGGTTATGATCCATCGGGATACCCATTTTTGCCTAGGTCTCCATATCTGGTTTTTGACCTATCGGGCTTTAATTAGGCATAATATTTTTTGACTGCATAAGAATTCACCGGGTGTTTAAGCTGTTCTCCATCCATAGTTGTGAGGATTAGGGAACCTCCGGAGAATGCCACCTTCATAACATATGGGCATTCATAGTTAGGGCTCCATTTTCCACGCGTGTCTTTGTGGACTGGCAAGATTTTCTTGAGTACAAGGTCTCCTTCTTTGAATTCTCGGAGACGAACTTTCTTGTCAAATGCTCTCTTGATGCACTTCTGGTACAACTGGCCATGGCACATGGTGATCATTCTCTTTTCATCAATGAGGTTCAGTTGGTCATATCTGTTCTGGACCCACTCAGCTTCCTCCAGTTTGGTTTCCATCAAGATCCTAAAAGAGGGTATCTCTACTTTGATAGGGAGAACTGCATCCATCCCATACACCAAGGAGAAAGGGGTTGCTCCTGTTGAAGTGCGAGTTGATGTTTTGTATCAGTGTAAAGCATACGGCAACATCTCGTGCCAATATTTGTAAGTTTTCACCATCTTCTGCAGAATCTTTTTGATGTTCTTGTTCGCAACTTCAACAGCTCCATTCATCTTCGGAAGGTAAGGAGAAGAGTTATGGTGTTCAATCTTGAATGTCTCACATAATTCCTTCATCATCTTGTTGTTCAAATTGGTCCCATTATTTGTGATGATTCGGCTTGGGATCCCATAGCGGAAAATCATTTGGTTCTTGATGAAACGGGCAACCACTTGCTTTGTCACATTGGCATAGGAAGCTGCTTCTACTCACTTGGTAAAGTAATCGATCACAACCAAAATAAACCGATGACCATTGGAAGCTTTTGGCTCAATTTACCCTATCATATCAATGCCCCACATTGAGAAAGGCCAAGGCGATGACAAAACATTCAAAAGGGTCGGAGGTACATGCACCATGTCGGCATAAATCTGGCATTTATGACACTTCCTGGCATATTTGAAACTATCTGATTCCATGGTCAACCAGAAGTAACCAGCTCTTAAGATCTTCCTGGACATGGCATGTCCATTGGCATGTGTTCCAAATGATCCTTCATGGATTTCTCTGATCAATAAGTCTGCTTTGCGCTTGTCCACACATCTGAGCAGAACCATATCATGATTTCTCTTGTAAATCACATTGTATTTGAGGAAAACCTTGGACGCCAATCTTCTCAGAGTCTTCTTGTCTAGAGTGGCTGCACCCACTGGGTACTCCTGATTTTGCAAGTAGTTCTTGATGTCATAGAACCATGGTTTCTTGTCAGTTTCTTCTTTGACCAGTATATCGCTCCCAAAAGATGAGACTGGCTCAAATAAGGTACAGACGCGAACGGTCGGCGAAAGGATGAAATGAAAAGAGTCGCCAGCTAGGCATTTTTATCCCGAAGGAAAAGGTAATGCTGCATAAACCTAGAAAGATATGGATAAGACGGTTGCGAACCAGAGAGACTGAGAAAGGGGGTTGGTTACAACCTGGGAAGGTATTAGCACCCAGATTGTCCGCCGTACTCGACGGGATCCACGCTTAAAAGATTTTTGTTTTAAAGGGGTAGTGTCAGTGCAATTTGTGTATCAAAGCTGAAAAGAATGCAAGTGTCAATGTAAAAGAATGTGAAGTGTATAAATGTATAGTGTCAGTGTAAGAAAAGGAATAAAATGCTCAAGATTATGAGGCCTAGAGAATGATGCTGGAAGGAGGGGGGATATACAGAGACTTTTGTTCGATAACTGTTAAGTTATGCCTACGTATCCTCTCGTGCAATGAGGAAGTCAGAACACCGTAGTTCGACCCAAAGAGACTGAAAGGTGAATTGACTTGTGAACTGCTTGCTTGTCAATGCTCAAGTGTATGACCTGTCTGGATCAGGTGCAAACTGTCTTGCATTAGACGGAAGAAGCAAGTTCTCGTTTATGAATGGAGGAGATGAGAAAAGAATCCCGGAGGAAACGATTATTGTTTGTTTTTGTGTTTTCAATCTTTTATTGCTTTTGAAAGTTTGTCATAAGTTAATGAGCTTAAGCCTAAACCAATGGGTTAGTAAACTCATCACATCTTCCCTCTGATTTGGGGTAATGAGAATACCTTAAGTGTGAAGTCAGCATCTCACACTTAATCACCTTTGATGTAGGATTAAGATCATCAACCTACTTGTGATTATTTATATGTTTTGGTGTTTTTGTTTAGTGTTAAGTAATGAGATTAAGCCATAATCAAGGATTAAACAGACTCATTACACCATCCTAATAGAAGGATAATAGATGAGAGTGTTTAAGCTGAGGAAAGCTCCTCAACTTAATCCATGATTAGGGATTAACCTCATGACAAAACAGAGCCTTTATTAAGTGGATTTTAAATAATGATGTGATTAAGAAATGAGTTTTATGATTTGTAAGACAACTTGAGGGGGACTTGTCCATTAACACTAGGGTTAGTCCTTCTTAACCAATTAAGGAAGAATTAGAACCCTAATGCAAGGCCCAAGTTACAAGCTTGATGTCTTAATGATTATTAAATGGATTGATTAAAGGATTTAAACACATTAAGGGTTTAACACTTAGGATTAAAGTTATACACTCCATCCTAATAGAAGGATGCAGGCATAAGCTTAATCACAAAGCCTTAAAACCTTTAGGGTTTAGTCCCTGATTATGAGATGAGAAGAGAAGACTCAATGAGACACAAAGGTAAAACTAAGTGGGGAGAACTAATCAGAACCCTATTCATTGTCATGCTTGGTTGTCCCTAAGGTTTGTGAGGTTTACAAGAGAAATCTTCAGAGAAACCACCAGGAAGCAGATGAAAGGAGCAAAGAGAAGCAAAGTAACTTGCTTCATTTAAGAAGACAAGTCACTTGAAGAAAGGAAGTAAGAAGAGCAAGAATGAGCAAGCTCAATCTCAAACACAAGACAAAATGCAGCAATGATGCATAAGGGAGATGAAAAGAGATTATGAGAAGTGAAGGCAAATTCACTTCTCAAAGTAACTTACCACCTGAAAAGTTAGAGAAAGGAATGCAATGCAATGCAAAATGAGATGAAGTGGCATGATGCAAACCAAAACCAGAAGCATAAGTATGATGATAATGATGCTATGAGATGATGCAAACATGAAACAAGGCATGAGGATGATCATACAAACATGTGGATGCAAGAGAAGCATGCTTAGAATCATGGACATACATGAAAAGTTATCAAATGCAAATGACATACAACATGGCAAATGAAAGATGCAATGATAAAACATGATTCTAACATGTCCTAAGATGTATTATGAATCAAATGGATGCACAAAATGTCATGGCAAGTCATGGTATGCAAGCAAATGGAAGATGGATGCAAATGAAAGCCCAAATTAGGGTTTATGATCAATGCACAAAACAAAAATCAAAACCAGAAGCAAACATCATGATAAAAAATTGAAAATTCATTCAAAGGAACCCTAAACCTATACAAACTCACTGTCCAAAGGAGGGGTTCTAACTCTTAACTTAATGAGGGTTATGAATTTCTCAAGATTGTTAGGGTTTTAAGGTACCTTGTCAAGAAAAATGCCAAACAAATAGGAAATGCAAGATCAATTCATGCCAATTTAATCCTATAAACTACATGTTATACAAGATGCAATGCAAAAAGAATCAAAGTCCAACTCTTAAAGGCTAGGCAGAAATGAATTTTTTAAGGTTGGATCAAAATAATACCTTGAAATGAAATTAATTCCATGGAAAATTGTCAAAAGACATCAAGATCAAAAAAGAAATTTGGTTTGAGAGTTGGACAATGTTTCTAAATGATTTTAAATGTTTCATGAATTTTTTTGTGATTTTTAAATACCTAAAAGTATTTTTTAATTAATTAATTCTCATTAATCAATTAAAAATAAACTTTTAAATGATTTATAAATAATTTTTAATGCAAAGAATAAAAATAAAAATGTTTTTGGTTTCTGAAAATTAATAAAAGCTTGAATAAAAATTTTCAGAATTTTTCAATGATTTTTACTATTTTAAATAAAATGTAGAAAACAAATGAATTTAAATGCAAATAAAATTGAATTAAATGAAAAGTATGCACATCTAAAGGTCTGGATTCAAACTCAGGAAGGAGAGAAAGACTGCGCGCCAGATCCAAGGGTTGACATTCAAACTGGCTAATATTGATTAATTAATTTAATTAAGTGAGATTAGGGCTAAGTGGCAAATCTGGACCACACACGCGCGCGGGAAGTTGACTAAGTCAACCAGATCAACGCTCCACATTCAAACTCTCCTAATTACACAGATTAACCCTAATTAATTTCAGGTGGCCAGAGAAGACTTCCGGTCGTCTTCTCCGGCCAGACCCTCACCTGAAAGTTGCTAACTTTCTCAAAACGCCGTGAAAATGAAATCTAAATGCCCAGAATCAAACCCCATTCAAAACTAAATCAAAACCCCCCAAACAAAAATCATTTTTCCATCATTAATCATGCAAATCGAAGCAAAACACATTTAGGGCAGAAAAGTTTCAGAGCAATCATACATCCTGGTTTCTCAACCATTTTCAAAAATAATCATATCCTTATGACCAGGGGAGCACATAGAATCATTTAAGAACTTAAAATGGAGTTTCTGGAAAAAAGTTTGAGATGGTTACCTGAGATGGAAACTCTTGGTCCTGAGCTTTCTGGCCTTTCCTTTGCTGCAAGTCCACTCCTTTGACCCCCCCTGATGATGAAATGAGGCTTATAAATCTTTGAGGATGGCTTATAAAAGCTTGAATAAAAATTTTCAGAATTTTTCAATGATTTTTACTATTTTAAATAAAATGTAGAAAACAAATGAATTTAAATGCAAATAAAATTGAATTAAATGAAAAGTATGCACATCTAAAGGTCTGGATTCAAACTCAGGAAGGAGAGAAAGACTGCGCGCCAGATCCAAGGGTTGACATTCAAACTGGCTAATATTGATTAATTAATTTAATTAAGTGAGATTAGGGCTAAGTGGCAAATCTGGACCACACACGCGCGCGGGAAGTTGACTAAGTCAACCAGATCAACGCTCCACATTCAAACTCTCCTAATTACACAGATTAACCCTAATTAATTTCAGGTGGCCAGAGAAGACTTCCGGTCGTCTTCTCCGGCCAGACCCTCACCTGAAAGTTGCTAACTTTCTCAAAACGCCGTGAAAATGAAATCTAAATGCCCAGAATCAAACCCCATTCAAAACTAAATCAAAACCCCCCAAACAAAAATCATTTTTCCATCATTAATCATGCAAATCGAAGCAAAACACATTTAGGGCAGAAAAGTTTCAGAGCAATCATACATCCTGGTTTCTCAACCATTTTCAAAAATAATCATATCCTTATGACCAGGGGAGCACATAGAATCATTTAAGAACTTAAAATGGAGTTTCTGGAAAAAAGTTTGAGATGGTTACCTGAGATGGAAACTCTTGGTCCTGAGCTTTCTGGCCTTTCCTTTGCTGCAAGTCCACTCCTTTGACCCCCCCTGATGATGAAATGAGGCTTATAAATCTTTGAGGATGGCTAGTTTGTGAGATGGCAGAAGTTCTGATCAAGGGAGGGTGGTGATCGTGTTTTTTTTAGTGACTTTCAGGCTATGGTGATGAGTGGTTTTTGATCAGTGAAGCATGTTGAGTTTGTTTGTGAAGTTTGTTTGTGTGTTTGCAGCTTGTGTGATGAGTTTCGAAGAGTTTTGCAAATGGGGTGGAAAATGAGAGTGTTGTGTTCTTGGTGCTTTCAATCTTGTGTCTTGAGTGAAATGGCTTGCTTTTGGTTTGTATAAACAAGTGTGATAGGTCAGATGAGTTGATGTGTACTGCTGTGATTGGTATGGCTCAAGTTGCCAAAATGTCAAATTTGTGTAAGAGAGGTATGGGCTCCTAGCTAGCCAAGGACAAATGGGGTGTCCTGCGCAGCAAGAAGTGTGGAGAGCCCTAGGATTGATTATGAAGTCAGCAAGCAAGTGGATTCATCCTTGAGTGAGGTCTTGCAACTTGCTCCATTCTTGGCTCTTTTGAAATTTCTTGTTCCACAAGTCACAAAATTGATCAAACTCTTGGTGAATTCTGATCTTTAGGCATTGGCTTATGTTTTTATGATGATTAGAAGTCCATTTGGTAGCACAATTTGCTTTGGCAAGTGATTTTGCAACTTTGCCTCTTTGGTAGAAAACTTCAAATTTTGTGATTTTAGCCAACTTTGACAAGCCATAACTTTTGATCCAAAATGAATTAGGTCAAGTTCTTGTACTTTTTGAAAAGGGAATGATCCATTCTATAACTTTCATGACCAAAGTTTTTCCATTTGAAGCATTTTTGAATCAAAAAGCAAGGGTTGAAAAAGTTTCCCAAAATGGCAATTTCATTATAAGTTAACTTTCCCAAAAAAAAGTCAACTTTGCAAGTGACTTGAAATTCTTCAATTTTGTGAACTTCCAACATCTTCTATGATCAAATAAAGATCACACACAATCAAAATGATGAAGAACACCCTTTGGTTGGGTCATTGGGGGCCTCAGATGCCCTGATTTTACACTGACTTGCTCAAAAAGTCAACTCTTGATCAGATGACTTCCCCATTGAATTTCTTCATGAAAATTGATATGCATGCTCCCTATACCATATAGAGACCAATAGAAACAAGAATGACCAAAAAAATTGGAATTATGGCCTCTGAAACCAAAACCCTACTTCTAGGTCATCTGTGCAGTTAAACCTGGCTCTGCTTCCATGCCATTCTCAGTTCTTGTGATTTTTGACATCCTTGACTTTGAAGGGATATAATATGATGCTTGAACATACATGGAACCCTTTGAAGTGATTGATGACCTTTGGAGTGGCTCAAGAAGCTCTTGGATTGCTCAGATCACAAACCCTAGATGCAGATGACTTTGAACCAATGCAATGAATCAAAAATGTGATATGAGATGCTATGATTGAGTTTATGCATATGAGGAGATCACAAGCCATGGTGTGAATGGGTGAGGGAAAATTTGGGGTGTTTACACAGTAGACAGTAGGCTGGTGTAGTTTTTCTCTCGATTGTAATGAGTGGAGCTTCATTAAGAAATCTGACCTGAAACATAGAGACCAACATAGCCAAAGCATCTGCAATTTGGTTCTCTGCCCTTGGAACGTGATAGAAAGTGACTTCATCAAAGTATTTGATCAATTCCACAATGTAGGCACGGTATGGGATCAACTTCTCGTCACGGGTCTCCCATTCACCTTTGACTTGGTAGATCACCAAAGTTGAATCCCCATATACTTCAAGGACCTTGATTCTGGTATCAATTGCAGCTTCGATGCCCAAAACACATGCTTTATACTCTGCAATGGTGTTTGTACATTCGAAACATAATTTGGATGTGAAGGGAGTATAACCACCATCAGGATTCTTCAAGATAGCTCTCACACCATGCCCAATGTAATTAGAGGAACCATCAAAAATCATCTTCCAACGAGATCCTGGCTCGGGACCTTCATCTGGACCTGGGACTTCACAGTCATTTATAAACATAACGTCCTCGTCTGGGAAATCAAATTTCAAAGGCTCATAATCTTCAACAGGTTGATCAACAAGGTAGTTAGACAAAACACTGCCCTTGATAGACTTCTGAGTTACATATTGGATGTCATATTCGGATAACAACATGTTCTAACGGGAAAGTCTTCCAGTCAAAGTGGTCTTCTCAAAAATTTACTTTATTGGATCCATCTTTGAGATCAACAAAGTAGTGTGACAAATCATATACTGCCTGAGGCGTCTGGCAGCCCATGCCAAAGCACAACAAGTCTTCTCTAAAATTGAATATTTGTTTTCACAATCTGTAAACTTCTTGCTTAAGTAATAAATGGCATATTCCTTACGACCAGTTTCGTCCTGTTGGCCTAATACGCAACCCATAAATCCCTCAAGTACAGTCAGATACATGAAGAGAGGCTTCCCTGGAGTAGGTGGGATCAAGATAGGAGGTTCCTGTAGATAAACATTAATCTTCTCAAAATCCTGTTGACAATCGGGACTCCACTCAATTGCTTGATCCATTCGAAGCAACTTGAATAAAGGCTCACATGTAGTAGTCATGTTGGAGATAAATCTGGAGATGTAGTTCAATATTCCAAGGAAACATCTGACTTGCTTTTCTGTTTTCGGAGCTGGCATTTCTTGAATTGCTCTGACCTTGTCCGGATCTACTTCAATTCCTTGCTAACTAAAAATAAAACCAAGCAACTTTCCTGATCGGACACCAAAGGTACACTTCAAATGATAATTCAAATGATCCTCCTTACTCTGTGATTTTGCAATCATATCATCCACGTAAACTTTTATCTCTTTATGCATCATATCATGGAAAAGGGTGACCATTGCCCTCTGATAAGTGGCTCCTTCATTTCTGAGACCGAATGGCACAACCTTATAACAATAAGTGCCCCATGGTGTGATGAAGGTAGTCTTTTCCATATCGTTAAGATCCATCTTGATCTGGTTGTATCCTGAAAACCCATCCATGAAGGAGAAAACAACAAACTTAGCAGTGTTGTCAACCAAAGTATCAATATGCGGAAGAGGGAAATCATCTTTTGGACTGGCTTTGTTCAAATCCCGATAGTCCACGCACATTCTAACCTTGCCATCCTTCTTGGGGACTGGCACAATGTTAGCTACCCACTCAGGGTACTTTGCAACAGCAAGGAATCCAGCATCAAACTGTCTTTTGACTTCCTCTTGAATCTTCAAAGCCATGTCAGGTCTTGTTCTTCGGAGCTTTTGCTTTACTGGCGGGAAATCTGGTCGAAGCGGCAACTTATGAATAACTATGTCTGTGTCCAAACCGGACATATCCTGATACGACCATGCAAACACATCCACATACTCTCTGAGAAGCTTGACCAAACTTTCTCTGACGTCTGCCCCAAGTGTTGTACCAATATTGACTTCCTTCTTGTCTTCATCAGTGCCAAGATTGATGGTATCTACCTGCTCCTTATGTGGATGAAGATCTGTGAATTCATACTCAACCAATCTTGCCAGTTCTTCGGGAATGTCACAATCTTCCTCACTTTCATCTTCCACTTGGTAGATGGGCGAATCAAAGTTAGGAGAGAATATAGAGTCATTGGATTCAACAGGGTTTTCATTTATTCTGCATATGGGAATGATTTGCTTTTATTAAAGGTGAAAACAGAGAGATGCAAGAAAAACTTTTATTGGTTTTGAAAGATTGCCATTTTCTTTTTAAAGGTGAAAAGAGAAAAAGCAGTAAATAAAAAAAAATAAGAATTTAACAAAATGCCTTCATTGATTGAATTACTTGAAAATGAGAAGGGGCCCTACAAAATGATCCCATAAACAAAATAGGAAACTTTGAAAATATTAAAAAAACAATAAATTACTTTGACAGTTGAAATTTTTTTGGGATCTCAACTACCTCCCAATTGCCCAAAGCTGCTTCACACTGATAAACCAAATGATCCACATCTTCATCTTCAGAATCCCCATTAATTACATTGATCTAATATTCGGCACTGGAAAACACCTCTTGAATGGACTTTGGACGTCCTTTAACCGAGGTTGACACTCCTTCTTTCACATGAGTTGGTTTGTAACCCAACCCATAGCGATCCAGCTTCTTCTTAACTTCAATGACATTACCCCAACCTTCATGGCTTCCTTCTTCGATAGTAGAAAGGATACTCTTCAGCGATGCAAAAGATGGAATACCCTTCTCCTTTGGTTCCTCTACTTCCATAAGGACAACATTGGCTATCTCTAGAGCTTGGAAAGTAGTTTCCAAAGCATCTTCAGCAGCCTCGATGTAACTAAAGGAGGAAAGGTTGATGACCATGAGATCTTCTTCACCAGACATCGTTACCAACTTATTATCGACCACAAACTTCATCTTCTGGTGTAAGGTAGTAGTGACTGCCCCAGCGGCATGAATCCAAGGTCTTCCCAGCAAACAACTGTAATTAGGGTTAATGTCCATAACCTGGAAAGTGATTTTGAACACCTGTGGTCCAATCAAGATTGGTAGGTCTACTTCTCCAATAACAGTCCTCCTTGACCCATCAAAATCTTTCACAATCAGTGCACTGGGCCTCATCTCTTCCCCTTGATAAGATAACTTAGCAAGTGTTCTTTTCGGAAATACATTCAATGAAGATCCTGTATCCACAAGAACTCTTGCTAAAGTATCCTCCTGACATTTTACAGATATATGAAGAGCACGGTTATGGTCCAAGCCATCCTTTGGAAGATCCTCCATATTGAAGTTGAGATTGTTACACGCAGTAATATTGGCAATGACCCCGTCAAACTGATTCACAGTTATATCATGCGTAACATGAGCTTGGGCTAGTAATTTTTGGAGAGCACCTCGGTGGGCCGGCGAATTCATAAGAAGTGATAGGATAGATATTTTGGAAGGCGTTTGATGTAGCTGATTAATAACCTTATAATCACTCTTCTTAATGATTTTGAGAACAGCGAAAATGACTTCTTTAGGTGGAACGGGTGGAACTGTATTGACTTGCTGAGTAAAAACGCGACCACTGCGCATTAAACGACTTGCACCTACTATTGTAAACACCCCAAATTTTCCCTCTCTTTTTTCTCACACCTTGGCTTGTGATCCTCCATATTGCATTGCATAAGCATACCATCTCACACTACATAGTTATTTCACTGCATAGCTGCATAGTTAGTGTTTGTGATCAGGTGAATCTTAGAAGTGGTTTGAGCTATATCAGAGGTCATGAAGCATTCCAAGAGGGTCCATGAGTGTTCTATGATCATATTATACCTCCAAGTTTGCTTTAAAGTCACAAAATTTCAGAGGATTGCACAGCTACCCAGGCAGGCTTAGGGTTTCCTACACAAATGACCAGAAATTAGGGTTTTGGATTTGAGGCCCTTACACTCAAATGTTTTGGCCATTCTTGATTCTATTTGTCTATATATGATATAAGGAGCATGTGTATCAAATTTGAATCAAAAATTCCTTGTGGAAATCATCTGATCAAATGGTAACTTGTTGTGCAAGAAAAGTCAAAATCAGGGCATCTGGGCCACCAACAAATGTTCCAAAGGGTCATCATCATCAATTTTAGGTCCTATGATCTTTATTTGATATTATTAATTCTTGGAAGTTCACAAGATTGAAGAATTTTAAGCCATTTGCATAGTTGCCATTTTTGGACATGACTTGTAATATAAACTTTCCATTTTGGGAAAGATTTTCAACCTTCTCTTTCTTGATCTAAAAGGTTTCAAATGAATTTTCTTCAAACATGAAAGTTGTAAATTGGATCTTCCCATTTTCAAAAAGTACAAGAACTCCTCTTGATTCATCCTAGAGCTCAAGATATGGCAAGTCAAAGTTGAAAAAAATCACATAATTTTCAAGTTCATGTCAAAGAGGGAAATGTGCAAAATGGACTTCTAAGCACTTGTTTGGCCTCTAATTCATGTCTACACATAATAACATTGATAAGCAACATTTCAAGACAAGAATTTATCCAAGAATCAAGGCATTTCATGGCCAATTGTCACAAACTCCACAAAGTTGCCAAAATGCAAAACCACTTCAAACTTGTGATCCAAGCCATACAGCTTACCACAATTGATCCAATAGTCATCCTTGAACTCAGCTGATGCAGTACAAGCCAGGAAACCATCTCTGCACCTTGCCATACCTCAAGTACACCAAACCTTGAATTTTTGCAATTTCTCCCATGCTCTTGGAATAGTGATCAGCAGCCTCTACTAACCTGCTCCATGACCTACTCAAACATTATGGGAGTGATATAGTAACTCATTCAGCATTGAAAGAAGACACACTTCAGATTGTACAAAAATTTCCTAAAACTTCATCTCTTCGATTCTCATTCCTCAGCCATCAAACTCCAGAAATTCTTTCACCATTCAATCACAAATCACCTAAGGCACAAATCCCACCCCTCACAATGGTCTGAAACACAACATATCAAAACACGATTTCTGATACACCAGAACCAAATCTCTCAAAATAGCCAATATAAACTCCATCCAATCTTGTCGTTAGCACCAGGGGGATCAGTGGAGGTGGTTTGCACAAAGGGAAGGCTCAGAAAGCTCATCTTTGAAGGTCTCCAGCTCAGGTATAACTCAAGAACTTTTTTCTCAGAACCTTGATTTCTTGATATAAAATGAATCTATGTATTGCACTGATCATCCTGATGTGTTTAAAATTTAAAATGGTTGAGAAATAAGCATTTCATGTTGTTCTTAAAGTTTGACCTAAAATATGTTTTGATTCGATTCTTGTTGTTCATGTGTTATAAATGTTATTTGATGATTGATTCTTGTTCCATGATACTTGGGGAATGTTTCTAGGCAATTGTTATGGAGTTTAGTGGCCTTTAGAAGAAGTTAGGTTTGGGGTTGGCCGGAGAAGATGACCGGAGCACTGTTCCGGTCATCTGAAAGTCATTAGGGTTAGTGAGCCCAGATTGAACCACAACCATTGGATTGAGATTAGGTTAGTGTATGAATGACTCAGATGTGTCATTAAACCTTAATTTTAATTAATTAAGTTAATTATAATTAAATTAACTCAGGATGAACCTCATCCCTTGGATCACGCGCGTAAGCAAAGTTTAAATCTGATCCCTTAGATCCTCATACTTCAAGTCAAGATGACTTGAGATCTCAGCCCTTTATCCACTTCCCACGCAATCCTGGCCTTTCCTTGTAATTACTTTTCATTTTTTATTTTTTTTATTTCATTTTATTTCATATATTTATTTAAAATAGCAAATCATTTTATAAAAATTTGATCTTTTGCATTTTGTCTTTAAATAATTTTCAGAAACCAAGAACATTTTATTTTTAATTTTTGCATTAAAAATCTATTTTTAAATCATTTAATTGTATTATTTAATTAATTAATTTGTTTTAATTAATTAAAAATACTTTTAGGTATTTAAAAATCACAAAAAAAAATCATGAAGCATTCTTACACATTTAGAACAATTTACAAACTCATCTTACAAATTTCTTTTAGGGTTTGATCATGTTTTGACAATTAACCATGAATTAGGGTTTCCAAATTTCCTATTTTTCTAACCCTAACTTCAAAAATCCATTTTTGATCAACCAAATGATTTTGTACATGGTTCTTTTTGCATCCTTTCATACTTTGCATGTAGTATCTAGGGTATTTAACTCATATGTTTGCATTGCATTTTCCATTTGTTTGGCATTTTTTCATGAAGAAGTACCCAAAACCCTAGCCTAACTTAGAAAAACCATAACTTGACTTTGGTATAGCTTCTGACTTCCATCTTTGGGGAGTGATCTTATGTGTGTTTAGGGTTCATTTGGTTGCAATTTCATTTTTTTATCATGTGTTTTGCTTCTGTTTTGATCATATGCATCCCATACTTTCTTAAAACCCTAATTTGCCATGTTCATTTGCATTCATCTTTGCATACCTTCATCATGTGAACTTTTCATGACATCCCATGCATTTGTATGTCATCTTAGATACCTTAGGACATGTGTTAACATTTATTGATCATTGTTGCATCTATTTGGTATGTTTTACATTCATTACTTCTTATGTGTATTCATTTGATTTCAATCTCCTAACATGCTTTCCTTTGCATCTCATCTCTTGTATGAACATACATAAAAATTATACATGTCTTTGCATCATTTCATAATACATGTGCATTGTGTTTGCACTTCTTGTCTTGATCATTGCATCTTCATTTTCCTTACTTCCTTTTGCTTCATATCTTATGCATTCTTACTAACTTTTCAGGGGCTTCAGGTAAGTTGTTAAGGATGTGGATTTGCCTCCACGTCCAACTTCTTCTTATCTCTCCATTTGAATCTTTATTTGTCTTTGAAGTGAGTTTGACTCACTTATGCTCTCTCTTGCTTTTTTTTCTTTCTCTTAGGTTACTTAACTTCTCCAGGAAGTAAGTAACCTATTCTCCTTTCTCTTCTCTTTTCATTTGTTTCTTCTTCCTTGGTGGCTATTTGAAGATCTTTATCTAAGCCTCACAAATAATATGAATATCCAAGCATGATAAATTTAGGGTTGTACATAGTCTCCCCTAGTTTTTTACCTTTGAGTCTCCTTGAGTCTCTGCTTCTCATCTCATAATCAAGGCTATACAGTTAAAGTTTTAAGACTCTGAATTAGGGTTATGCTTGTATCCTTATCTTAGGATGGAGTGTATAACTTTAATACTTAGTGTTAAACCTTTAAGTTGTTTACACCTCCTAATCAAAACACCTAATAATCATTAAGACTTAAGCTTGTAACTTGGGCCTAATATTTGGGTTACATCTCTGCCTGTTGGTTCAGAGGGACTAACCCTAGTGTTCAATGGACAAGTCCCCCTCAGGTTTAGTCTTACAAACATAAAATCCATTTCTTAATCCCACCTTTAATTAAAATCCACTTTAATAAAGGTTTGTTATATAATGATTTTAATCCCTGACCATGGATTAAGTTGAGGTATTTTCCTCATCTTAAGTGTCCTTATCTATCATCCTTCTCTTAGGATGGTGTAATGAGTTCACTAATCCTTGATTAGAGATTAAACTCATTACTTAACACACAAAAAAAGTCCAAAAGCACTTAATAATCACAAGTAGGTTAATGATCTTAATCATGCATCATTAGGGTAATTAAGTTGAGATCTTCATCTCATACTTAAATAGACTCATTATCCCTAATCAGGGGTGATATATTGAGTTTACAACCCCTGATTAAGGCTTAAGCTCATTATCTTATGCAAGACACCAAAAACAATAATAAACTGAAAAAACAAAAACAAACAATAAACGTCTCCTCCGGGATTCTTTTCTCATCACATTCACTCTAAAAACGAGAACTTGCTTCTCCCATCTAATGCAAGACAGTTAGCACTCGAGCCAGACGAGTCATGCACTTGAGCATAGACAAGCAAGCAGTTCACAATAAAAACACTAAGTCTCTTTGAGTAGAACTACGGTGTTCTGACTTCCTCATTGTACTAGAGGATACGTAGGCATAACTTAACAGTTATCGAACAAAAATCTCTTTGTCTCCCCCTCTCCTCCTCCCAGTTTCTCTTTCCTTAGCCTCAGTTTTGAGCACTCACTTTCTTTTTTCACTGACATTCTGTACATCCTTTCTCCCTTGCTTTTTATGCACAGTTTAGCACATACACCATTCCCCTTTAAACACAATCAAGTAAGCGTGGATCCCGTCGAGTACGACGGACGATCTGGGTGCTAATACCTTCCCAGGTCGTAACCTACCCCCTTACTCAATCTCTTTGGTTCGTAACCGTCTTATCCATATCTTTCTAGGCTTATGCAACATTACCTTTCCTTTGGGATAAAAATGCCTAGTTGGTGACTCTATTCAACCTCAACCTCCAACATCGCCGACGGTTCGCGTTTGCCCCTGGATGAAAATTCGGGGAGCGACAGCTATGTCAGCACTTGCCTCCTTTAAACATTCCTTCTGACCAGCCTGTTCAATCTTCTGATGAACTCCCCCTATATCATACTTCCATGGAACTGCTTTGGTATCTTCATAAAGGAAAGGGTTACTTTTTTGCTCCATCATCGGTTCTGGCATATTGAAAATGGGCACCACAGGTTCTGGCATATTGAATATGGGTTGAACTCTTGGGGATTCAAGCATGTTAAACACTAGTGCCATGGTAGAATCAGATTCAGACAATTTGAAAATGGGTTCAATCATTGCCACCTCATTCCTCTTCACACGACCGCTTACTTGTAAAACACCCAGATTAATCAAACTTTGAACATCTCTCAAGACCAGTTCGCATCCCTTTGGATTACCAGCACAAACTTCACTATTCTTATGACAGTTCTTTAGCATACCCGCCTCTACTAACTTCGCATGGAAATCTCTAAGCGGGGTTTTGTTCTCTGCAGCATCGAAAATCAAATCTTTGTCAGACTCATCAACAATGGCTTTTATGGACCCATGTTTGGATAGAGGATTATTTTTGACGTTCGGACCAGTATTTCCAAATGACAAAATGTTTTTATCCATTAAATCCTTCACAACATACTTCAAAGCGATAAAATTTTCCAAATCCTGCCCTGGAGCACCTTCATGGAATAAACAGTGGGTGCTTGAATTGTAACTTGGTGGAAGCGGATCTGGTGGAGGACCCAAAGGCCTTGGATTAACCAAGCCTCTCTTCAGTAGCGAGGGATATAATTTAGTATAGGTCATAGGGATCCAAGGATTGGGAGGCCTTCCTCCTGGTCTTCTATTCTGAAAGTTGGAATTTGGATGGGGAGCTGGAGTCCTCTACTGATAGTCTGGAGCATTGGGTGCTTGTTGATAGCCTGGATTCTTGAAAATTGGTTGATAGGATGGAACCACTTGAGCTGTTTGTTGATACATCGGTACTGCTTGAGTTAGCCGATACATTGGAACTTGCTGATTATATGATGGTTGAACTGCCGCTACATAGGGATGTTGAACGTACTGTGGTGGATAGGCATATTGCTGTTGAGCCACGAGTGGAGGCCTCTGCCAAAGCTTATTTCTCCATTGACTCGTTATCACTGCATTTGTCTCGTCTTCTTTCTTTTTATGGAAATTGCTGGTAAACTTCTTAGCATTATTTCCATTACTGTTGCTGGAGCTACTGGATGCACCACTCATCTTACCATTCTTTAGACCGAGTTCAACCTTGAATCCCACGCCCACAAGATCAGAGAAGCTAGCAGTTATGCTTCCCACCATCCTCTCAAAGAACTCTGGTCGTACAGTGTCAACAAACCAGTCAGCCAATTCTCTCTCAGTCAATGGAGGATCTACTTGAGAAGCGGTCCCTCTCCATCTTTGAGCATATTCTTTAAAAGACTCAGAATCTTTGTGAGACATACTCAACAACTGCCTCCTATCAGGAGCAAGGTCCATATTATACTTGTATTGTTGGATGAAAGCGTCCGTCAAATCTTGGAAACAATGGATCTTTGACTAATCTAGAGTCAGATACCACTTGGAGGAAATTCCTTTCAGACTATCCTGGAAGCAATGGATCATCAGTTTGTCATTGTCAACTTGCGCTGCCATTCTTCGATAGTACATTAAAAGATGGTTCTTAGGACACGTTTCGCCTTCATACATATCAAAGGTGTGTGTCTTGAACTTGGGAGGTATCACTAGTCCTAACACAAGGCACATTTCTCTGGCAGCAGCACCAAAGATCTGGTGACCTTCAAATTCCCTCAATCACTTTTCAAGAGTGTCAAAATTCTCTTGCATCTTCTCGTGTTTCTCATTACCGTTTTTAGACATGTCTGACACATCGTACACATGAGGATCGTTAAAGTACGGTTGGACACCGGTGTGCACAATATCTGGTGTAAAATTAGTAACCACTTGGTTCTCTCCAGTAGTCAAAGGAATAGTTTTCTGAGTGGTAAATCCTTGAGGGGGAGGCACAAAACCTTGGGAAGGAAATGCAGACCCTTGAGAAGGAGGCGCGGAACCTTGAGAAACAAATCCTTGAGAAGGAGGGAAAAAACCTTGAGACGCAAGACCTTGGGAAGGAGGAATAAAACCTTGAGAAACAAATCCCTGGGAAGGAGGTATAAACCCGTGAGAAGAAAATCCTTGGGGAGGAGGTACAAACCCGTGAGGAAGCAAAAAAGGAGTCCAAGTTATAGGGGTAGTGACTGATGGTGTAGGCTCAGTCGTTGCGGTGACGATCTCAGAAACCACAGTCTGTTGGGTATCCATCTTTGCTCGAATGACTTACAACATTTCCATAATCTGGCCCACGTTTCCACGAAGATCAGTAAGCTCCTCATTAACTTTGTCCATTTATGGGTCTCTATCAGCCATCTTCTTCTTGGCCTGAGCTCGAGTGGAGTATTTGCGTGAGATCCTCAGTGTGTCAGTCTGGAAAGGAGGTGACGGGAATGAGTTTTTGATAAAATGCAAATGCGGAGATGCACTAATGAGTAAAAAAAATGAAAATGCTTCAAGGGACTTGAGAAGTTATTGCAAAACATCAAGGATGGACAAAACTTTCTTATTATTTTTTTTAAGAAGTAATAAACTGAAATCCATTTATGGTAAGAAATTATGATGTTTGCAACAGACATCTCTTTGTTCCCTGAAGCTCTTACTAAAATGATGAAATATGATGCTAATATGCAAAGATGCAGGGATGCAAGAATGCAAGGATGCAAGGTGTCACAAGTAAATCCGAAACCTTCTTAATAGGTAGGCTGTAAGAGATTGATTCTACATTTTCTACCCATAAATCCAACTCAAAGGATGGTTTCTACAGTGATGGTTTAAGGAAACTCAAGGTCACGGACATTTATCGTATTAATGCCCCGCCGCAGGCCAGCTACATTTTGACGATAATAACGATAAGGTCTACCTTGAGTGGAGTTCTCATGCTAGGCCCTCAAGAGGCGAGCCCTTGGAGACTAACACTACACAACTACCAATATCGAAACCGGTTCTTAACAGTGGATCCCAGAATCACATCCCTTTCATGAATCAAGTCACGCGACAGGCTAGCTGCATTGTGACAAGATCTACAAAAAGTCTAACTATCTGGGGGAGCTTCCATGCTAGGCCCTCAAGAAGCGAGTTCTTGGATACTAACACTAATGACTACCAATTCTAACCTAGGTGTTCCCTCTTCATTTTCCATAACTCATCTTTTACTTGTGATGTAACCCAAGATCCCACAGACAAGTAATATAATGAGCAAAATAAGAGAAAGCAGTAAAAGAACAAATAAACAAACATAAATGATAAACATAAAGAAGACAAAAATATAAGAGCAAACAAATAAACACACAAAGCTAAGTTAGGCTCGACTCTTCCTAGCATGGAGTGAATCCCCAGCAGAGTCGCCATGCTGTTGTACCTCGAAAAAATATGATCCTCGCGATGGGACGCGGAAAGAAACAACAGAGTCGCAAACCTAATTCTATTTATCCTACGAGAGAAAAGAGAGATATAGATACAACCTAAATAAGGATGATAAATGTTCAACGAAACCGAATTCTAAGTTCGGGAGTCGGTTACGCAAGCGGAAGGTATTAGCACCCTTCACGTCCGTTGTACTCAACGGGAACCTCTTAGCTAAGTCTTTGTCTTCTAAATGGTTATTAATATGTTTCTTAAAAGGAATAAAAAAGTATCATTATTATTAATATTACGAGGGAAAGATTAAAGTTTTTTATTAGGGTGCTCGCGAAGGATTAAAATCCCTGTGCCTACGTATTCCCTTGTGCAATGGGAAAGTCAGAGCTTTGTAGGTCGTGCAACTACGGTTTGTGTTTTTTAATTTAACAATAGTTTAAAATGCATTCTACTGCTAAGCGTTGGCTTATACTCACGGTGGAGGCTGAAGTGCTAGCTTGTTTGCGAGATAGAATTATTTGAACAATGTTCGTTTACAGGCCAATAGTCTCCTGGTTCCACAAAAGACAGATTCTTGTTTCCAGTTGTTACCTTTGATTACCTTTATCATCAGGCGGTAGTTTTCCCTGGTTGTGTTTATTTCCCTTTTCTTCTCCAGCAGAGTACAAATTTCTGGGTCTTTTTGGTATTCAAACACAATTCATCTCGAACGGCCGACAACCGACGCTTTCGTCCTTTTCAGATTAACAATTGATAGAATAGGGGCAACTGTAACACCCCAAAATTTGCCCCCTAGTTTATATATCTTTCTTATGCTTGTCATTTTGCATTCATACTTATATTCCATTAGGTCATATCATTTGCATTTGCTCAAAAGACATGGGATCGATATTTTCGGAGGATTAGAGTTTCACACCTTATTTGTGGATTATCAGGAATTCAAGGTTTTGGCTTGCAGCCATCATTGGTATCATTTTTTTGTGCTCTTGTCACTAGGTTAGGCTTTATTTTCCTGGTTTAGTGGTCTTCAAGGATTTCGCGTTGGCAAGGATTGTTCATTGGTGCATCTGGCCCATCATCACCAGTTTAGCGTGAATTCAGGTGTTTCTTCTCATTAAGTTACAATGTTATTCTTCTCTTCTCAATATCTCAGAAGCTTTGGGGTTGATTTTTTAGCTGGTGTGCGTCCAAAGTCAACTTTTTGTGTGAGGAGTGCTTCGGTTTATCAAGCTGAAGTCCGCGTGAGTGTGGGTTCAATAATCAAGAAAATGTTTCAAATTGATTCATAGGGTTGTTGTTTCAGTGGCAGTTGTGTTCATTTTGTTTGTTACGTGTGGAAAACAATGCAAGTTGGGGAGTTCCATAAGTCATGTCCATACCCATAATCCATGTGCTCAAATTCTTATCTCCTAATCTGTTCTTCTAACTATTTGGTCATTCTCACAATTTCTATCCATTTCCATAATATCTATTTTTAATTTTTTTCTTTCATTAACCATTTTCCTATCATTTCCAATAAAAAACATTAAACCATATTTTAATCCACATCCATTTTAAGCCATTTTTAATTTTCCTTATTTCTAAAACCTTGTTTTTCATCAAAAATGTTCAAAGAAAGTAAAGCCCATCATTTTCTTTCTTTCACAAAAAGCCCATTAGAGTTTTAATACCCATTCATTTTCTAGAGTTATTAAGAAAAATAAAGAAAATGTAATGGGATACAAAGTCATGTATTATGCTGAAACTTTATCAACACCATAACGTGACTCAATACATGGTCCCACTTCTTACTTTTTCATCAACAAATTTTCTACAACAAACAATTCCACTACCCCACCTTCAGCACACACAATATGTTCCATGGCCCACACCAACTTATTCATGCCAATCACAAATTCACTACAACTCCTACATACATCCAGCATCTCAAATTTTTCACCAACTTTCAGCAAAAACATCATCAATAACACGCACCTACACTACTAGTGTTATCACTCATGGCCCACACGAAAATTCTCACTCGTACAAAGCAACGGTTCCTTCATGCCTCTACCAATACATACACAACCAATTTCAATTCTACCAACGATATCACACGCATATAACGATAGAAAACTCTCCTCTCATTTTTTTCTCAGAAAAAAGAACTCAGTAACCTTCACGCTTTTTCTCATTTCCTTCTTACAATCCTCTTCGCTCATAAACCACACCTTCACACTTCAATTTCTTCTTCACCACAAACAGATCCAGAAAGGGATATAAACCTTAAAATCCACCACCATCTTTCAACCTCCCTTCAATAAACACACAAAACTTTCCTTTCAAAAGAAACCATAACTGAATCACTCTCGGATTCCTCTTCATCACTCAAGCTTCCATTAAACTTTTAAACCCAACAAACCCAGCTCTCTTTCAGTCACCCTTCGACTTTCAAAGTCACACAAACTCACACAAACAAAATCAAATCCGCAACCACCTCCCACCGCACAAAACCATGTGAACCTGAAATCCAAAACACTGCACCATAAACCCGCAGAGATGAGATACGAATCGCACAAACCATAACTACCTCTGAAACTGAGAACACGAAAAAAATATCACCACCATCTACACTACAACCTCGTACTCTCTTCTCAATCTATTCACTCTCACTCTTCTTCGCTCATTCATCGAACACCCAAACCGCCTTCACCAACCTCCTTCAACCAACACTGAACTCTTTGACCTCACTCACCATATTCAACAAACAACAACAGAATCCGAAAATGAAATTAAAAGAAGATTAAGATGAAGAGACGTTGGGATCCGGAAATCGAAAATAGAAGAAGATGAATCAGAGAAGTCGAGAGCCAGATAGAACAAGTAGCAAGAAGGTTTGACGATGGAAGTTGTTCTTCCGACGATTTCGTGGTTGTCGTCATGTTGAGGATATAACAACATTGTGTTTTCTTTCGGCTTCATCACCGATCGCACATTTGTGAGAGATTAGAGAGGCTGAGATCGAATAAGGAGGATCCGCGATCAGAAGAACAGGGCCAGCATTTTGATTTGAGGGGAGAAGAAGAAGAGGCGTTGGTTTTGTTTCTGAGTTTCTTTTCTTTGTCTATACTTTATTATAATTTTTTTAATATTTGTTTATTTAAGCATGGTTTTTAGTCAATTTGTTGGGTTTCATAAGGCCCATTTGGGTTGCTATCACCACCCGTTCCAGCGGCCCACCCTTATTTATGTTACCTTATTATATAATTTTCTTTTTAATTTTTGTTTTATAAGGACATTTTGTGGTTATGGGCTCATCAAACACAGATTGAATTGCTGATCACCGTCCTTAATCCAACATTGAACCCCTATCCTCTTCTTTTTTTCTCGTATTTCATTTTCTTAGTTTTTGTTAATAGTATAATTAGCTTATGGATTAAATTTTGTTAAATTTATGGCTTAGAAATTGATTAGAGTTTTGGTATAATTAGATTTGTTTTTTATATATATAGCTTTAATTTTAATTTCGATTAATTTGGTTTAGTAGAATTTTATTGATCTTGGTTTTAGTTTTTGTTTGATGTTGTATAGGTTTCTTGCTTGATTTTGATGATGGAGGATGAAACGTGGCGACGACCTTGTGACTAATTGTTTTCATAATCTTGTTTGGACTAATGAGATCTCTGGAAGAAATTTGCACTTAGACTTTGATTTTTCACATACCGATTTTTGTTGATCCTGGTTCTCTTTGTTGGTTGTCTTTGATGCTGGAAGATTGCATTAGACTGATATCATGATAATGGACACTTATGCTTGACTGTTGAATTTGATTACTGGTTTGAAATATTTTTTATTTCTCTTGCACGTACTGAAGAGGCAATAAACCTTCCTGTTAGGTACCACTGAGACCCGATTTTACCTTTAGCATGTTATTGCATCTAAAGTCCTACTGGTGTAAGCTCTGTTTGCATTTTTCTGATTACCATTTGTTATTTTTTCTTCACTTGCACACTTATTTCTTCCACAACTCAACTTCTTCTTTCATTTAAGTTTGTAGCTTGTGATTTGAGATGAGCTTAGGCCATCATTTGTCTAACCTCTTATTCATCCCATTTAGAATCAACTTACCTTCCATCTTGGAAGTAAGTTGCATTCTTCTCCTTCTTCCTTTCTTCTTCTTTTTCTTCTTTTCTTTTCTTTCCATCTTCTTCATTAGGATAGGCTTTAAACCTCACTAACTTAGGTCCATCTTTGCAAGATAACATTAGGATTTTGATAGTCCCCCTTAGTGTTTACCTTTGCTCCCTTTGGTTTCTTCTATTTCTCCTCTTCAAACAATAACCCAAAAAAAATTAATAATGGTTGAGGTGATCTCTCTTTGTCATCCTCACAAAGAAAATCATAAAAAAAACTTCTTCATTTTAATCACAAAAACACCTAATAAGTTCAACAAGTTAGTGAACTTGAACCCTAACCCTTGGAACCAAGTCTTGGATAAATTCTCCTTACTTTGTGTGCTTGTTCTATTATTCTATCTTGGAATATAGTAGCAAGTACACATTCCATGGAAAAGAGTTTGAGTTCACTTCCTTATGCCACACTCATAAAGAACTCATAAAAAACATTGGGCAAAGAATAATCATATTTCCTACAGGAATTTCTTCTCTCATCCCACTCACTCATTACGTACGAACTCGCTCCGATTTGTCACTTTGCAAGACGGTAACGCACTCGTGCTAGACGAGTCTGCAACACCTGAGCATTGACATAAGCAGTTCAAGCCTTAAGACACAAGAAATATTTCCACCCCTAGTTAGGGGAACTACGACGACTCTGATCCTCATTTCCAGATGAGCTATGCAAGCAGCGGGGTAGGGCCCATTCGAGCACTCTTTTATTTTCCCTACATTTCCTACCTTTATTTTCTTTTCTTATCCAGTTTCATTCTTTCTTTTTGTAGCAACTTTATTTTCTTTACCCTTTGAAACAGTTTCTTTGCAAGCATGAATCCCTTCGGGTACGACGGACGATCTGAGGTGCTAATACGTTCCCAGGTCGTAACCGACTCCCAAACCCAGATTCTTTGGTTCACAGAACCTATGTCCTTCCTTTTATTTTCTTCGATTTGTGCAACATTACCTTTCCCATTCCTTTGGGATAAAAATGTCTGGCTGGCGACTATACCTTTTCCGCGCCACTTTCGCGTTTGTACCAGGATGGAAATCCAGGGAGGGACACGAAGAACCGCATAGAACTAGATCATATCATTTAAACACCCCTGATGAAGTGGGGATGTTGAAGGTCAGGGTTCCTGAAAAACTGTAAACAACCATCCTATCTCACGGGTGTGATACCTCGGGTCAACATCACGGACTCTCAAAGCCGAGCAGATATAATATGTTCACCATCTCTGAGAAATGGTTTAATACCATCCCACGAAATCATTTTAGCATTATATACTACTCAGGGAGGTCTCAGCTGAGTCCGGGAAAAATAAGCATACCTCATAAGTTCCTACCTTCAGGCATTAGGATTGAGATACAATAGTAAATTTATCCTGAAGGGTACAATACTATCATCATACGAAAAGTGCTTTAACCAATTTCCTCAGAGAGAACCAGACCATCTTATGCAAGTTCCTAGTGGGCCCTCGGGTGCAAGTGCGTTTGCCAACAAATATGGTCTATCATTGTCACCACTGGAGAGGGTTGTTTCAACTAAGGTCCTCAATGATCGGTCCCCAGATGCACATAATTATCAAGGTCGTATCCTTAAGTGGAGGAAATCCCCACACAGAATATTTCCAAGACGGTCGTAGTGTGGGTGTGGAACACACCGCCACTCATCGTGATGAGATATCATGGAAGTAAAATGCATGTCCATGCTAAAGTCTAGGGTGCAGTCAAGCCTTGGTATTGGGCTCCTCACTCAGTAACCCCATCCCACCAAAAGAAAACCAGCACAGGCAGTCCAGTATATATATAATGCATGGAAAGTAAATACAGAAAGCGATAAAAAAAACTGTAAAGTAAAGCTGTAAATAAAGAAGTAAACCTAAACTAAATCACACAACAACAAACAACTAAACACCTAAAGAAAAAAAAACAGACAAGCGCTAGGAAAGACTCTCAAATGGGAAACCAGAGATTCTGGGTTCATATCCCCAGCAGTGTCGCCAGTTGTCGCTCCCGGGATTTTAATCTTAGTACAAACGCGAAAGTAGCGCAGAAAAGGTAGAGTCGCCAACCAGACATTTTTATCCCGAATTAATGGGAAAGGTAATGCATCACAAACCAAAGGAAAAGGAAATAAAGAGGTCTTGTGAACAAAAGAGACTGGGTTCGGGAGTCGGTTACGAACTGGAAAGGTATTAGCACCCCAGATCGTCTGGTGTACCCGACATGATCCATGTTTGTTTGTCTATTTCAAAGAGTGAGAATAAAACTATTGTTGAATAAAATTCACTATGGAACTGGAATGAGAGAGGGAACTGGAAAAGGAGAACGAAAAGGTACGAGAAAAATGTAGGGAAAATAAATAATATGCTCGAATGGGCCCTACCCCACTATCTACGTATCTCATGGGAAATGAGAATCAGAGTCGACGTAGTTCTCTTAACTAGGGAGGAAAATTTTATGTTTTTTATGATTGAACTACTTATGCATATGCTCGGGTGTTGCAGGCTCGTCCGATACGAGTGTATTTACCCTCCTGCAAAAGACAAGTCAGAGCGAGTTTGTTCATTAAGAGTGAAGGTGGTGAGAGAAGAATTCCTGAAGGAAAGTCAATTATTGTTTGTTCAATGTTTTTTAGAAGTGTTTTTTAGGTGTTGTTTGTGAAGCATCCTCACGCTAATACTTATTCATCATGATGGATACCCTGCAAGTACCCCATGGTAAAGTCTCTTGGCACATGAGAAAGCTCAACCTTTATTATATGTTTTAATTTTTTTTAGAGATGAGAGAGAAGACTCAAGTTGAGAAAGGGAAAAAACTAAGGGAAACTAAGACTCACCCTAAGTTATTGTTTAATGGAGATCCTATGGTTAGTAAGGTTTTCTAATCCTATAGAGAAAAGAAGAACAAGTTCTAACTCACTTCAAGGATTGAAGATGAGATTAGAACTCAAAGGGAAGGAAGAAAGTGAAATGTCGAAGAGCATAAAATGCTTATCGCAAACACATATGAGAAAGCTTTAAAAAAGGGTAAGGAGGAAGGTTGAATGTAGGCGCACGCCCACACTCTATACTTACCATTAGCCCCTGAAAATGGTTAGTATCATTGAGGAGAATTAAGTACTAACATGTTCTAAAATGATTATGACCTAAACTAGACTCAATCCTAAGCCTACGGATGCCTAAAAGCTAAGCAAAACAAAACGTCAGCAGCTACAACAGTGCTTCCGCGCACTATCAGCTACCAAAATACAAATATAATGCAAACAACCTATTACAGCTACCAAATAGTATGGAAACAGGTGTAAAAAGTGTCAAAACAAGGCGATGCAACATACAATTAACAACCTTTTCTTTAAAATACAAAAGTAGAAAATGTGGCAGAATTACATCACTTTTACAATGAAAATGCATGAATCACAATGCACGGATATGTATCACACAACAATCATCAATGGATGTAACATTGTTAGTATGATTATGAACATGTGAATATGCAAACAACTCAACCACTTTAATGCATTTTCCATAAAAAAAAACTAATATGTGCATTTTCCAAAGAGTGAAACTTTAATGCAAACAAATAATGGAATGAACATGCATCTTATTGCATCCTAATCTGAAACAATCATCAACAATGAAATTCAACAAACAAAAAAAACAAGAATGAATGCAAACATATGAATTATGCAATTTCAAGTAAGATGAAACATATTCGATTATGCACGCAAGTATCTAAAACATGCCTTGATCATGCAAACAGTGTAAAACAGAATTTTAACTCATCATTAACATGCTAACAATGAAGTTCAAACATGATAACAACATTTATAATTCATCATGAGCATCAATTCACAATTATGCAAAAATCAGAAATTAACAACACGCGCGTCGAAAGATGTCGAAGCTACATGAACTTGCACCTAAACATCTCCTAAAAACTCCCTAAAATCGTATACTAAAGATACATGATGATTAGAGGGGAAATGGATACCAAAAATGCAAGAAAAAACAAGAATTTTTCATTCTAGTTCATTGGTAACCGGTTACTACCTAGGAGGTAAATGGTTACCAGTTCAAAAAATGGTGTTTTCTGTAAAAATTAACACAGGTAACCGGTTACTACCTAGGAGGTAACCTGTTACCAGTTCAAAAAAACTATTTTTTCTACACAAATTAACACAGGTAACCCGTTACAACCTAGGAGGTAACTAGTTACTCTGAGACCATAATAAAAAATTCTGCATTTTCTTGGAAAATTTAGCAGCAACTTATTCAAATAAGCTCTAACCTAATGCATATCAATTAAGCATAGAAATTACACCCAAATGCAACAATTTGACACCAATTAAAACCAGAAACACATCAAGATTCTAAATCTTAATGATCCAATTAATTAAAGTGTCAAAAATTAATAAAACGTGAAGAACACGTGTGTCGAGAAAATGCGGAATAACTTAAAATAGAAGTGATTATGAATTCACCAACCTACAAAGCGGAGGTTTGCTTTGGTAATTGTTGCAAAAAAGAACCGATACGCGATAGAAGAGAAAATCGGAGATCCGAAGCTCCTTCACGCGAATACGCAAAATAAATGTGGTTTGATGAACTTCTTCAAGAATCACTTCCAAGATGAGAATTTAACACCAAATAAATAGCTAATTCTTCAATAATCCATGAATTCAATGTGATGATGGAGGTTTAGCTTCTAATTCTTCAAGTTTCAATGAAAAACTTGAAGAATTAAGATAAATGAAGCTTTGTGTGAATTTTGGAAAATGAGAGAAATTTGATAGCAATGAGAAAAATTTGTGAAAATGAATGGTTAATGTGAGGTTTGGAGTGAAATTTGTTTATATACATATTATGTTTGGAGAGTGGTTTCAGTTAGGAGTGAGGCTTGGGCATTATCTTGGGACTTAGGTTTGGGGTTAACTTAGGAGTTAGTTAAAAGTTAGTTAGAAAGCTGCTAGAATATTCTTGGAATATTCTTGGAATATTCCCTAGGAATATAGTGGAATGAACTAGAAGGTTCCATTAAAAGGTAGTAGAGTGTAATGCAAGGTGAAGTGGAAAAGTGAGAAAAGCCTCCCAAGTTGAAAAATGGTCTTTTTTCCAAATTTTGCACATGGTAATCGGTTACTACCTAGAAGGTAACCAATTACTTGACCAAAAATTTGAAATTTTATTTTTTGGTGGGAAATCTTGGACATCCAGCCTCTGTCGTTCGTTCTGAAATTATTTTTCTTCCGAGACCCGATAATTGATATTACTACCGAATAACCCTTGATCACATGCCTTATGCCTCAACCGATGATGTATGATATTTTTTTATAAAAATGTAGGGAAAGTCAGAGCTTCGTAGTTAGGCCTACTACGGGTGTTGGTTGTTGATTTTATTACCTTTCTCTCATGAAAGGATTTTAGGAATCGAATTGCACTAAAGATTATGGGTAGTTTATTCCGATCAATCTGTCCAAATGTCTGGTGCCGAAATAATCAAAGTGTGTTACGGGATTCCCATTATCCTCCTTTCTAACACTTAAGGCTCGTGTCATACAATTCTTCTCGTATTATTAGAGTGTTTTATTACCTAATACTGCTTGATGTTGGATCAAGGGTTTGGGTCTAAAGAGACATCTTGGGTTTTGAAGGTCAATTGTGAGGCACAATGCGCTCAACAAAGGTTTATGCAAATGGAGGTTTATTTATCTGGTTTGTTAGCGAGGAACAATACGCTCGGCTCGCAAGGTTGAGAGACTTGATACATGGATTAAGTGAGCTAAAGACTAGTTATAGGAAAAAAGCGTAATACGTTGATTCTTTAAGTGGAAAAAAGGTTGAGAAAAGTGCGAAGTGTAAAGTAATGCAGATGGCGATCGTAGGGACGATCAACTTATGTGTGTGTATGAAGTGAAGTGCATATGGATATTTACTTGGAATTGGACCAAGAAATTCGCTTATCTTTGAAA
Organism: Lathyrus aphaca; assembly: GCA_963966055.1. Taxonomy (NCBI): domain Eukaryota; kingdom Viridiplantae; phylum Streptophyta; class Magnoliopsida; order Fabales; family Fabaceae; genus Lathyrus; species Lathyrus aphaca. The sequence goes on along the minus strand of OZ014520.1, from coordinate 327,568,389 downwards.
TGATTATTAGTCTTAGTGTGCGTTCGTATTTTACTTAGCAATTTATCGTCAAAATGCAAAAGTAAATCACACAAGTAAGCATATCATCATATCACAAGCAAGAAAGACTGAGCATACACAAACATTCATCACACACATAAAAATCTATCAAAGAAGAAAACTTAATTAATCAGGTTAAATAGAAATATGTAATGTGATTAATTAACAAATTAATTAAGCGATATTAAATAGAACTATTTAAAATAATTAATCAACAAAATATTTTTTGTTTTTGGATATTGAAGAGATAAAATGATCAAAAGATATGACAACTAAAATTTAATAAAAAATAATTAAGAATTTTTTTTGGGGTTTTTTGAATATTTAAAAGAGAATTAATTAACTAAATTAAATTAAATTATTTAAGATAATTAATTAATTAATTAATTATATTAAATGAAATTATTTAAAATAACTAACTAATAAAAAAATGTTTTTTCTGTTTTTTTTATAGATTTTTTTATAAAAATATGCAAAACAAAATTAAAATAATGAAAAGAAATTATATGGGTTTAGTTATATAATCAGAGGGTATTTTAGGAAAACAAAATCCAGGCCCAGCAGGGATAAGCCCACGCAGGAGGGAGAGTCCATGAGGACTCAGGTCAACCAAATTGACCACAAACTTAATCTGGGACGTTGATGAGTAGTGTAGTCAACAAAGACTCCCAATCTGAGGGTCAGAAATCGCGGTATACGGTAGGGCTTAGGGGGTATAACGCACAAAATCCATCATGGGAAGTGTAATGGGCCGGTGACATGTGTTCCTAGTGAACACACTTGTCACCGGTATAGGCGACAACCAAAACAATGTGGCACTGATACAAATGGAAAGAAAAAAAAGTTTAAAAACATCCACAAATGAATCTTCCTCATTCTAACCCTTCGTCTCTCTCTCTCTCACCTTCTTTCATCTCTCCCTCTCTGCAAATTTTATCTCGCCTGAAACCTAGATTCCGTCGGAGAGGGCGGTGACACACGGTGGCCGCTGTCGTCTTCTCCGGTGAAGCCCTACCCAAAACTTGAAACTCAAAACATAAACCCCCTAAGTTTATCCCGTTTACACGAATCCGAGGCCAATTTTTGCAAAAAATCCTTCAATCACTTGGATCGAAGGTTTTCAGAAGTGAAATCAATGTTCAAGACACCCCAAAAACAAACGATCAATCAATACACACAGAAGCAAGTAACAACAATAAATCAAAGAGAAAACTCAAGGAAAAATAGAGTTAAGGAAGACCTCTTGAAGAACGAAACTCTAAGAGTGCTTGGGTACGTGGCTTCAACTCTATCCTTTTTTTTTCTATTTGCCTTTCTTCTCCTTCTTTCAAAATCCTCTATATGCGTGTCTTTTCTCTACCTCTTTGTTTTTGTTGTGCTTCTGTAGATGTTTGTTGCTTGTTGTGTATTGCATTTTGCTACGGTGTGGCAATGCTCAAATTAATCAGAGTTTCAATGAGAAAATTTGAGTAACTTCTACATTCAGAGCTTTTCTTGTGGATTTAGAGCTTTTAGGAGGAGTATTTTCTGTAAGTTTTTGTTCTCTGTGAGGTTTTTTCGTGTATTGATTTTTGTTTGTCCTTGGTGTGTTTTTATGTGTAGGTAGGTGGCTAGGCTTTTGCTCAAGTTTTGGTGTGCAGGGTTTTATGTGTATGGTGGCAGTTAGGTTCTATGGTAGTGTCTCCTCCTTTTTGTGCCAATGATTGATCATTATATATAGTGGCATCTTTGAAAGAATTGGTATGTGTGAGTGAGTGAGAATCATGTAAGGTCAAGTTTGTGCGTGTGAGAAAACGTGAGCTGGCCTTTTTGTGAAATCCGTTAGAACAAATTTCTTGGTGATTTTATGTATGCACGCTTTTGTGTAGTGTGGGACCCCCTAGTTGTGATGAATCCGTGAATTTCTTGTCTGTAGTGCCTAGAAGGAGGTGGTCCCCTTGTGAAGGTTTGTTGCCATGATTCAACTACTTTTGAGGTTCTTGGTAATTCATTTTTACCATTATAAACTTTGTTTTATCTTGTGGTAAACTTGGATTTTTTTTGAATTTTCAATGTCGTTACCATTGAGTATTGTTTGTTTGGACTTTATGATATCTCATGAACATTGTAATTGTGACTTGTTGTGGAAGCTTCTAATGACAATTCTTGCTGCTGTATGTTTTAATTGTTGATGATGAAGTTCTTTTGGATGAACTAATTCTGGTTTACTACTCTGTTTGTCAGGTTGATATGCCTTTGAATTTCATGTTGCTATGTATAACGCTGCTCCTTGCTAATGTCTGGCTCTGTGGTTTTTTTAGGTAAACGGCAATAAAGAGACCTTGGATTGATGAAATAATATCGTGTGGCCTTGTATTTGGAGGGATGAAGTCTTGATAGAATGAAAGGGCATGGAGGAGGTGTTAAAAGTTTCAAGTTGTTTGCATAAATAAAGCTTGTAGGAGTAGATAAACCATGAAATCTTGAGGTGGTCATAAGTATTATAACTATAGGGGAACATTTGGTCAATTGTTATTGATCTGTATAATAGAATCTTCTGTAATTTTGAATTGTGAACACTTTTAATCTAGCATCATCAATACATTAATTGTAAATCTATCAAACATGTATTGTCTTTGAATTTAGGAGTTGCTTTTGACATGGAATTATATTTCATGGTATTAGAATGATAAGCAAAACAACATCATCATATAGCACCCCTATTTTTGAACTTGCAAAGGAATTAATAACACTAACTATGGCTTAACATGTTATGGTTAACTGGTTTATGAACATGACTTGAACAAGCTTGAAACAATTTTCTAAAAACCATATTGAAGAATGATCATCTAAAATTAACTAAAGACTCACTTAAAGACACCTTTGGAATGATCATTTCAAATATTCTTCATCATGTATTCACTTGTAGTATGAATGCTCATTTTCAATCCTTTGAATTATAATCCACCTTAAGAACCATAGCTTTAATCTCAAACCTTTCCCTTGGAATATTGCTCTTTTTTTTAAATACCTCTTCAAATGAACTAAAGCCTTAAGACAATGTATTGAAATCCACCCTTGCACAAACTTACAAATATATGATACCTTTGACATATCTTAAAGCATGGCCCAAACTTCACAAAGATCAATTGGTTAATCCTTGACAAATTCACTTGTATTCAGTGTACCTACAAAATTGGTTAGCCACAATGAACGTAGACACGACTTCATGGCCTAATTATTGGAAAATCATAGCCACAGGCCAAATGATGATTTCCTTTTTTAAGAGAGAGAACCAAAAAAGTAGGAAAAATTTAGGGTATGGCACACGCTGTAAGATTCTCTTCACACATCCTATGCGTTGAACATGTGGTAAAAAGTGCCTTTATTAGAACCCTGCGTCTTAGGTACGTGTTGTAATATTCTTTTCAAAAAGCACTGACTAGAATCCTGTATCTGAGATATGCGCTATGAGATTCTAATCTTGAAAGTAGGCGTGCCATCTACCAAATAGATAGGCATTCTAAGGTTAATCCACTGAGACAGGATTATGAAGTTAATCCAATGAGACTGGATTTTAAGTGAAAAGAGTAACAAGGTGAATAACTCTGCATGGGGGAATTCTGTTTGTGAAACTCCGATAGGGATGAGAACGTCGTGATTCACATTCTGCTAAGGAATGAGACAAAGATATTCTGACAATAGTTAACTCTTGTTGGGGAACAAATGATCACTGAATCGATCTCAGAAAACCGTAAGATGATAACAATCTGTTGGAGAGGAGAATATGGACAAATCTGCCTAATTAGACTTGTCACACTTTCCAAAAATAAAATGGCGACTTCACTAGGGGATATTTCAGTAATGGGAGTGAGCCCCAATCATGAAACTCTGCGGGGAAACAACAATCTTCTGACTTGGCTGGGGAGATGCTTTGTGAATTCACTAGCTCGGGAAAAAATTCTGACAATTCTGGCTCTGTGGGGATTGAGAGCATTCAGATGGCTGTTGGGAATACTTCTCCGAGGAAAGATAAATCCGCTTGGGGAATATCACATGTTCAATCATTCTTGGAATTCTGCTGGGGACACCACCTGCTCTGACTAAGTTGGGCAAGATCTCAATCTTAGATTTTATTTGTGGATGATGTGTATTTTGGGAATGCAACCCCTTAATACCCTACCATGAAAAGCACTTTAGATTGATAAAAAAAACTCCTTGTATCCATCATGGTTTGGAGAAACAGATTTCTATAATGCTTTGTAATGACAAGATCTTTTCTTCTGAACTTCTGACTACAAACCTTGCAACAGATATGCACACACATGCCCCGGGGAATTGTATGGCTTGAATCCACCACCCGATATTATTCAACATTCAAAGCAATTTTAAATGTTTTTCCCCTGCATGTTATTTGTAAAGCCACAAATGTTTAAATGTAGTGTTTTTTTATAAAAAATTCAGGACGCTTTCGCAAAGAAAACAGTAAAGTAAAAAAATGAAGCCTTTTGACTGAATAATTCATTTATTGAAAGGCCCCGAATAGGAAAAGTACACCAGGAAGCAATCCTCTAGAAAGAGGTGATCAATGCAAATTGAGAAAAGAAACTATCCTAATGGCAATGTGAAAACGACATTCCAGTGAGTTTCGATTCTAATATGACCAGTATGTCTTCAATATTTTCCGCTTATCTTGCTTTCTGAAAAGGAGGATTGGACTGATTCCTACCCTTTAGATATTTCCAAGTAGAAATAGACGATGTTTTAGCATAGATAACTCAGATCACAGTCATTCACTTATTCCCTCTTTTGTGTGGATCGCCCTTTCGGGTTTTCAATCCACTGGGATACCCTTTTTTGCCTGAGTTGTCCAATGTGGGTATTCAATTCACCGGGTGTACAATTTTTTTTATATCCCTAATTTTTTTTCGAGCCTTTTATTCTATTTTTTTTCTCGCCGGGATGCCCTTTTTTCCTGGACTCTTTATTCTATTTTTTATCCAGCGGGTCTCTTTTACGTGAATTATTTTTTAATTGTGTCTAAGTTAACAAGGGATGGAAAGTCTTCGCCATCCATGGTTGTAAGCATTAAGGCTCTGCCCGAGAAAACCTTTTTAACCACGTATGGACCATCATAATTAGGAGTCTATTTGCCCCTGTTATCTATACTGGGAGGAAGGATCCTTTTGAGCACAAGTTCACCAACTTGATACTCCCGAGGATGCACTCTCTGATTGAATGCCCGCTTCATTCTTCTCTGATATAGCTAACCATGTCATACAGTTGCAAGTCTCTTCTATTCAATCAAACTCAATTGGTTGTATCTGGCACGAACCCATTCAGCGTCATAAAGTTTCACATCCATCATCACTCGTAGTAACAGAATCTCAACTTCAACTGGTTGGACAACCTCCATACCATACATAAGTGAGAAAGGTGTTTCCCCAATAGATGTTCTAACTGATGTTCAGTACCCATGCAAAGCGAAAGGTAACATCTCATGCCAATTCTTGTATGTCACCACCATTTTATGCACAATCTTCTTAATGTTCTTATTGGCCGCTTCAACAATGCCGTTCATATTTGGACAATAAGTAGAAGAATTGGGATGTTGAATTTTGATGTCCCGGCATAATTATGCCATCATCTTATTATTGAGATTAGAACCATTATCAGTAATGATTCTTTTGGAAACTCCGTATAGGAAAATGATATCTTTCTTCTGGAACCTGGCAACCACCTACTTGGTGACGTTGGCGTAAGGCGTTGCTTCAACCCATTTAGTGAAGTAATTTATAGTGACCAAAATGAAATGATGGCTATTAGAAGCAGGAGGCTTGATCTTTCTGATCATGTCAATGACCCACATAGAAAAGGGTCAAGGAGAAGACATGATGTTTAGCGGGCTTGGAGGCACATGCACTTTGTCTGTAAAAATCTGGATCTTGTTGCACTTGCGAGCGTATGAGAAACAATATGAATCCATTTTCATCCAGTAATACCCCGATCTTAACAATTTCTTCGCCATTGCATGTTCTCCAGCATGGGTACCAAAAGATCCCTCATGCACTTCCTACATTAACATGTCTGCTTCTTGCTTGTCCACACATCTAAGCAAGACCATGTCAAAGTTTCTCTTGTATAGCACATCATCAGACATCAAGAAGAAACTAACAGCAAGCCTTATCAAAGTTTTCTGGTCATTGGAAGATGCCCCAGCTGGGTACTCCTGACTCTTCACGAAACACTTGATATCATAATACCACGATTTGACATCAGACACTGTATCAATAGTAAACACATATGCAGATATGTAAAGTCTAGATATATCAATCTTTGCGACATAATTCCGCTGCAGCACTTTGATCATTGAAGACAGGGTAGCCAACACATCGGAAAACTAGTTTTCCTCACACGGTATATAATACAGCTTTACTGTTGTAAAGAACATCAACATTCTTCTCGCATAATCCTGGTATGGAGTTAAGTGAGGTTGGTGAGTATACCACTTCCCGATAATCTGGTTAATCACGAGAGCTGAATCTCCAAATATATCGAGGGTCTTAATCCTCATATTAATCGCCTCCTCTATTCCCATGATACAAGCCTCATATTCTGCTTCATTGTTGGTGCAACCAAAAGTTAATTTGGCAGCGAAGGGAAAATGAACAACTTCAGGAGTAACAAGTACGACACCAACTCGACGACCATTCATGTTGACAGCCCCATCAAACATCAGACTACATTTGGATTCAAGGTCTGGCCCCACCTAAGGGAGTGGTTCATCGCATTCTTTAGCTTTGAGGTATATGATGTCCTCATCAGGGAAATCAAAACGCATTGGTTGATAATCCTCAAGAGGTTGCTTTGCAAGATAGTCTGAAAGAATACTTCCTTTGATGGCTTTCTGGGAAATATATTGTATGTCATATTCAGTCAGCACCATCTGCCAACGAGAAACGCTTCTGGTTAACATTGGTTTCTTAAATATGTACTTGACAAGATCCATCTATGAAATCAACAAAGTTGTATGTGTGATCATGTATTGTCTCAATCACTTAGCAGCCCATGCAAGTGCACATCATGTCTTCTCAAGCATTGAGTACCTTGATTCATAATCATTAAATTTCTTGCTCAGATAGTAGATGGCATGTTCCTTTCTACCCATCTTGTCGTGTTGACCGAGAACACAACCCATAAACCCTTCAAGTACTATCAGATACATGATAAGTGGTCTCCCCGGAACCGGGGGCATAAGAATAGGAGGTTCATGTAAATACTCTTTTATTTTCTCAAAAGCCATTCGGTGCAGGCATGTCTTGTATGGATTTTACTTTAGTAGGATCAATCTCTATTCCTTTTTTATTCACGATAAAACCCAATAATTTACCAGACCACACTCTGAAAGTGCACTTGTTTGGATTCAATCTCAAACGGAAATTTCTCAGCCATCAAACAACTTCTTGAGATTAATTAGATGATCTTCTTCAGTTCTCGACCTGGCAATCATGTCGTCCACATATCATTCAATCTCCTTATGAATCATGTCGTGGAACAAGGTTACCATAGTCCTCTGATACGTTTCCCCGACATTCTTCAGACCCAAATGGATCACCATGTAGTAGAATGTACCCCACAAGGTAATGAATATTGTCTTCTCCATGTCTTCCGATGCCATCTTAATATGATTATAATCGGAGAAGCTATCCATGAAGGAGAATACCGAGAATTAAGTGGTGTTATCAACCAATACATCAATGTGAGGTAATGGAAAGTCATCTTTCAGACTTGCTCTGTTGAGATCTGGGTAATCAACGCACATGCGGACCTTGCCGTCCTTTTTTGGTACATTCACAATATTAGCTACCCAAGGTGGATAACTAGTCACGACAAGAATCTCACATCCCATTGCTTCTTCTTGACTGGCGAGAATTCTTCTCTCAATGGTAGCTTATGCATAACAATGTCAGTATCTAAACTTGTTATATCTTGATATGACTAAGCAAAGATATCAACATACTTACATAACATACCAATCAACTTTTCTTTCACACTGGCATATAGACTGGTTCCAATCTTTATCTCTTTCTTGGCGTCCTCGGACCCGATGTTGATGACCTTAATTTCCTCCCGATGAGGCTGAAAAACCCTTTCCTCTTGTCTCAACAACCTGGCTAATTCTTTAGGGAGTTTATAGTCTTCCTCAACCCCTTCATCAGCTTTATATATTGGATTATCAAAGTCATACTTGGCCATAACAGAACTGTTATCAATAAAATCAGAGTGATTAAGTCTGCATGAGTGATGTGCTTTATTTTAGAATTCAGTTTTTATGAAAAGGAAAAGAAAATAAACATTTCCATTTTATTGTTTTTATGAAAAATTTAAAATGAAAGAAAGAGAACATAGTTTTGAATGTAAAATGTCCTTTATTAATGATAAAATAAACTTGCAAATATGAAAAGGGTGGCCCTACAAATGGATCCATACACCTTGGACATAGTGTAAGACTTGACATGCAAATGAAAATGAGAAAAAAAATAGAAAATTACTCTGTTTGAAGAGTAACTTGGATGATTTCCTCTACAAACCAGTTGCTTAGCTCCTCCCCGGGGATACGTGGGTGCACCTAGTTGTCCAGGTCGCAGTCACTGTCAATGTATTCCTCTATAGTAGCACACATCTGGTTGGGATTGATGACACCTCCACTGGAGAAGGTAATCAAACATTTGTTCTCTAGAGCAACAGCTTGACGCGGTTGATAGCCTATACTATACGTATCTTCTTTCATTGCCACCTCAGCCACTTTTCCCCAACCTTGGGCGTTGCATGCTTGAACTACTTCAATTTCTTAATTGTAAGAAGCTATGGAGGTACCCACTTGTTCATTACTTTGTACCACTGTTTTAGGAGAGACTTCACTAACATTAACAAGTTCAAAGGCTTAGCATAACATTTCATGAATCTCACCATCCATTTCCACATACTTAAACATTGACAAATGGCTCACAAAGATATCTTCCTCCCCACAAACCGTTACCACCTGGCCGTCAACTACGTACTTCAACTTCAGGTGCAAGGTAGACGTTACTGCTCTTGCAACATGAATCCAAGGCCTGCCTAGAAGACAAACATAAAATATGCACTTGAAAGTATGAAGACCAATTTTCACAAGAAACTCAACCTCCCCAGACACTGACCTATTTGACCCATCAAAAGCCCGTACTACCAAGTCACTGGGTCTGAGAATGATTCCATCAGTGTCCAATTTCATCAAGGCTTTCTTTGGCAATACATTTAAAGACGATCTTGTATCCACCAACACATGAGATAACATTGCACCCTTGCGTTCCATGATGATGTGCATGGCCTTATTACGGTTACGATCTTCTGATGTCAAGTCATTATCCGTGAAACCTAACTTGTGGCTGGCGTTAACATTAGAGACTACAGATTCTAATTGACTGACAATAATTTCCTGTGGCACATATGCCATGTTCAACACTTTTAACAATGCTTCCCGATGTACCTGGGAACACATTAGCAGAGATAATATGGAGATTTTTTATGGTGTCTGATTTAACTAGTCCACCACTTTGTAATCACTCTTCTTAATGATCCTCATAAACTCTTCTACTTCCTTTTGAAACATGCTCTTTTGAATATCCTCAAGAACCACAACCTCATCAGCCACAACATGCTTACCCTTGGGTTTTGCTGCTGCTTCATTTTCTGTGTTAGTCCTCAGAGTTTGTGGCACAAACAAGCGTCCACTCCTCGTCAATCCACCTACATTATCAACACTTGAACCACTCCCCATTGTAGTTTTCGCTTCTTGTTTTTTCCCCTGGACATATACGTCTGCACTATAATGCTAAGGGATGGCTCTTTCATTTGTATAAGTAACAGGTCCAGGTACCGTAATAATAACTAGACTTGCCTTAGCAGGTACAACAATGTTATCAAGCGGCGGCCTGAATGGCACTTGAATGTCCATCGGGTTATAGTAACTGGTCACAATTGACACATCATCATTTTCTTTGTTCAACTGGTCAAACTATAGTTGACCCTCATCCATCAACTTCTAAATTCAAGCTTTTAATTGATCACAATCATTACTTTGGCCAGCACACTCGACATAATTCTCATTGCAACAACGAAACACCTGTCCCTTTAACAATATATTCTTTACCATTAACAAAGAAGTCTTCACTCAATACACATCAGATACAAGATTCAAACCCTCACCATCATCTACCGTATTTACTCTGGCACCGCCATGATTAGGCATTGGATTCTGGAGTACATTTGGGGGAGGAGAGAAATTGATGGCCTTCAAATCTATCAAATCCTGCACCTTTAACTGTAAAGCCTTACACTTCTCATTCGTGTGCCCAGGGGCACCCGAGTGAAATGCGCAACGGGCATTAGCATCATATCCAACAGGTGGAGTACCCACTAGGGAACCAGCGTTCTGAGTTGAACAATATTGAATTCCAACAATCTTTGTAATAATGATGTATACGTCATAGAAATAGGATCAAAAACATGATCTGACTACCTGGGTGGACGGTGGTACTGTCTCGGTTGTTGCTGGTTATTTTGTTGTGGTCTCTGCTGTTGTTGCTGCTAAACAGGTTCTGTAGGAATAGTAACGGTAGCCACTTGAGAATAGTAGTTAGGGCGGCCTCTACCCCTGTCCCTTCCGTACATAAAATTAGTTTCCCCCTCCCTCCTCCTATGAGGACCAGCAAAAGGCTTTCTCGCTCCTGACGAGCTCGATTCGCTAACATCTTGTATTTTACCCAATTTCAATAGATTCTCAATCCCTCATCAGCGACTACAATATCAGCAAACCCTGTTGATGGACAGGCAGTCAATATTTTAAGGTATGCCCCTTGTAATGTTCCCATGAACATGTCGGCCATTTCACAATCAAGTAGGGGAGGTTGAACCCTAGCAGCAAGTTGGCACCAACATTGGGCATACTCCTTGAAACTTTCCTTAGCTGTCTGGGCCATACTCTAAAGTTGATTACAGTTGGGCATCATATCCATGTTGTACTGATATTGTTTCACAAAAGCTTTGGCCAACTACATCCAACTTCTCACATATGTCCTATTCAGCTTCATGTAACATTCATGCGATGCCCTAGTAAGGCTATCTTGGAAATAATACATCCATGACTTCTCATCATCCATGGGGGCAGTAATTCTTCCCACATAAGACTGCAAGTGTGTCTTCAAACAAGTCGAGCCATTATATTTGTCGAAGGTAGGTGGTTCGAACATATGAGGAATCCTTACTTCGGGAACCAACCACAAATCGTACACATCAAAACCAAGGGTATTTTGAGATTCGATAGATCGAATCCTCAAAAATTTCATCAAATCTACGATTCACAACAGCATTTTGCGCCTCCATATCTCCATTGACCAACATAAATTGATCCTCTTGACCATCTATGTAAGCACCATGATGGCCCATGTCTCCGCCCGGAGCATTTTTCATATTAGCAGCAGGGGTAACTATAAGATTACCCTAAGAAGTTGGAATGCCATTGCCTGCATTACCCTCTAGAGTTTCTTGAGTTCTTTCCACCATTTCTATGATCCTTTCTTGGTTCTAGTTCATCCTTGGCATCAAAGTCATGAATTGATCCAAATGTGCCCTCAACTCAGCCAACTCTGTCTACATTTGCTCCATAATCCTTGTTTTATTTTCTCTTGTCAAGTATCGGTGAACTCTCTTGTTAGCTATATTACCTGAAATATAAGAGAAGTCAGAAACCTTGAACATGTACCTGGAAAAACAAGGAAAATGGGTAATATGCATGCCATTCAAATGTTGTGTCTTTCATTCTCAAGGTTGTTTATATCCCAGTTCCGGTATTCAATAACAATTAGAGAAATCCAAATGGCTTTTGGAACCCAACGTTTTGAGAAGAAGCAAACACACAAGGCTCAGATATGGTTGGTCTGGATGAATAAGTGTCAGTGTGTAGACAACAATCAAGAAGATGAGAAAGGAACAAATAATATAAAATGCGCTCACAGAGCAACACCAGATCTTCCCGAAGGGTTACAAGTATTTACATCAGCAAAGAAAATAAACAGAAAGATAAAGCAAAGATTCCTACAACAAGCCTGTGGGTAATCCAAGTACAACAAAAGGAACTAAACTCTACGAAACTCCACATCTTTTAGCCTCCAACTAAACTTCTTGACAGTCTCGAACAGTTCGGTGGCATCTGGATGCCCCAGTTCTTCAATTAGCTTCAAAATAAGAAAGTATCTCTGATAAAAAGAAGCATGTAACTCACTGATTTGTTGCAAGAATGCCTCTTTATTCTCCTTACTGGAACCTGGCTCCGATCTAGCCTTCTTGATTACAGCACGGATCTTGAGTTCTTCAATTTCTTTATGAGCATCCTCCATTGATTTCAGACTTTGCTCTAGCCTTTGGAAGAAGTCCCTTTGCCACTCATAAGCTTTTTGAAGTTCTTCAGTTCGACTTTCTACCTGCACTTGTAAATCTTCTATCTTCAACTGATATCCCTTCTCTATTTCCTTCTGCTTTCTCTTATTTGTCTCCCACTGCTCTTGCTAGAGAGTTATGGCCTCGTTTGCCTCATCTAAAGACTTTTTGATCCTCTCGCGCTCATCAACCTTACTAATCTCAACCAAGCCTTTCTTCTTGAAGTAAAGCTCACTGTCATCAAACTCTTTCTTCTTGTCTTCCATAGCCTTCTGAGTAAGGTGCACCTTTTCCTCCAAAGCATTGTTAGTATGCACCAGATGCTGATACAAACTGTTGATCTTAGAATTTTCAATTCTAACCTTCTGAAGTTCAACTTCTAGATTCTAGTACTCTTCAACATGCACAATGGTTTGAGGTTCAACCACCTTGGGATACAAGGGAGGTTCTACTGAAAATGGGAGAAGCATAACCTCGACGCAATGTCTCAACCAATCAGCATAGGGTACATAAGTCTTTGGATATATTCTTCCAAAATCTTTCTTCCCTTTCATAACCTTCACAACCTAAGCCTGAGAAACCTGGATTGATAAGTCTTCATTTTCTTTGGCTTGAAAGTACAAGGACTCTACAATGTCTTCTTCCATGGGAGGATTCTTCAAAGGATACCCGAACTGTTTGATTGCCAATACTGGATTATGGTTAATTCCCCTTTTTCTCCCAAGCAAGGCACGTTAGGGAAATTACCACAACTAGTAATCAAATCTTTCCCCACCAAGTCTCTATTATAACACCAGTTAATTTCCTCTGACGTCAATCCCATCAACCTCTAGGACCACTTAACATCTCCTTTAATCTCTACGAAAGGGCATGACTGCGGAAGGTGGCGAGCAAACCAAGTGTAAAATAAGGGTGCACAAAAAAGTACAAGTCCTCCCCTCTATATCTCATTCTTGTAATGAACAGAATAATAGAAATCTCCCAGCAGGTTTGGAACAGGGTTCCTTTTAATGAAAATCGCTACTGCATCCATACTCACAAATTCCTTCTCATTTGGAAACAAACTAATCTCGTACATGATCAGAGCTAAGACTGCATTAAAATTTATCCACCTTTGGTCTTTAGCACACCTTCTGGCTTCAGCAATTAAGAAGGCCAGGTGGAATCCTTTACTCTCTCTCTCTCTCTCTCTCTCTCTCTCTCTCTCTCTCTCTCTCTCGTTTTTGATGTTGTTTATGACCAAAGCTAAATTCATGTGAGTAGCCTTAGCAATGTCTTCGTTTGAAGGAACCTTATCTTAAAACTGTAGAATGAAGGGTTGTCTCTAACCAGAACCCTAAAGATACTATAGATCCCCTCTAATTTAGGAACCCAAACATAATCAGGAAAGACAAAGAACCTCAGTTAAGGGTCATAGAACTGAAGAAGAGTATGAAGTCCATCCCGCTGCTCTTCAGTAGCCTTGTCCATGTAACTCAGAATCAAACCATACTTATTTCTGAAATCATATATCAACTTTTCATTCATCAAACCAACCAAATCTTTAATGTCTTTAGTTTCTAGCCTTGAGAAAGTCTAATGAACATTATTTTTCCGAGGAATATCTTCAGCCATCAAGAATACAATATAGACAAACCACCGGAACTGGGAATGACAGAGAATAACCTGAGAAATGAAAAATACAAAATTTAATGATGATATGAAGTAATGCAATGCAAGGCATGTGATCAATGATAAATGTCTGGTGTTGGTACTGAGCCAAGATCCAAGTTTCTGAATAGCCACAATAGCAGGATATCTGAAGAGCAACCAGAACTGAGAACCAGAGAATCACATAGAACTGAATAAAATTAATATCACATCACTGAAGAAGAGGGTATGTAGAAAGCTAGGGTTCCTGTAAAACTGTAAACAAATCCCCCATCTCACAAGTGTGCTACTACGGGTCAACATCATGGACTCTCAGGTCGAGTAGCAATAATACAATCACTGTTTTTGATTTGGCATTATACACTAAAAGAGGAGGTCTCAAATGAGTCCAGAAAAACAAGCATCCCCCATAATTTCCAAGCTTCAAGCACTGATATTGAGAAACAATAGTACATTCGTCCCAAAGGGTACAATACTATTTTCATACAAAAAGTGCTTTAACTGAGTTCTTACGAGAGAACAAGGTCATCCTATGCGAGTTCCCATTGGGCCCTCGGGTGCGAGTGGGTTTGCCCACAAATATGGTCTGCCACTGTCACCACTAGAGAGGTATTTTTCCATAAATCTCCTCAATGATCGGTCCCCAGATGCATATAACTATCAAGGTCGTATCCTTAAGTAGGGAAAACCCATATATTAGAACATTTCCAAGACACTCGCAATCTGGGTGTGGAACTCACTACTACTCACATGACAATATATCATGAAAGCAAAGTGACTGTCCACGCTAAAGTTTAGGGTGCACTCGAGCCTTGGTATTTGGCTTATCTCACAGTAACTCCCATCCCATCCAAAAAACTAGACAGTCCAGCATAATGATGCATGAAAATTAAATGTGGAAAGTAGTAAATAAAGTTGTAAAGTAAAGTTATAAAATAAAACAATAAAGCTAAACTAAAGCACACAACAACAAACAAATAAACACTCAAAGAAATAGAAACAGACAAGCGCTAGGATTAACTCACATAGGGAACCAAAGAAACTCTTGTTAGGAGGTCACCAGCAAGTCGCATGTTGTTGCTCCCGGGATTTCCATCCTGGTATAGGCGTGAAAGTGGCGTGGAAAAGGAAGACTCACCAGCCAGGCATTTTTATTCCAAAGGAAGGGTAATGCTGCACAAACCCGGAAAGAAGGAGAAAGCGGGGTCTCAAGAACCAAAGAGAAAGGGTAAGGGAGTCGGTTATGAACTGGGAAGGTATTAGCACCCCAGATCGTCAGTCATACCCAACGGGATCCATGCTTGATAGCACTGTTTCAAAAAGTAAGGGTATCTGCTACTGCTGCAACTGTTACTAAAAAGGACTGAAAATAAATAAGGAAGAATAAGGAAGAATGTGATGAAAGGATGAGGAGATGAAATGGCACGAAGAACGAGGAAAAAGACTGAAGGATTGTGTTTGCCAAGCATTTTCGCTTGTGCCTACGTATTCCCTTTATGCAATGAGAAAGTCAAAACACCGTAGTTCGAATCAATAAGACTGACACAACTTGCTTATGTTTTAGGGATTAAACTGATTATACATATGCCTAGGTGTTGCAAGCTCTTTTGAAACGAGTATGTCTACCATCTTGCAAAAGACAAGTAGGAGCGAGTTCTTTCATTTAGAATGAGGGTTATGAGAAGAGAATTCCTAAAGGAAAGACGCTTATTGTTTGTTGGATGTGTTTTAGAAGCTTTTTGTTTTATGGTTTGCATAAAAAAGTGTATTCAAGTCCATTCCAATAGAAGAGTGCATAGAAGATTTTTGTTTTATGGAAAGAGGAATAAGCAAACCCAAGCAAGGAGAAGATCCCCAAGACTTGGTTCTAAATATTATGACTTAAGTACACTAACCCATTGTACTTATTAAGTTTTTTGTATTTTGAAGTGAAGAAATGTTTTTTTTATCTTTTCTTTGTAAAAATGACTTCAAGTTTAGACTTGTACATCATGCTAGACAAGTTCACATTACCCCAATATGGGATATACATATATATATATATATATATATATATATATATATATATATATATATATATATATATATATATATATATATATATATATATATATATATATATATATATATATATATATATATGCCCCATGGAATAAGTCTTTACACAAGAAGTCACTTCAACCCTTATTAAAATGTTTTTTTAGCTTTTGTTTGAGAGATAGAGAGAGAAGACTCAAAGGAGAATCAAAAGGTAAAAGTCTAAAGGGGGACTAAAAAAACCTAAGTAAGTTGTCATGATTAGATATCCTAAGTTAGTGAAGCTCAAGATCTCTATCCTAATGAAGAATGAAGAAGAAAAGAAGAAGAAAAGAGGATAAAAGAAATAGAAGACAACTTACTTCCAAGATGGAAGTTAAGTTGATTCTAAAGGGGAAAGAAAACAATTATACTAAGACAAAGCATCTTAAATGCTTGAAAAAACACAATTATGAAATGTAAAAGAGAAAGGAGAGGTTGGAATGTGGAAGCACATCCACACTCCTTCAACTTAACTAAGCCCCTGAAAGGGTTAGCAAATGAAGTACAAACTTTCATAAGAAATGACATAGAAACCAATCAGACAAAGGGAACAAAAGAAAATGATCCAAAGGTACCAAGACCTTAAAAGTCAGAACTCATACATAAACAAACTTTACAAGTTCAAAGAATTCAACCAAGATCAAACAAAATGCAAAGAAGCACAAAAGTGATGAAGAAGTTCAAATAAGTTACAAAATAAGAAGTAAGAAGACAAATGAGCACCAACATTGATGAATACACATGAGAAAATTCAAAGTCAAAATTCAAACATCATATTAAAATGCCTAATGTTATCCTAAATTAACATACCGAAGTTCATGATTTAGTTAATGGTAGAATAAGGGATGAGGAAAGAAAGACAAATACACATTCAAGTTAGAAGAAACAAGGTGAAGATGAAACTAAAAGATGCAAAGATGAAATGAGATGATCAAAGACAGAAGAAAGCTCACAAAATGAAATGTTAAGGATGCACAAATTATCATGGAAAAAGCGCATATCAAAAAAATTCAAACAACTTAGCAAAATGCACAAGAGTGTCACATTAGGCAAAACATGCTTCAAACATGAAATGAAATGCAAGAGATGCAAAATGGCGTACATGTATGGATGCTTGGGTATGAAGTCAGTAGCATATACAGAATGAAATGTAAGTGGGAGGATGATATTGATATGTTAGAGGCACACAAGTATATATAAGAAGCATGGGATGAATACATGGGGAGAAATTAGGTCAAAAGTTCACATAAGATGCATCATACCAATCACAAAGTTAATACATACCAAATGGACTTAAAATGATCAAAAAAGACTTCTAAGAGTCTAAACACAACACACAAACTCATACAAGAGACTTCAAATGGTGGCATAAATTCCTTCAAGCAAATAGGGTTAAGAGTTGTCAAGTAAAGATCATGCAAAGTTCCTTCAAACACAAGCAATCAAACACACATCAAATGAAACTCAAATTTTTTGAAATCAGAGCTCAAATGATCAAATATGAGACCAATCACATACTAAAAGCTCACAAAAAAATTAAAAATTTAAGTACCTCAAACAATTAGGCAAAGGTCCAATAGGAACCAAAAGCAAACATGCAAAAAGGAGGGACTAAAATGCAATATAACAAAGTTTTAAAAATGAAACAAAAATGTTTTGTGAATTTCAGAATGTTGATGAATGAATTCAAAAAGAATGACTTAAAAATGTTTGGTATGCTATGAGAAACAATTCCTTGAAGTTGAAGTATGAAAATGAAAACCATTTGAAAAAGAAATAAAGAAAAATGGGAAAATAAAACGAAAAAAATGCATGAAATCAGAAATTAAAATATGCACAAAATTATTTAAATGCATTAATAATGTTTATGATTTTTTGTAGAATTTTTTATGAGTTTTAATGATTTTAAAAATTAAAATGTAAAACATATGAAAAATAAATTGAAAATAATAAGAAATGAGCTAGGGGTATGGGAAAAGCAAATACCACGTTTAAAAATAAGATTGGGCTTAACAAGGGGGTGGTAGTAGCAATGAAGGTCCATCCCACACAAAGGAGCAAGTCAACACAATACAATGGTCAGTAGTAAAAAATGTTGACCTAATCAGGTCCAATGGATGAATCCTATGCATCTCAATTAGTCAACAATCAAATAATATGCAAGATATGTGGCTTAGATTGAATATCACAATAAAACACATAGGATGGTGTGTGTAAACACCCCAAATTTTCCCTCACCTTTTCTCACACCATGGCTTGTGATCTTTCATTTTTGCATAAGCATAAGCATATCATATCCCACTGCATAGTTCATTTCATCTGCATCTAGGGTTTGTGATCTAAGCAATCCAAGAAGTGATCTGAGCCATACCAATGGTCTTGAAGCTTGCCAAGAGGGTCCATGTGTGTTCCATGATCATAATATGCACCCCAAAGTTCATAATTTCAAGTTTCATGTCAAAGAGGAAAATGTGCATTTTTGGTTGCCAAGCACTCAAATGACTTCTAATGTGCCCAAATGTGACATAATATGTACATACACCTTGCCTAGACCATAATTGAGCCTTGCATCACAAGTTTTCATGGCAAATTTCTCAAGAAAGTTCAAAGAAGGAAAAGTTGCAAAATGCTTGGAAAGGCTTCATTCACTTGTGTCAGCTGCATAACTTTGATTCCATGGCTTTCCATGAATCTTGCTGAGGCCAGACACCCCATTGAACAACTCCTGCCATGGCCCATACCTCCAAGTACACAAATTTGACTTTTTTGAAAAATCTCCCATACCAATCAAGCTGAGCCACAACCACACTTCTGACCAATCAAGACTTCACATACATGCCTCATGGACCTCATTTCATAACTTCTTGGAGGCTGAAACATCACACAACTCAGAATTCACAAAATCACCAAAAAAGCTTCCCTTCTTCGAATTGCACAAACCAGCCATCAAACCTCAAAACAAACTTCACCAATCATCTCAACACCACTCATAGAACACAAAACAACCCTCAAAATGGCCTGAAACCTCCTAAATCAAAAACACGATTCCTCCTTCATCAGAACTGAACTTTCAAAACCAAGTCGTGCAAGCCTCATTCAAGCATTTCAGAAGCTTCAGGGAGTTCATAGGGGTGGTTTAACATCAAGGAGAAGTCCATAAAGCTCAAATTGAGAAAGCTTCACCTCAGGTATCATCAAGAACAATTTTTCCAAAAACCTTCTTTTAAGTTCTTAAATGGTTCTACATGCTTCCCTGATCATGCTGATGTCTTTAATTTTGAAAATGGTTGAGATTTGAGAATGTATGAACTCTCTGAAAGTTTGCCCGAAAATTTTGTTTGCTTCGATTCTTGTTTTTGATGCAATATAAATGTTATTTGATGATGGATTCTTGTTTAGGGATGTTATAGGGTCATTTCTGGAGCTTTAGAGGGTTTGATTTGGCTTAGGGAAGAAGTTAGGGTGAATGGGCTGCCGGAGAAGATGACTGGAGCTAGCTCCGGTCACCTGAAAACGCTTAGGGCACTAATTAGGGTTTAGGGGGTCAGTTTGAATTTGAGCCATTGGATCTTGCTTAGCGCGTTTTTTAAGGGTCCAGATCATTTCAGTTAGCCCTAATTCTTAATTAATTAATTTAATCAGTTAATTAACCCAGATGCAATCCAGGCCCTCCATCTGCGCGCGCAATCAAGCATAGTTTAAACCTCAGACTTCAGATGCGTTGACTTCCCATTTAATCCATTTTTATTTCATTTTATTTTATTTCTTTTGCATAATTTATTTAAAATAGTTAAAAACATCACAAAAATATTTCCTTTTACATTTCTGATCCAAATATTTTTCTCAACCCAAAAATGATTTTTAGTTTATTTTTTGCATTTAAAAAGCATTTTAAAAATATTTAAATGTTATTTTTAATTAATTAAATGATTTTAAATAATTTAAAATACATTTAGTTTTCTAAAAATCACCAAAAAAATCATGAACAATTCGAATACATTTAGAAACATTTTCAAACTCATCATACGAATTTCTTTTTAGGTTTGATCATAATTTCACAATTTTCTTTGAATTAGGGTTCTTAAAAATCATATTTTCTAACCCTAATTTGAAAATTTGATTTTTGCCTAACCATGATGAGTTTGAACTTGAATCTTTTTGTATTGTTTCACATGAATTTAGTTTCTAGGTTATTTTCCTCATGAATTTATCTTGCATTTTCAAATTGATTTGCATTTTCTCTTAAGAATCACCCAAAAACCCTAGCAAACTTAGAAAATTCATAACCTTCAATAGGATTAGCTTCTGACTTTCTCCTTTGGGGTGTGATCTCATATGGTATTAGGGTTTGATTAAGCTTGATTTCAATTTTTTATCATGTTGTATGTTTCTGTTTTGGTCATTTGCATCTCATACATCCATAAAACCCTAATTTCTCATGTTCATTTGCATTCTCCTTTGCATAACATCATCACATGAACTTGCCATGACATTCCAAGCATTTGTATGACATATTAGACATCTTAGGACATGTTAGAACATTGCTTGATCATTTCTTCATTCATTTTCCATGTCTTGCATTCATATCATTTCATAAAAATCCATGTGTTTTCAAGCTTCTAAGCATGCTTCCATTGCATCTCATCCTTGTATGATCATTCATATGCATCTTGTATGACTTTGCATCATCTCATATGCCATTTGCATTGCATAATCACTTCTGAATTTGGTCTTCACATGTCATTTCATTTCATTTCCTTTTACTTTATACTTTATGCATTCATACTAACATTTCAGGTACCTTGGGTAAGTTATTTGGGAAGTGGATTTGCCTTCACTTACCACCTCTTCTTATCTCATTCATATGCATTTTTACTTGTCTTTGAAGTGAATATAATTCACTTATGTTCCATCCTTCTCACTTTATTTCTTTCAAGTTACTTATCTTTTTCAGGAAGTAAGTAACTTATTCTTCTTCTTCCTTCTCTTTTCATTTGTTTCTTCCATTGGTGGCCTTGAAGATCCTTTCTCTTAAGCCTAACAAACCATAGGATACCCAAGAATGATAAATTTTAGGGTTGTGTATATTCCCCCCTAGTCTTTTACCTTTGAGTCTCCTTGAGTCTCTCTTCTCATCTCAATAATCAGAGACTAAACTCTTAAAGTTTTAGGACTTTGGAATTAGGGTTATGCATGCATCCTTCTCTTAGGATGGAGTGTATAACTTTAATCCTAAGTGTTAAACCTTTAATTTGTTTAAATCTCTTATTCAAATCACATTAATAATCACTAAGACTTTATCTTGTAACTTGGGCCTTACATTAGGGTTCTATCTCTTCCTTATGGTTAAGAGGGACTAACCCAAGTGTTTAATGGACAAGTCCTCCTCAAGTTGTCTTGCAAACCGTAAAATCCACTTCTTAATCTCATCTCTTTAATTAAAATCCATCTTTAATAAAGACTTGTTATATAATGATTTAGTCTATAACCATGGATTAAGTTGAGGTATCTTCCTCAACTTAAGTGTTCTCATCTATCATCCTTCTATTAGGATGGTGTAATGAGTTCACTAATCTGTGATTAGAGATTAAACTCATTACTTAACACTAAGCAAAAACCAAAAAAAATCTAATTAATCACAAGTAGGTTAATGATCTTAATCCTACATCATCATGGTAATTAAGTTGAGATGCTTATCTCATACTTAAGTAAGCTCATTATCCCTAATTAGGGAGGATATAATGAGTTTACAACCTTTAATTTAGGCTTAAGCTCATTTACTTATGCAAAGCACCAAAAACAATAACAAGACTGAAAACACAAAAACAAACCATAATCGTCTCCTTCGGGATTCTTTTCTCATCACACTCATTCACAAACGAGAATTTGCTTTTTCCGTCTAATGCAAGACAGTTAGCACTCGAGCCAGACGAGTCATACACTTGAGCATAGACAAGCAAGCAGTTCATAGTCAATTTATTTCCAGTCTCTTTGAGTCGAACTACGGTGTTCTGAATTCCTCATTGCATGAGAGGATACGTAGGCATAACTTAACTATTATCGAACAAAATTCTCTTTGTCATCCCCCTCTTTCAGCATTCTTTTCTAAAGCCTCGTTTCCTGAGTATTCACCCTTTTGCACTGACACCTGTACATCCATTCTTAGCTTTTGCACACAGACAACACATACACTACCCATTTAAACACAATCTTGTAAGCGTGGATCCCGTCGAGTACGACGGACAATCTGGGTGCTAATACCTTCCCAGGTTGTATCCAACCCCCTTTCTCAATTTCTCTAGTTCGCAACCGTCTTATCCATCTCTTTCTAGGTTTATGCAACATTACCTTTCCTTTGGGATAAAAATGCCTAGCTGGCAACTCTATTCAATTCATTTTCATTTTCTCTTTTCACCGACCGTTCGCTTCTGCACCGGGATGCAAATCTTCGGGAGCGACATCTTGGCGACTCTGCTGGGGAACTTATCTTGTAGCCAGGGTTTCTGGTTCTTTTTGTGGGTTTCTCCTAGCGCTTGTTTGATTTGTGTTTATGGGGGTGTTATGTGCTATACGTGCTTTTTGTTTATTGCTTTATTTATTGCTTTCTGTACAACTTTATTTATTGCTTCATTTACTGTTTTTATGCATTTCATGTTACTATCATCATATCATTGTGCTGGATCTTTTGTTTGCCTAGGTGGGAGGGATATTCAGTGAGTAAAGTTCCATACCGAGAGCCTGAGTGACACATAGGATAGAGTGGCTTTATATTCTTTCCCATTCCATTTCGGTCTGGTACGGGAATATGAAACATGGTTCAGACATGGGTTTCTTCTTGAGAACTCTGTGCTACGGATTTCCTGTAGTACTAGGGCTATCTGGGAAGCCTGCTAAGTCTGGATGACCTTTTTAGATGACCTTCAGCATATGAGGTGAATTAGTGGAGGGTCCTTTATGATTAATGTAAACACTGTACCTCCGGGTTAGAAGTTTTTACAATTCTTATAACTGATCCAAGTCTGAGGATCCTTGTTCTATAACAATACCTGTGAGGGGGTTGGGATGTTTATAGGTTTGTAGGAACCCTTGGCCTCATCATACCATGTTACTGATATTGTTAAGGTTACACTATTTTGGACTATTCTTATGAAACCCTGGACTTGTGACTCTTTATTTGAGTCCCCCGCCTGGTTACTGGTTCTCTAAGCCTTCATCTGGACTTATGAACACACATGGACCTTATCAAGGTAGATAACAAATCCAACACTTGATCACAAACCCTTGCATATCATTCTGCATACATCATTTTGCATCATTTTAACATTTGTCTATTTGTTTTACAGGGTATCCACATCTTATCTTTGGTTTGGTTTTGACTGTTCTTCTGCTCAGCCACCTTCATCAGATATTCTTCTCAGACATCTTCATCAGATATATTCACCAACCATCTTCATCAGAGATTTTCTTCAGCATCTTCATCAGTTGTCTTCATCAGCATTTCTCCTCAGTTATCTTCATCAGCATCCATTATCAGTATGGATTCATCCCGGAAGAGCAACATTACCTACCATTTCTTTGAGCCCTCTCTAGAAGGCATCAGGCAGATTCAGACACTCATCACTCCTGATCATGTCCCTTTATTCAGGGAACATTATGGTGGTATTATGGACATTATCATATACTTGGATGCATCATAGAGGAGTATGATCCACACTTGCCTTCAGTTCTACGACCCTCCTTTCTGATGTTTCACTTTTCCAGACTTTTAGTTGGGCCCTTTGTTAGAGGAGTTTTCCATGTTGTTGGGTGTCCCCATCAGGAGAGGGATTCCTTTCAACCCTGAGATTACTGCTCCCAAGAAAGAGGATATAGCTAAGGCTCTATGTTTGGAAACCACCATCATTGATCAGAATATGACTACCAAGGCTGGAATCCCAGGCCTCCATTTGGACTTCTTGATTACTCAGGCCACCAGTCATGCTGCAACAGGGAAGCGGGAAACTGTTTGTGCTCTCTTGGCCCTTAGCATATATGGTATCATCTTATTTGCAGACGAGCCTAAGTTTGTAAGCAAGAATGCTATCGATCTCTTCCTGTTGAAGAATCCAGTCCCTACCTTGCTAGGAGAGTTTTATTACTCAGTGCATCAAAGGAATGAGAAACAGAGGGGAAGATTAGTTAGATGTTGTGCACCTCTCTTATACTGCTGGTTATTGAGACATTTTCCTAAGACAGAAGCTTTCTTGAATCCTCATCAGTTAAGAAACTGGGCTAAGAGAATGATTGCTCTCACTTCAAAAGACATCAGGTGGTGCACTCAGAGCAACAAGGGCAGATACATAATCACCAGTTGTGGGCAGTATCCCAATGTACCCCTAATTGGAGTGAAGGGTTGCATCAACTACAACCCTTTGTTGTTCAAAAGACAACTAGGGTATGCCTTAGTACATCCACCAAGAGAGTAGGACTTATCAGAAACCCTTTACTGTGACATTCATAATAATCATGCTATCGTCCGACAAGCAGCCTGGGCTTGGGATAACATTCAGACAAAAGGGACTGCCATTCTTGGCAAGTGCAACAACATAGCTTCAGCTCAGTATATTGATTGGTCTCGCATCAGAGGACAAATCAACCACATTCCATTCACCTAGGAAGATGTGCATGGACCATCAGCAGTAGAGCCTGTAGCTACAATCAGTTTAGAGGAGTTTGAGAAATTGAAAGAGAGGAATGCTCAACTTTCTGAAGCTCTAAAGAAGACCCTCTAGGAGAGGAATGATAGTCGTCTGGACTATGAGAGGTTAGAGAAGCTCCAGATTGAGCATATGACCAAGATTGAGAAGATAGATGATTACATTAGAAGAGCCTGAGCATGGGAGTTGCTATTGAAGAATGCTTGCAAGGAAGCAAAGATTCAGAAGGCCAAAGCGGAGAACTACTTGGAAGAGAGTCAATCTAGATGGATCATAATTAGTGAAGCTCGTTCACAGGAAGATCAGAAGACCCAAGCTAGAATAGAGCAGCTGGAAGCTAATGAGAAGAAGATTCAGGAAGCCTTGTTAGCAGCATAAAAGGAAATCTCTGAATTAAAACTTCGGGCGGGGTTGAAAAGATCAAAAGACTAAGACAAGCATAAGAAGTTAAAAAATGCTATTGCCACCAGGAACCTTCTTATCAGGACTATCACAAAGCGTCCGGTTTGACCAGTGACTGATGCTCTCCTGAAAGAAGTCAAAGAAGATGACTATGGGTTGGATGTTTGATTTTCTTTGTATTTGTACTTCATTTTAACTTTTGTTGATTTTGTTGTGTTTTGACCCATCATGGGAATTTGTTGTAATCATGATCTATGTACCTTTACATTTTATAATATATGGTTTGTGTGTTATTCTGTGGGCTTCATTTCTCTTCAACATCATCATTCCTCGAGGTCTGGAAGGTCAAAACCAAAGAACCAAACCGGATACCCTTGGAAGACAAATAGACATACTGCATTACATACAAACCTCATTCTTTGTTTTGTAGGTATTTTTGTTGTTGTTTCTCACTTTGTTGTGGTCTCAAGAAACATTACTCGCAGGAGGGTCTTCCCCATCAACAGAGTTCACCGGTATCCTACAAGAAAAAACCTTCCGAGCTTACAGATGGACCAGGTTCAGCAAGATCTAACTGACGTGAGAACCCAGATGGCTAATGAAAGAACTAAAATGAGGGCTCGGATGAACCAGTTCATGGCAGTAATGACTGGGTTGGCCCAAAGCCAAGAAAGATTAAGAGAGTTGGTCGAGCGGCAAACTCCTGAATAAAATCACCCTGGTACATGGGGTACTAGTAAGAATGATCATGTACAGCCACGTACTGACCCCCCCGGAGTTTGAGCCTCATCTCAACCCTGAAGTTAACGCTATCAGGAATACCCAAAGTAATACTGGAGGATGGGCCTTGCTAGAGGACCCTCAGGAGGAACAATTCACTGTAGTAGGAGCTGGAGATGAAATCTATGATCGTCGTCTGGACGAGATAGCAGAAAAGCTGAGATCTTTGGAGTTCCAGAACTCCTTAGGATTTGATGTTATGGATATGTGGATGGTGGAGGGAGTAAGAATTCCTCACAAATTTAAACCTCCCTGCTTTGAAATATGTAATGGGACATCTTGCCCTCGCACCCATCTTCAATCCTTTCTGGGAAGATTGAAGGCTTACATCATGGATGAAAAGCTATGGATGTTCTATTTTGAGGATAGCTTGATGGGGGCATCCCGTGAGTGGTACTCTCATCTGACTAGGGCAACAATCAGAAATTGGAAGGATTTGGCCGAGGCTTTCATACGCCAATATCAATACAATCTAGACATGGCTCCTAAAAGAACTTTTCTAATGGGTATGTCACAGTCCTCCAGGGAAAGCTTCAGAGAGTATGCTCAGAGATGGAGGAAGTTAGATGCTGATGTTCAACCTCCAATGTCAGAAAGAGAGATGGCAGATATGTTTATGAACACCCTCCAGGGGACATACATTGATAGGTTGCCTACTTTCTCTTCCACTAGCTTTGCTGACGTGGTCATAGCAGGAGAAAGGATTGAGAGTTTATTAAAAATGGGTAAAATTTCTGATAATGACACCAGTTCTAGCAGCACAAGGAAACCTTTTATGGGGCCTCGTAGGTCAGGTGAAATTCAGTACACATGGGCAGAAGTAGGCCCCAGTATATGCCAAGATCAATTGCCGCTTTCACAATTCCCACTCCACCACCGCAACAATAATACACTCCACAACCACAACATTTCCCTCAACAACATTTTCCTCAACAAAGGACCTACAACAACAACAAGAACCAACAACAACGTCCTTTCCAGCAAAGGCCATCTCAAGTCAATAGGGTAATCGATCCTATACCGATGCCCTATGCCACTTTGCTACCATAACCTTTGAAGCTCAATCTTGTTGAATTAAGGACTATGGCTCCACCAGATCCTCAGAACCGTCCACGAAATTACGACGTCAATGCCAGATGTGCCTTCCATTATAATGCACTTGGCCATACCACAGAAAAGTGCAGAGCTTTGCACATGAAGGTCCGGGATCTAGTTGATTCAAAGGCTTTAAATTTTGCACCACCTCCTAACATCACAAAGAATCCTATGCCCAGCCATGGTGGGCCCAAGATAAATGCAATTGAGGAAGATCAACCCATGAACCTTATTGAAGATACTGCAAGCATTCAAACACCTCTGGCCGAGGGTAAAGCTCAGATTTTAAGGTGCCAGGTGTTCCCAGGTTGTGAGGCCTGCTGTGAATCTTGCAAAGTTTCCACCAATGGTTGTGCAAGTTTAAGAAGTGGCATCAATGGCCTTATCAAAGAAGGTATCCTGCAGATAACATCAACGGTTTCAGCGTCTACAACATCAGCAGTTCCTCCTACAACAACAACAAACATCCCTTTTACAACTTCAAAAACAATTGTTCCGACAAACTCGTCTACAAAGTCAACAATCATCTCTTCCACCACTTCAACAAATATCAGTTCGACAGCATCCGCTTCTACAACTACAACAACCACTAATAATGACATCTCCACAATCACCATATATAAGGTTATGGATCAGCTCCACCAGACTCCTTCCAAGATCTCCATTTAATCATTGTTGTTGTGTTTCGAAGCTCATCGAGATCCATTACTTAAATTCTTGCACGCGACCTACGTGCCTGAGGAGATCACGGTTAATCAGCTGGAGACAGTGGTTTATAATGTTAATACTAGTCATGGACTAGGCTTCACCAACGCTGATTTGACTACGGAAGGTCGTCATCACAATAAAGCTTTGCACATCACTCTAGAGTTTAAAGGGTCTGTGTTTTCACATGTTCTAGTTGACACTGGGTCTTCACTCAATGTCTTGCCAAAGAAAGCCCTTGTTAAGCTTGAATATGATGGTATAGCTCTCCGACCAAGCAATCTGGTGGTCAGAGCTTTTGATGGTTCCAAGAGGTCTGTTCTTGAGGAAGTGGAGCTGCCTGTGATAATTGGCCCGCAAGTATTTCAAACTACTTTCTACGTGATGGACATTCAGCCGGCCTACAACTGTTTGTTGGGTCGACCATGGATTCACGCCGCTGGCGCAGTTACGTCGACCCTTCACCAGAAATTAAAATATGAGTGGGAAGGGAAAATTATCACAATCTGTGGTGAAGAGGACATTTTCGTTATCCATCTAGCTACCTACAAATATATTGAGATGGATGGTGAAATCCACGAGACCATGAGCCAGGGTTTCGAAGCTCTGAATGTCAATGAGGCGACAACTGAAGTATTTGCTGCATCCCAAGAGGATAAGATGGGTACTTCAATTGTCTCCTACCAACAAGCTCGGAAGGTTGTTGAAGATGGAAGCGCCCAAGGCTGGGGCAAGCTGCTACCTGTGGAGAAGAAGGAGGACAAATTCGGTTTGGGTTACAAACCATTCCGACAAGATCAAGAAAAGGCTGCTAAGGAGCCCAAGTTCATAAGTGGGGGAATGCTGACCCCAAGTGTTGTCAATAAAATGGAAGACGAGGCTGAAAGCAACCTCAACATGGAGAGCTAGATTCGTC
Source organism: Lathyrus aphaca (assembly GCA_963966055.1). Lineage (NCBI taxonomy): Eukaryota > Viridiplantae > Streptophyta > Magnoliopsida > Fabales > Fabaceae > Lathyrus > Lathyrus aphaca. The sequence goes on along the minus strand of OZ014520.1, from coordinate 327,539,571 downwards.
CAAGGATCACGGGCCAACAATTCCTTAACTGGTCTTCCCAGTAAATTATAAGAGTTACTCCTGCAGAGTAATTATTATTTCCTGCTCTTAGCATGCATCAAGTCCTGCATCTTCCCCAAGGTGTCAGGACTCATTTTGTAATAGGGACATATTTGTATTTTGTGCAAATGGAATATCAATGAACTATGAAAATCTTTTGCAAACAATTTTCTTTTTCGCTCACTGTCTTTTCATTTTAGTTATTTTTCGCACAAAACAATAAATTGGAAATGTTTTCAAAATAATAACTTCATTTACACTTTTTCTAAACAAGATTAAAATTAATCACTAAAAAGAACAAATCTCAACCCTTGCAGAGATAATCCTCCAGATTGCACCGACAACAACACTGCGATGACCTTGTATGACTTCGACAATCCAATTAATCAAGCAGATGAAGGGGTTGATGAAGACTATGAGTTGCCTGAAGAGTTAGCCAGGTTGTTGAGGCAAGAAGAGAAAGTGATTACTCCTCATCAGGAGGAAATTGAAACTGTTAATCTTGGTACCGAGGAAGATTTGAAAGAAGTGAAGATTGGGGCCAGTCTGCAAGCTCCAGTAAAGGAACAATTCATCAGTATGCTTCGGGAATACGTCGACATCTTTGCTTGGTCCTATCAAGTTATGCCAGGTCTAGATACGGATATTGTCATGCACAGGCTACCATTGAAAGAAGATTGCCTTCCAGTTAAACAGAAGTTGCGCCGCACTCGCCTAGATATGGTCATGAAAATCAAGGATGAAGTAAAAAAGCAGTGGGACGCCGGTTTCCTTGCTGTAACTAGTTACCCGCCATGGGTTGATAACATTGTGCCCATGCCTAAGAAGGATGGCAAGGTGCGTATGTGTGTGGATTACCGGGACCTGAGCAGAGCTATCCCGAAGGATGATTTCCCATTACCTCACATTGATGTATTGGTAGACAACATAGCTCAGTTCTCGGTATTTTCTTTCATGGACGGATTTTTGGGGTACAATCAGATTAAGATGTCACCCGAAGACATGGAGAAAACAACTTTCATCACACCTTGGGGCACATTTTGTTACAAGGTAATGCCGTTTGGACTGAAGAACGCCGGTGCAACTTATATACGGGCTATGGTAACATTATTAAAAGGAATTAAGGTTGTTCCCGACAAAGTCAAAGCCATTCAGGAGATGCCTGCACCTAGGTCTGAGAAAGAAGTTTGAGGGTTCCTAGGTAGATTGAACTACATATCAAGGTTCATATCTCACCTCACTGCAACTTGTGAACCCTTGTTCAAGCTATTAAGGAAAGAACAAACAGTCAGGTGGAACGATGATTGTCAGAAAGCTTTTGACAAAATCAAGGAGTACCTGCAAGAATCTCTGATTCTCATGCCTCCAATTGAAAGAAGACCTGTGATAATGTACCTGACAGTATTAGAAGGGTCAATGGGGTGTGTTTGGGCCAGCATGACGAGTCTGGTCGAAAAGAGTATGCAATATACTACCTAAGCAAAACGTTTACCGAATGTGTGTTGCACCCCAAAATTTTCCCTCACAAAAACAAGACTTTGTGTGCTAAGAGGTTCACAAGACATCTTATGAGGTTCACAAGACCTCTCATGAGGTTCACAAGGTTCACAAGACCTCTTATGAGGTTCACAAGGTTCACAAGGTTCACAAGACCTCTTATGAGGTTCACAAGACCTCCCATGAGGTTCACAAGGTTCACAAGACATCTTATGAGGTTCACAAAGTTCACACATAGTCAGAAAGTTTGACAATTCTCTCAGACAATGCCTCCTCCTAAGTAGGGCATCCAAAACTAGGGTTTTGACTTTAATCAGGCTAAATGAATTTCCAAGACCTCAAGTGAGCTTCATAACATCTTATATGTGTTTAAGAACCCCCATGACAAGTTTCAGAACTTTTCTCAAAGGTTTGCTCAGTCAGATGATCAGATAAGTCAAAATCAGTCAAAGTAGTTAAAAAGTCAAACTGAGGTCAACTGTGGTCAAACCAAAGTCAAACTTCATGATTTTTTGCCAACATCAAGTATGTGAAGTAAAATTCATCATTTGATCAAGGGTTGATCATGATTCATCAAGGAGATTTCAGATCATCAAGAATCAGGAGTTTCTAAATTAGGGTTTCCTCAGGAAGAGTCAACTGAACTTTGACCAGCCATAACTTTCACATGCTTCATCAAATTTTTCCCATCCAAATCTCATTTTGAAGGAAATTGAATTCTCTACAACTTTGTGTCTCACAAGCCAAGCCCAAAAATGCTTTATTTGGAAGGTATGAGCTAAGACATTATAGGTCCTTTTGAAAGTCAACAAAAAGTCAACAACTTCAAAAGGGCATAACTTGAGAATGGTAAAAGATATGGACATGAAACCAATGGTGTTAGTTAGAGGACTCTTTAAGCTTTCCAAAATGTCCAAGAACACCCTCATAGGATTAAAATTGAAGGATTTGTGCCTTTGCAAAGTTGGGAAAGTTTTGGGTGGTTTATGAAGAAAATAGGGTCTTAAAACCATAATTCTTCAAATGGGCTGAACTTTTTGTGACCCAAGGTGTTCCATGACATCATGCACGAAATTTATTTAATATTTTCATAATTTTATTTTATTTATTTTATTTATTATGATTTTTTATATTAAAAATCATTTTAAATTCAAATAAAATATAAAATATGAAGATTTAAAATATATTTTGATTTTAGAAAGTCATAAACATGAATTGGATTAGATTGATATGCAATTTATGGTGATTGTCTTAAGATAGAAAGGTTTCATTCAAGGATATATGAAATTCAAGTCATTATCTTTTTCAATCTTCAAAGATCAAAAAGTCCAAACAACCATTCAATTTTTTGACCTAGTTTCATCCAACTATAAGTATACAAACCACACAAATGCATAGGGGACAAAATTGCTGCCTCAAGAGTAAGTTTCCAATTTTTCAAAACTCACCAAAAACTCAAATTCGGATTCCATTCCTCAAGCTCTTTCAAGGCAATTTGAAGGTTGATACATGTTCTATGGACATCACTGAGTCCATTCCAATCATTAAAAGCATAAAAAACATGACATATTGCATAACCCGAATCAAACTTTTCATACTTTGATGATTTTTTCGTCTTCTTATATTCGTGTGTTATAAATTAAATTTGATCATTGATTCATGTTTATAATGAGTTGTTGATGGTTTCTGGGCTGGTTAATTGAAGTTTTGGTACAGGTTTGAAGAACGACCATTGTTAGGGTTTCGGCCAAGCTTTTAGGGCTTCATGTTAAACCTAATATAAATGAATTTGGAAGACGTAGGATGATTGTATGAGCTCTGGGGATGATAATGCACTAATCAATTTGAGATAATTTCATTGTTTTGTTGATATTCAAGTTTCGTAGGTTTTCTATATTATGATATTCGCAGGAAAGTTCGTAGGTGAATTCGCAAACAATTTCGCAGGAAATATGAAGAAGATGAAGACCTTTGGCGCGCTGGCTGGAATTCAAATATTGCCTTAATATTTTATTGTATTGTTGTTGGTTTATTTCACAGAAGCCTGCTTGGCCCAGTGGTGATGGATGCGCGTATATTGGTTCAACGCCTGGGTTCGATCCTGGAGGGCAGCATTCTTTTTGCTTTATTTTCTCATTTATTCACAAGACTTAATATATTATTATTCGTAGTGGTTATATAAACAGGTGCGCCCTTCTGGCTGGATGGTTGGAGTGTGTGTTTGTTTGGTAGAGGGTCCTGGGTTCGAATCCCCCCCAGGCCCTTTTTATGCTATTTTTTGCTTTTGTTATGATTTTCACAGGATTTGAAACAAAACAATATGGATTCCCTTCTATGTCACATGCGTGTGTTGGCCAAAGTGGTTTTGGTGTTGCGTTTGGAGGTAAGGGACCTGGGTTCAAATCCCAGGTCCTTTCTTTTTGGGAATTTTTTTTATTATTTTCTTATTTTTATTATTTCCATTTTATTTAAATTAGCAAACATAATTTATAAATATTATTTAAAATGCTTTTATTCAAAATTCTTACAACTTCATATTTCTTTTTATAAAAATATTTTTATTTATAATATGTATATATATATATATATATATATATATATATATATATATATATATATATATATATATATATATATATAATTTGTGAATAAATTAATTTAATTTTATTTAATTTGTAGAATAAATGAGTAAAACCCTAATATTTTCATAAACCCTAATTTAATATGATTAACCCTAATAATATTTTTTCTAAAACCCTAATTATTTTATATAAATGTTAATTATGTTTCTTTATTTTTATTATTTGTTTATATTATCATTATCCATAGCTTTATATAAATCATGTAAATAATTTTAGATTATGTTTAAAACAATAAAAAACTTCTAATTTGATCTTATTAATATAATTTATTTTTTATAATATGTTTATTTAATTAAAATTAACCATTATTTTTATAACATGTATATAAAATTTAAATCTTTATAATAATTAGTATATAGTATTGAATTGCTTATTTTTATTCTTAAAATCTTAAAAATTAATTATTTATTAAAAATTGAACTTTTAATTTATTATTCATTATTATGCTAATTTCTTTATCTTATTCTTATTTATTTTATTATTACTAACCCCATTTATTTATATATTATATGATTTTTATTATTATTATTGTTACTAACCCAATTATTTATTATTATTTATTTGCTTATTTATTTTATTACTATTATTATGTAATTGTATCCAATATGTAATAGTTGTAGTAATTTTTAATATTTATATTTTAAATGCTATGGTTAGTAAAATAGGGAGTGTAAAACATGTTTGTATTTAAAAATTTGAATTTAGATCATTAACTTAAAGATAAATATTTGAACTTGTACACTCACACATGTAAATCGATCCTGGATCGCCATCTCACTTCTTAAGGGTTACCTCTCAAGTTGCCTAAACAAAAGGTCAAGTCCCTCAAATATAGGGGTGTCTTAAGCAAAGTCCCTTCATAAAAATCATCAAGTCCCTACAGTTTAAAAGATCAAGTCCCTTCGAGGTTGCCTACGGAATAATGATCTTGTCCCTTCGAATAAGTGATGATAGTCCCTACGAATTGCTAAAGACACCCCTCAAAGTTGCTTTCTATGACCATACGATGACCCTACGTTTGTCCCTTAACATCCAAGGTAATGACTACCTATTCCTTAATAATAGGGATAGTCTTACCACTTAAAAGATATTTAAGAACAGAAAAGATTTAAATTAGGGTAGGTTCCTCTTATGTACTTGCTCACCTTTTCAAACATTTCAAAAAAGCTTCACATTTTTCAAGCAATTTTCAAAACAAAGGCTTTATATATATCCGTACATGGATCATTATAAAGTATTTAAGAAAATTTCTAAACACACACTACATTTCTCAAAAACATTTTAAAGTGAGCTAAGTAACTAAGATCCCATGGATAACCATGGATGTAAAGGGTGCTAAGACCTTCCCTTTACATAACCTACCCCCCGAACCCAAAAATCTTTAAGTTCTTTCCTGTTCTTTTATGTCCTTTCCTTTGGATAAAATAAAAGTCGGTGGCGACTCTTGCTATCCGCAACATAACTAAAAGTCAGTTCTCCCACCTTGGCCTTTAGAAAAGTAGTGAGATAACCGGCTTTGGTGAAGATTGAAGTTGGTTGATACTCGATACTACGCTCATTGAGATTCTAAACTTGGAGGGTTTTGGTTGGCAAGTAAGTTGCCTACTGAACAACCACCCTTGTGAAGGATCAATGATATTGAGATCCCTTAGAACCTGGTTACTTTATAGGACAGGATGAACCAACTAAACTTCAGGGGAGGGTACTTACTTTTAAACCTCATGCAGGCCTTTAAACCTAGGGCAATTGTGTGACTTGTTTGTGTGTGCCACATGTTTGTGATTGAGCATAACATCACGACATCATCATGCATCATAAGCATAGCATTTTCACTAACCATTTCAAGGACCAAAGGATTTATCTTTGTTCTTTGTTGCAGGTCATGGCTTATGCTCGTAGGAACACTATGAGGATCAACTTTGTAGGCATACCTCCTAAGCTTAAAGAGTTGGTTTCTCAAGTGTCTGATAACTCCCAGTTCATCAAAAGACATGGTCACTTACTGGATTTAGTTACTTCAGGGTTCAAAGAAGACATGATGAGTGTTCTGTTTCAGTTCTTTGATCCTAAGCACCATTGCTTCACATTCCCCGACTATCAGCTGGTTCCTACAATGGAAGAGTTCTCCAAACTTCTGGGTATACCTATCCTTGATCAGAAACCATTCAAAGGTTTGGAAAGAGAGCTTAAACCAGAGGTTATTGCTGCAGCTCTACATCTGAAGAAGTCAGATATTGTTCTAGAAACGAGAAGCGGGGTTAAGGGTATTCTTGCTAAGGTGTTGATAGAGAAGGCTCAAGTGTTCTTGAAGGATATGAGCTATGATGCTTTTGAGGAGATCTTAGCCTTGTTGATCTATGGCTTAGTGTTGTTCCCCAATCCAGATCAGTTCATAGACGTTCACGCCATCAACATATTTCTGAGTCACAATCCAGTGCCTACATTGCTTGGAGACATTATGCACTCTCTTCATACTCGTACTACAAAGGCACGATGTGTTGCATACCTTTGCTATCTAGGTGGTTTATTTCTCACCTTCCTCGATCAGTAATGAAGAATGAACAAGGGCTCAGGTGGTCCAAGAGGATCATGTCACTCTCTCATTCAGATATCCATTGGTGCTCCAGATCTATGGAGAATGTTACTATCATTGACCATTGCGGGGAGTTTCCTAATGTGCCACTTCTAGGCATAAGAGGAGGCATTACTTACAACCCTTCCTTAGCTTTATGACAGTTTGGTTACGCTTGGAGTGATGGTCCTCATGACATGTTGATTCAGGGTATTGTGTTTGACTACGACAACGATCTGCAAGGTTACCGTCAAAGGTTTATACGAGCATGGGGAAAAGTGAACAAGGTTAACAACAAGACTTTGGAGCCTAAGTACACCATTCCTATGGAAGCTTACCTCAGATGGGTGCGATCTCGTGCTCAGACTCTTATGATGCCATATCCTGCCATCCTGCCAGTTACTATGGAGCCTGTTGCTGAAGGGGATACTTCTTATACCATCCTTCACCCAGACATGCCCACTGACATGGAAGACTTACAGAGATCTTGGATTCAGTTGAAGGAGCAAAGGGATACTTTCGAGGCTCATTACAAAGCAAGCCAAGAAAGAATCCTGGAGCTAACAAAGCAACTTCACGAGGAACGGAATCTCAATTCATACCTCAACACAAAGAGGAAACGTCCATGGGAGACTTAAAACCCCATCCTTTGTATTTATTTCATTTCATTTTTGTAAGCCCAAGGGGCAAACAAATTTATTACTAATAAAAGTTTACCTTCTTGATTGTTTAAGCAAATTTAAATCTTGCGGTCCTTGAAAACATTGCATATACATTCACATATCATATCATTGCATCACAGGTTTCTTATGTACAGGTTTCTTATCTTCTCGCTGTTTATTTCAGCAATGGCTCTTGAACAAATAGTCAAAGATCTCCAGGCACAAAATGCACAGTTCCAAGAGCTGATCCTGAACTTGTCCAAAGGGCAAGATGAATTGAAGACACTGCTGGCCAAGAAGACTAAGAAGACTAGAAGATCAGGAGGCCTGATCAACATGGGAAGAAGGTTCAGAGGTCCTGTCAAGAACAAAGAACAGGTTGAAGATTATGAGTCTGAAGAGTCTGAGAAAGAGGGAGGCAGTCTCCATAATACAATGGGGGACTCTGATTCTGAAGCTAACTACTATCATGAGCCTAATGAAGATAAGTTCAAGATGCTGGTGGATAGAATGGATGCTATGGAATTACAAAAGTCTTATGGGCTGGATTTTGAAGACTTGAGTTTGATATCTGGGGTGGTTATACCCATTAGTTTCAAGGTTCCTACTTTCGTAGTTTATGATGGTGTCTCTTGTCCCAAGCTACATCTGAGGTCTTATGTCCGGAGAATCCAACACCATACTGCTGATAAGAAGGTGTGGATCCATTTCTTCAAAGAGAGCTTATATGGAGCTCAATTGGAATGGTACTATCAGTTGGAGAGTGTCAACATCCGTGATTGGAATGATCTTGCTGAGGCTTTTTACAAGCAATATCAATACAATGCTGATCTAGCCCCAACCCGCATGCAACTACAAAGCATGTCTATGGGTGCTAAAGAAAATTTCAAGGAGTATGCCCAGAAGTGGAGAGACTTAGCTGGAAGAGTGCAACCCCCTTTAACTGACAGGGAGTTAGTTGATATGTTCATGTGTACATTGAATGGTCCCTTTTACATTCATCTCATTGGAAGCTCATCATCTGGCTTCGCTGAGTTGATAATGACAGGAGAGCGCGTAGAAAGTGGAATAAGGAGTGGCAAGATCCAAGTGGGTGCTTCTTCATCCAGTACTACAAAGAAGCCCCCCAGTGGGAAGAAAGAGGCAAATGCTGTTTATGGTCAACCTGATCGTAATAGGAGGCATCAGTCTATGAGTGCAGTTCATATCTCCAATCCAACTCCTGCAACAACAGAGCCACCCCAGGGCAATCAACAGAGGACTAGAAGGCAGTTCACTAAGATCAACATGTCACTGGCCCAAGCCTTGCAACACTTGTTGAAGGGTGAACTTATCACTTTGAGGGACCCTCCTCAAAATCCCAATGTTACCTCTCCCAGGTACAATCCTAATGCACGATGTGCATATCATTCAAATTGTCAGGGACATGATACCAATAGTTGCTGGGTATTGAAGAATAAGATTCAAGATATGATTGATGCTGGAGAGATTGAGTTTGACCCTCCGGGTACTCCAAATGTGATTACTGCTCCCATGCCAAATCATGAGAAGACCGTTAATGCCATTGATGAAGATTCACATATTTCCTCAGTTGCAGATTTAAATACACCATTGTCTGTTATTAAGAAGAAGTTGGTACAAGCTGGGTTCTTTCCAGGTTGTCGTGAAGATTGTGTCTATTGTGCCTATAAGCCAGATAGTTGCTGGAGGTTGAAGGATGGAATTCAACGCCTCATGAATAATTACACCATAGTGTTTGAGAGGGCCCCACCTTCTGTGGAGAGTATGGTTGATCATATAACTAAAGGTGCGAAGGTTGAAGAGGTGGATATGGTTGATAAAGTGCCGGTAAGGATTACTTCCAAGGGTCCTGTCAAAATAACTCATAAGGGTCCAATTAAGATTACTGTTGAAGGCCCTGCGAAGATTGTTGCTGAGGCTAGAGTGGCTCCTATGATCATCACCAATCATGGTCCTATTCCATATACTTCTGATAAAGTTGTGCCTTGGCATTATGGGTCCGATGTTTATATTCATGGTGTTAAGCAGGAACCTTTAGCTGAGACACTTGTTGCTGATGAAAACCTTGATGTTGACAATATTGCTGGATCTAGTAAGATCACACGAAGCGGAAGAGTTTTCTCTCCTCCAATTACCTCCAAGAATACAGTTAATCCAGCAACTACCTCCACTACTGATGCTCGGGGCAAAGGTCCTGTTATTGAACCCCTACCAACTGATGTGCCAACTGCTGATGATCTTTCTAAGCAAATGGAAGAAGTATTGAAGATCATTCGGAAGAGTGATTATGACATTGTTGATCAATCGGGGCATACTCCCTCCAAGATTTCTATGTTGTATTTGTTGTTGTGTTATGAGGCTCATGCCAAGGCCTTGATTAAATTTCTGAAGACTGCTCACGTGCCTAATGAGATTTCTGTAGATCAGTTTGAAAATTGTGTTGCACACTTGACCTATGATAATGGGTTAGGTTTCTCCGATGCTGATTTGACTCCTGCCAAGAGGGATCATAATAGGGTTCTACATATCTCTATTGAATGCAGGGGCACTACCCTGTCACATGTATTAATAGACAATGGTTCCTCTCTGAATGTGTTGCCCAAAGAAGTTCTGAATAAGCTTAGTCCTGAAGATGTTGTGTTAAAGCCCAGTAATATAGTGGTGAAAGCTTTTGATGGCTTGAGAAGAGTGGTGCATGGAGAAATTGATCTCCCAATCAAAGTAGGTTCTCAGGTCTTCAATGCTACCATTTATGTCATGGATATTCGTCCGTCGTATTCTTGTTTGCTTGGGTGTCCCTGGATCCATGGGGCAGGTGCTGTAACCTCCACTTTACATCAGAAGCTGAGATATCCAGTAGAAGGGAAAGTTGTCACTGTTTACGGAGAGGAAGGATACATAATTAGCCATGTGAACACCTTTAAATATCTTGAAGTGGAAGGTGAATATGTTGAAACTCCGTGTCAGACATTTGAAGTGGTTCCTTGGATTGTTAATAATTATGAAGCTCCTCCTGTTGTCAAGAAAGTTCCTGTGGTCACCAGAATACCTCCTACAATGGCTTCCCTTAAAGATGCTAGAGCTGTGGTGGATGAAGGTGGTTGTACTATTTGGGGTCAGCTTCCTGACATTCCTTACAAGTCTGACAAATTTGGTTTGGGTTTCACTGCAGAGTCCCAGAAGGCTGTTCGTCGTGCTCGTGCTGTTCGTATCACCAATCAGGGGATTATGAAAGATCAGATCAATGTTGTGGGTGACTATGATGAAGACTACAACTTGGATGCTTGGATTTTTCCTACTGTGGGTGCTGGGCTCAATAATTGGAAGGCTGAAGATGTTCTTCCTATCTCCTTTAGTCAGGAGTAAATACTATTACTGTGTTGTTGATTTTAGAGTTTGTAATTTTTGAACAATTAAACTCTTAAGCCTTGTGCCTTACCCGGGGCACAATGGCGTGCTTGTTACGGGATGTCATTTCATTTGCATACTTCATTCAATAAAAATCAGTGGACGTTTCGTTTTCGTAAATATTGTGTTCCTTGTCTTTCTTTTCTTTTATTTTTATTTTATCAGCTATGTGTTCTTACACACACCCACATCACTAAAATGCAGATCCTTATCCACTCCGGATCCTGTTGATAACAGTTCTATTATTGTCAATTATAATTTTGAGAATCCGATCTATCAAGCTGAAGACGGAAATGAGGACGATTGTGAAGTACCTGTACAGCTTGCTAGGTTGTTACAACAAGAAGAGAAAGCTATACAGCCACATGAAGAGCCAGTCGAAGTTGTGAATCTGGGAACTGAAGAAAACAGGAAAGAGGTCAAGATAGGGGATGAATTAGAGGATAGTGTCAAGAGCAGATTGATTCAGATGTTACATGACTATGTGGAGATCTTTTCTTGGTCCTATGAAGATATGCCAGATTTGGATACAGACATTGTGGTTCACCGTTTACCAGTGAAAGAAGATTGTCGTCCAAAGAAGCAGAAAGTTCGTCGCATGCGTCCTGAAATGTCAGAGAAGATTAAAGCAGAGTGTAAACACCCCAAATTTGCCCTCACCCATTCACACCATGGCTTGTGATCATCTCATATGCATAAACACAATCATATCATTTCATATCTCATTTTTATTCACTGCATAGTTTCTAAGGCATCTGCACCTAGGGTTTGTGATCTGAGCAATCCCAAAGCTTCTTGAGCCATTCCAAAGGCAACCAATCAACTCAAAGTGGTCCATGTGTGTTCTTATATCATATTTCATCTCCTCAAAGTCAAAATGCAGAGGAATCACAAGAACTAGGGTTTTGAGTGGATGCAGAGCCAGGATGAACTGCATAGTTGACTGAAAATTAGGGTTTTGGTTTCAGAGGCCATAACTCCAAATTTTTTGGTCATTCTTGTTTCCATTGATCTCTATATGGTATAGGGAGTATGCATATCAATTTTCATGAAGAAATTCCATGGGGAAGTCATCTGATCAAGAGTTGACTTTTCAGACAAGTCAGTGTAAAATCAGGGCATCTGAGGCCCCCAATGACCTAACCAATGGGTGATCTTCATCATTTTGAGTGTATATGATCTTTATTTGATCATGGAAGAAGATTGAAGTTCATAAAATCAAGAATTTAGGGTTTTTGCAAATGTTGACTTTTTGGGCATAATTGACATTTCAAGAATGCATCATTTTTAGGTCAATTTTTAAGCTTTGATTCTTGGTCCAAAAAGGCTTCAAATGGAAAAACTTTGGTCATGAAAGTTGTAGATCTCATCTTTCCCTTTTCAAAAAGTACAAGAACATGATCAAATTCTTTTTGGATCAAAAGTTATGGTATGGCAAAGTTAGCAAAAATCATTGATTTTCAAGTTATGCACCAAAGGCAAAAATTGCAAATTCTCCTTCCAAGGCCAATTCAGTCACCATATGGGCTTCTAATGCACTTAACATGATCATGTAACTTCTAAAAATCAGATTTGAACTAAGATTGCCCATGGTTTCATGCTTGGTTAGACAAAGAATCACATGTGAACCAAAATGTCACAACTTGCAAAAACTCATGATCATGCTTTACCAACTTGCTGCCTTGAATGCTGGACCAAGCCTAGCCTTTCCCTTCACTTTGCTGCGCCAGAACCAGCCCATGTCCTTGCCTAGCACTTCACCATACCTCTCTTACACATAAAGTGGATTTTGAGCAAAAGTAAACTTACCAATCACTATAGGCCAGGTCACATCATCTGACCTATAGGATTATAATACAATATCCCTTGGCAAGCAAAAGATATGAGAAGGCAAGGCTGAAACACATTCATTCACCACATACACAAAAACTCACCATTTTGCATAAGCTTTCGAATTTCTCTACACAGCCTGCAAACACTCAAACCTTTTCCTCCATTCAACTCACCCTGCCTCATAGATCACAAACCACCCAAAGCACAAGCCTGAAACAGCCTGAACACTCCATAACCATTCTTCACCTCAGCCTGCATTTTCTATCGAATCTCTCTCCACAAGCCACAAACAGCCAAACAAACCTTGCAAAGCTTCTCCATACATCATTTGGACCTCAAACAATCACTCACCATGGCCTGAAACCTCCAGAAACACCATTGCCATTTTTGATCAAGCTGAAGCAGTTCCTTTCGAATCTCATTATCCAGCCAACTTAAACTCCATTTGAGCATTCAAACATCTTCTGGGGATCAAGTGGAGTGGATTGCACAAGGAGAGGTGGCCAGAAAGTTCCTAAACTGAAAGCTTCGAATCTCAGGTAGCTCGAAATTTATTTTTCCAGAAATGATTTTTCTTGTTACAAACTTGTTCTTCATGTCTTGCTGATCATTCTGGTACCTTTGGTTTTGAAAATGGTTGTGATTTGAGCATTTAATCTGTTTCTGAAGCTTGCGTGACCTAAAACTTTTTCTCTTCGATTCAGTTGATTTAGGAAATATAAATTTGTTTTGAGAGAGGGGTTTGGTTCGTGAGGATGTGAGGATCATTCCCATGGCTTTAGATTTCATTTTAGTAACCTAGGGAAGGATTTGAAAGTTTTCAGGGGAGAAGGTCACCGGAGAAGACGACCGGAGCTCGTCTCCGGTGACCTGAAAGTGATTAGTCATTAATTTAGGGTTAGGGCAAAGTTTGAATTGAGACCCTTGGATCTGGCTTCCCGCGCGCGTGTGTGTGGTCTAGATTGCATCATTAATTCATAATCAGGATTAATTAAATTAATTAATTGAGTTTTAGAAGTTTGAATGTGAGCCTTAGATCTGCGCGCCAAGTCAATGGTCCTTTCCCCAGAATCAATATCATCCTTCCATTCTGTTTACTTTTTATTTTATTTAATTTTATTCATTTTTCTTTCAATTAACTTGCATAATTATTTTAAAATAGCAAAAAATTCATAAAAATTATGAAACTTTTTCCTTAAAGTTTTAATAATTTTTATGACCCAAAAATATTTATATTTTATTTTTTATCATTTAAAAAAGTATTTTTAAATATTTAAAAGATTATTTTTAATTGATTAATGGGAATTAATTAATTAAAAATACTTTTAGGTATTTAAAAATTACAAAAAAATTCATGAAATGTTCTAAGACATTTAGAAACATTGTCCAACCTTCAAACCAAATTTCTTTTTTGATCTTGATGCATTTTAAGAATTTTTCATTGAATTAAATCATTTTTTATGCATTATTTTGATCACATGTTTGAAAATTCATTTCTGCCTTTTGGAGAAGGTTGAGACATTGATTCTTCTTGCATTGTTTTGTGTTTAGCATGTATTTTCAAGGATAGAAAGGCCATGAATTGTTCTTGCATTTTCAAATTGTTTGGCATTTGTTTTGTTAAGAACCCTAAAAAACCCTAATAACTTGTAAAATTCATATCTTGAGTTTGGTTGAGAGTTGAGAGCTCCCCTTTGGGCAGTGGTTCATCATAGGCCTAGGGTTTCTTTGGGTGCCATTTTCCATTTTTTATCATGAGGTTTGCTTCTGTTTTGGGTTTTTGTTTGATGTTTGATCCATGAACCCTAATTTGGGCTTTCTTTTGCATCCCTCTTGCATTTCCTTGCATAACATGACTTGTCTTTGCATTTTGTGCATTCTTGTGATTCATTTGACATCTTAAGACATATAGGAAGCATCTTTGATCATTGCATCTCATATTTGCCATGTCATTTGTATTGTATGATTCATAACTTTTCATGTGTATCCATGCTTCTAAGCTTGTATCATTTGCATTCATGATCTTATATGAACATCCCCATTGTCTTGCCTCATGTTTGCAGCACCTCATAACATCATAATCATCATCAACATGCTTCTGGTTTTGCTAAGCATCATATCATTTCATCTCATCTTGCATTGCATTGCATTTTCTTTCTAACATTTCAGGTGGTAAGTAAACTTGAGAAGTGAATTTGCCTTCACTTCTCATAACTTTTCTTTTCATCTCTCTTGCATCCATTGCTGCATTTCTATTTGTGTATGAGTTTGAGCTTGCTCATTCTTCTTCTTCCTACTTTCTTTCTTCAAGTAACTTGACTTCTTGAATGAAGCAAGTCACTTTGCTTCTCTTGATCCTGTTCATCTGCTTCCTGGTGGTTCCTTTGAAGATTGTTCTTGGAAACCTCACAAACCTTAGGATCAACCAAGCATGACAATGAATTAGGGTTTTGATTAGTATCCCCTCTTAGTTTTACCTTTGTGTCTCTCTTTGAGTCCTCTCTTCTCACCTCATAATCAGGGACTAAACCCTAAAGGCTTTAAGACTTTGTGATTAAGCTTATGCCTGCATCCTTCTCTTAGGATGGAGTGTATAACTTTAATCCTAAGTCTTGAACCCTTTATGTGTTTAAATCTCTTAATTAATCCATCTAATAATTATCAAGACATTACACTTGTAACTTGGGCCTTGCATTAGGGTTCTAATTCTTCCTTAAGTGGTTAAGAAGGACTAACCCTAGTGTTAATGGACAAGTCCCCCTCAAGTTGTCTTACAAATCATAAAATTCACTTCATCATCATATCATTAATCTAAAATCCACTTAATAAAGGCTTGTTTTGTCATGGGTTTAATCCCTAATCATGGATTAAGTTGAGGAGTCTTCCTCAGCTTAAGCACTCTCATCTATCATCCTTCTTTTAGGATGGTATAATGGGTCTGTTTAATCCTTGATTATGGCTTAACCTCATTACCTAACACTAAACAAAAAAACACAAAAACATCTAAATAATCACAAGTAGGTTAATGATCTTAATCCTACATCAGAAGGGTGATTAAGTGTGAGAATCTGACTTCACACTTAAGGTATTCTCATTACCCCTAATCAGAGGGAAGATGTGATGAGTTTACTAACCCATTGGTTTAGACTTAAGCTCATTATCCTATGACAAATTCCAAAAGCAATAAAAGACTGAAAACTCAAAAACAAACAATAATCGTCTCCTTCGGGATTCTTTTCTCATCATCTTCACTCACAATCGAGAACTTGCTTCTTCCGTCTAATGCAAGACAGTTAGCATCTGTGCCAGACAGATCATACACTTGAGCATAGGCAAGCAAGCAGTTCACAAGTCAATTCACCTTTCAGTCTCTTTGGGTCGAACTACGGTGTTCTGACTTCCTCATTGCACGAGAGGATACGTAGGCATAACTTAACGGTTATCGAACAAAAGTCTCTGTCCATTCCCCCTCTTTCCAGCTTCATTCTTTTAGCCTCATGATCATGAGCATCTCATCTTTGTTCCTACACTGACACTGTATATATCACACTTCACACTTCTCTCACACTGACACCTGTACATTCTTTTCCAGCTATTTACACACAGATTGCACTGACACTACCCCTTTAAAACACAAATCTTTTAAGCGTGGATCCCGTCGAGTACGGCGGACAGTCTGGGTGCTAATACCTTCCCAGGTTGTAACCAACCCCCTTTCTCAGTCTCTCTGGTTCGCAACCGTCTTATCCATCCTTTTCTAGGTCTATGCAGCATTGCCTTTCCTCCGGGATAAAAATGCCTAGCTGGCGACTCTATTCATCTCCAGTGAGTTCACGGCTGTGTGTTCTCATTGTCCCTCTCGCCGACCGTTCGCGCTTGTACCTGGATGCAAATCTTCGGGAGCGACAGCTTGGCGACTCTGCTGGGGATCCTTATACTGCAACCAGGGCTTCTGGTTCTTTTTGTGGGTTCCTCCTAGCGCTTGATTGATTTGTGTTTACTGGGGTGTTATGTGCTATATGTGCTTGTATATCTGTTTTGTTTATTGCTTTATGTACAGTTGATTTATTACTTTCTTTATAGCTTTATATTTTTCATACTGTCATACTGTGCTGGCTGGATCTGGTTTTTGTTTTGGTGGGTGGGGCTCTATTGAGAGTTAAGGTCCTATACCTGGGACCTGAGTGACACCTAGGCTAGAGTGAATCATATTCTTTCCCATTCCATTTCGGTCTGGTGCGGGAATATGAAACACGGTTCAGATATGGGTTTCTTCTTGAGAACCCTGTGTTGCAGATTTCCTGCAATGCTAGGGCTATCTGGGAAGCCTGCTAAGTCTGGATGACCTTTTAGTATTGACCTTCAGAAACTGAGGTGAATTAGAGGAGGAATTGTTATGGTTATTGTAAACACTGTACCTCCGGGTTAGAAGTGTTTACACTTCTCATAACTGATCCAAGTCTAAGGATCCTTGTTTTAGATCACCACCTGTGAGGGGGTTGGGCTGTTTACAGGTTTGCAGGTACCTTGACCTCAGAATACCCTGTTACTTTGACTTTGTTAAGAATGCTCCATGTTGGATAGTTCTTGTGATTCTAAAACCCTGGACTTGTGGCTCTTTATTTGAGTCCCCCACCCTGGTTACTGGATTTATAGACCTCCACCTGGATTTCTTGAACACACATGGATCTATACCAAGGCAGTTAATCAGATCCAGCTCAGTCACAAACCCTTGCATATCATTTGCATACATACCCATTGCATCATATTAACATTTGCTTATTTGTGTTTCAGGGTATCCACCTTCATCTCTGGTTTTGGTTTTGACCCCATCTGCATTATTGACCTATCTCCACCAGCACTTGCTTCAGCTTGTCAACCATATACTTCAGTTACTTGCACTAGCCAGCCAGTGGTTCATTCCTTCAGCATTGTCATCAGCACTCTACTCAGTCTTCAGCATCATGGCTCCAAAGAAAAGCAACATCACTTATCATTTCTTCCAACCAGACTTATCAGACATCAGGAGGATCCAAACCCTGATCACTCCAAATCACATATCCCTGTTCAGAGAGAATTATGGAGACATACTTGACTTGGTTGTGGATATGGACCCATCCCAGAGGAGCCTCATCCACACCTGTATTCAGTTTTATGACCCCCCATTGAGATGTTTCACCTTTCAAGACTTTCAGTTGGGGCCTCTTCTGGAAGAATACTCATCATTGACTGGTCTGCCCATCAAAAGAGAAATCCCTTTTAACCCTGAAATGGTCTTTCCCAACAATGGAGA
Source organism: Lathyrus aphaca (assembly GCA_963966055.1). Taxonomy (NCBI): domain Eukaryota; kingdom Viridiplantae; phylum Streptophyta; class Magnoliopsida; order Fabales; family Fabaceae; genus Lathyrus; species Lathyrus aphaca. The sequence continues at coordinate 327,521,604 of OZ014520.1, read as the reverse complement.
GATAGCAAAAGCTTTGTATCTGGAACCTGCTTTGATTGAGCAACACATGACCTCTAAAGCTGGGATCCCTGGATTTCATCTGGACTTCCTGATTTCTCAAGCTAGTATGAAGGCCTCCCTGGGGGAGTGGAAAGCTGTTTGTGCTCTGTTGGCCTTAAGTGTGTATGGAATTGTATTGTTTGCAGATGAGCCTCGATTCATTAGCAAAAATGCAATCCATTTGTTCATCCTGAAGAACCCAGTGCCAACTTTACTGGGTGATCTCTATTACTCAGTCCATCAGAGAAATGAGAAGCAGAGGGGAAGATTAGTGAGGATTTGTGCTCCATTATTCCATGCTTGGCTTCTCAGGCATCTACCCAGGACAGATGCATTTCTCAACCCTCATCAGCAAAGCAACTGGGCCAAAAGGCTCACTACTCTCACTTCAGCAGACATCAGATGGTGTACTCAAAGCACCAAGGGCAGAGATATAATCACAAGCTGTGGGCACTTTCCCAATGTGCCTTTGATAGGAGTTAAGGGAAGTATCAACTACAACCCTCTGCTGTTCAGGAGACAATTGGGCTATGCACTGGTCCACACTCCTAGAGTACAGGATTTGGTTGAGACCCTCTACTGTGAGAACAAGGTTAGTCTGGAAACTGTTAGGCAGGCTGCTTGGGCCTGGGATCATGTTCAAACCAAGGGAATCACCATTCTGGGGAAGTGCAATAATGTGGCATCAGTCCAATATTATGAGTGGTCCCATGCTAGGGCCCAATTCTCTGGAATGCCCTTCACCATAGAAGACATGCCTGAGTCATCTTCAGCACCACCCCCTGCCACTATCAGTTTGGAGGAGTTTGAGAGCTTGAAGGAAAGAAATGAGAAGCTAACCCAAGCCTTGCAGAAGACCCTCCGGGAGAGGAGTGAAGGTGTGAGGGAGATTGAGAGACTGGAGAAGTTAAGGGTGGAACACTTGACCAAGATTGAGAAGTCTGGAGATTATATCAATAAGTCTAAAGCTGGTGAACAGATTCTGAAGAATGCTTGTAAAGAAGCCCAGTTCCAAAGAGCAAGAACAGACTTGTATTTGAAAGAAAGTCAGGCCAGGTGGGTCCGGATCACTGAGGCCCGTACTCTAGAAGACAAGAGAGTTCAAGACAAGATGGAGCAGATAGAAAAGGCCCTGGCAGCAGCCCAGGAGGAAATATCAGAGTTGAAAATCAAAGCAGGAGTGAAGAGGTCTAAGGACCAAAGTCAGAACAAGAAATTGACTGCAGCTGTTGCAACAAGAAACCTTCTCATCAGAGGTCTCACGGAGCATCCGGCTGATCCTGTGACCGAAGCACTTCTTAAGGAAGTTCGTGAGGATGAGTTTGGCCTTGGAGTTTGATCATTTGTTTGTTGCTATTCCTGTTCCATGTACTTTTGCTTTTTGTGATGTATTTTGACCCCTTTGAGGGCTTGTGTTGTAAAATGAACAAATTGTATTATTTCACCTTTGTAATATATTTGTGATTGGTCTCTATCTGGGTTCACATCAAAAGCAACTTCAACAGCGGCATCTTCAAGGGTCTGGAAGGGTCAAAACTGAAGGCCAAACCGGATACCTTGAGAACAAATAAGCATAACTGCATTGCATGCTAACCCTTTTGTTTGTTTTGTAGGTTTTTGTTTTGTTGTTGCTAACCTCTGTTGTGATATTCAGGAATTATTGCTCGCCGCCGGGTATTTCCTCTCAACAGGCCACACAGGTACCCAACTAGAAACAACCTTCCGGGAATTCAGATGGATCAGATGCAACAAGACCTTACGGAGGTCAGAAATCAGATGGCAAATGAAAGGTTAGAGATGAGAATGCAGATGACGCAGTTCATGGAAGTTATGAACAACATGGCCCAGAGCCAGGAGAGACTGAGGGCCATGGTGGAGAGGCAAAATCAAGAGGAGCCTCATGTAGGAACTGCAGGCACCAGTAACAATGAAAGGGTGCAACCCCATATTAATCCCCCTGTGTTTGGCCCACATCTACATCCTGAGATTAATATTCCTGCAAACATTCAAGGAACAGCTACTGCAGCCAGGGTACTCCAAGAAGATCCTCAGGAGGACCAATTTACAGTAATGGGTGCTGGAGAGGAAACTTATGACAGGAGATTGGATGAAATAGCTGAGAAGTTGAGATCACTGGAGTCTCAAAATTCTTTGGGCTTCGACGTCATGGACATGGGTTTGGTAGAAGGGGTCAGGATCCCCCATAAGTTCAAGCCTCCTTGTTTCGAAAAGTATAATGGGACTTCATGCCCCCGGACTCATTTGCAATCATTTCTGGGAAGGCTGAAGGCCTATACAATGGATGAAAAACTTTGGATGTTCTACTTCGAAGATAGCTTGACTGGAGCTTCTAGGGAATGGTATTCCCATCTGACAAGAGCAACTATAAGATGCTGGAAGGACCTGGCAGAGGCCTTCATCCGACAGTATCAATACAACTTAGACATGGCACCCAACAGGACTCTCCTAATGGGAATGTCACAGTCGTCAAGGGAAAGTTTCCGAGAGTATGCCCAAAGGTGGAGGCAACTGGCTGCTGCCGTTCAACCACCAATGTCTGAGAGAGAAATGGCAGACATGTTTATGAACACTCTTCAGGGAACCTATATTGACAGGTTAGCTGCTTTCTCTTCCACTAGCTTTGCGGATGTTGTTATAGCTGGGGAGAGAATTGAAAGCCTGTTAAAAATGGGTAAGATCTCAGATAACGGTGCAAGCTCGTCCAGTAGTACAAGAAAGCCTTTCGCAGGCCCGAGAAGAACTGGCGAGACCAATGCCATTCACACCAACAGGGGTAGGCCCCAATATGCTCAGAGGTCAATAGCAGCAGTCACCATCCCTGCTCCAGCTCATCCTCAGCCAGTCTATCAACCTCCTCAACAAAACTTCCAACAACAACCTCAATATCATCAGAATCAATATCCTCCAAGAAACTACAACAGCAACAACACCAACAACAACAATCAACAGAGGCCATTCCAACAAAGACCATCCCAAGCTAACCGAGTGATCGACCCGATCCCAATGCCGTATGCTGCCTTGCTGCCACAACTTCTGAAACTCAACCTGGTTGAGCTAAGAACGTTGGCACCTCCGGATCCCAACAGTCTACCAAGGAACTATGACTCCAATGCTAGGTGTGCCTTTCATTCCAACGCACCTGGTCACAGTACAGAAAAATGCAGGGCTCTGCATATGAAGGTACAAGACTTGGTAGACTCCAAGGCTCTGAACTTTGCACCTCCGCCCAATGTCAATAAAAACCCAATGCCAAACCATGGTGGTCCTCGAATTAATGCTATTGAAGAAGACCAACCATCTTATTTGATAACTAGTGTGGATCAGATCAGGACACCATTGGTGGAAATCAAAGCTCAACTCCGTGAAAACCAAATATTTCCGGGGTGTGAACTAGGGTGTCCCTATTGCAATATTTCATGGAATGGGTGTTAGGACCTGAGAAATGGCATTGACAGCCTTATTCAGAGTGGCTTGCTACAGATCACTACATCATTTCCGGCAAATCAAGCAACTTCATCAACAACGGTTTCAGACCCTCCTACAAATACAGCAACTATTGTTCCCGACAATTCATCAGCAGCATCAACAAGTACTCCATCTGTCCTACCAAATGATCAGTTTTCAACAGTTCCTCCTGCTACAACTTCAGCTTCATTCCATTTCGAACCTCCATCAACAACAACAACAGTCCTTCCAACAGTACCTCCTACAACACCAGCAATCAATCATGAAGATGTCTCTACTGTTACCATATTCTACGATCCTGAAAATAACTCCGCTTACCATTCAGAAGGTGCTGCTCCCACCAGAGCACCAGTCACAATCTTTTATGATCCACAAACAATTACAGTCCCTTCAGCAGCAGCAATCAGTCCAGTCACTGTCACGGTGCCTGGACCAGTACCATATGAAAGCAATAGGGCCATCCCTTGGCACTATGGCTCTGACGTATACTGCGAAGGAAAAAGAATCACTCTTGAAACATCAACACCTGCACCACAAGTAGATAATGTGGGGGGAGGCGGAGGCTTCACTCGAAGCGGACGTCTCTTTGCTTCACAAAGACCTACTGCCGAAGCAGAAGCTGCTGCCAAGGCAAAAGGAAAAGGCCCGGTGCAGGAAGATTCAGCTGCCAAAGAAACCCTGAAGACTCCATTCGATCAGGAAGTTGATGAGTTTATGCGAATCATCAAAAAGAGTGACTACAAAATTGTGGATCAGCTTCACCAGACGCCATCCAAAATCTCTATCCTCTCACTGCTTATGTGCTCCGAAGCCCATCGGAATGCACTACTTAAAGTCTTGCACGCAGCTTACGTGCCTGAGGAGATTACTGTCAACCAATTGGAAGCCGTGGTTGGAAATGTTACTGCCAGCAATGGGCTAGGGTTTACCAATTCTGACTTGACAGCGGATGGCCGCAACCACAACAAAGCCTTGCACATAACCATGGAATGCAAAGGAGCTGTCCTTTCTCATGTGCTGGTGGACACAGGTTCCTCCCTGAATGTCTTACCGAAGAAGGCTCTGGTGAAGCTTGAATATGATGGATTGGCATTGAGACCCAGCAACCTGGTGGTAAGAGCCTTTGATGGTTCTAAGAGGTCGGTTCTGGGAGAGATTGAGCTGCCTGTGACAATTGGCCCGCAGACCTTTAAAACTATCTTTTATGTGATGGACATTCAGCCCGCCTACAGCTGTTTGTTGGGTAGACCCTGGATTCACGCCGCCGGCGCAATAACGTCTACCCTTCACCAAAAGTTAAAATTTGAGTGGGAAGGTCAAGTTGTCACAATCTGTGGGGAAGAGGATATCTTTGTTAGCCATCTGGCTACTTACAAATACATTGAGATGGATGGAGAGATCCATGAAACAATGAGCCAAGGTTTTGAGGCCTTGAACGTCAATGAAGCATCTGCTGTGTCAGGTATCTCCATGTCGTCTTATCAACAAGCCCGGAAGGTTGTTGAGGAAGGAACTGCCCTAGGCTGGGGCAAAGTTTTAGCTGTGGAGGAGAAGAAGGACAAATTTGGGTTGGGTTACAGACCAACTCAACATCAAGCAAAGGCTGCTGCAGAGCCTGGTTTTGTCAGTGGGGGGATGCTTACCCCCGATGCTATCAACTGTCTGGAAGACGAGCTGGAAGAGGAGCGCAATCTGGAGAATTGGATTCGTCCAAAGATCCCGGGGGGCAGTGTCTCGAACTGGTCTTCCCAGGAAATTATAAGAGTTACTCACGCAGAGTAATTATTATTTCCTGTTTTTTTTTATAAGCATGCATCAAAGTCTTGCATCTTGCCCAAGATGACAAGACTCATTTTGTAATCAGGGCCATCTGTACTTTTGTGCAAACAAGATCAAATTAATGAAATATCAGACATCTTTTTGCAAACGAGTCTTTTTCTTTTATGCTCACTGTTTTTTCCATTTTTCTTTTTGTACAAAAATAAATGGCGGTGTTTTCAAAATGATAACTTCATTTCACCTTTTTCTAAAGCAAGATTAAAATCAATCACTAAAATGAACAAACTTAACCCTTGCAGAGAGTGCCTTCCTGACAGCACCGACAACAGCACGGCTATGACATCGTATGACTTTGACAATCCGATCAATCAAGCTGATGAAGGGGTTGATGAAGAATATGAGCTTCCTGAAGAGCAAGCCAGGTTGTTGAGACAAGAGGAAAAGGTCATTACCCCTCACCAGGAGGAGGTTGAAGTGATTAATCTTGGTACTGACGAAGACGTGAAAGAGGTTAAAATCGGGGCCTGCCTGCAAGACTCAGTGAAGAGACAACTGATAGATCTGCTTCAAGAGTATGTTGATGTGTTTGCTTGGTCGTATCAAGATATGCCAGGGTTGGATACCGACATTGTTGTGCATAAGCTGCCTTTGAGGGAAGAATGCCCACCAGTTAAACAGAAGCTGCGCCGAACTCGCCCAGACATGGCTATGAAAATCAAGGAAGAGGTACAAAAGCAATGGGACGCCGGGTTCCTTGCTGTGACTAGCTACCCGCCGTGGGTTGCTAACATAGTACCTGTGCCTAAGAAAGACGGCAAAGTAAGAATGTGTGTTGATTACCGGGATCTGAACAGAGCCAGCCCGAAGGATGACTTCCCATTACCTCACATTGATGTATTGGTGGATAACACGGCTCAGTTTTCGGTATTCTCCTTCATGGACGGATTTTCAGGATATAATCAGATCAAGATGTCACCTGAAGACATGGAGAAGACAACATTCATCACACCTTGGGGCACGTTCTGTTACAAAGTGATGCCATTTGGACTGAAGAATGCTGGTGCCACATATCAACGGGCTATGGTGACATTGTTCCACGATATGATCCACAAAGAAATAGAATGTTACGTGGATGATATGATCGCCAAGTCCCTTACAGAGGAAGATCACCTGGTGAATCTGCTGAAGTTGTTCAAGCGTCTGAGGAAGTACCAATTGAAGCTGAACCCCAACAAATGCACATTCGGGGTGCGATCTGGTAAGCTGCTGGGCTTTATTGTAAGTGAGAAGGGGATTGAGGTTGACCCAGATAAAGTCAAAGCTATTCAAGAGATGCCTGCACCGAAAACTGAGAAAGAGGTTCGAGGGTTCTTAGGACGATTGAACTACATTTCCCGGTTCATATCCCACCTTACGGCGACCTGTAATCCCTTGTTCAAGCTGTTAAGGAAGGAACAAACAGTCAGGTGGAACGAAGATTGCCAGAAGGCTTTTGACGAGATCAAGGAGTATTTACAAGAACCTCCAATCCTCATGCCGCCAGTTGAAGGAAGACCTCTGATTATGTACTTGACAGTGCTAGAAGAGTCAATGGGGTGTGTACTAGGTCAGCATGACGAGTCTGGTCGAAAAGAGTATGCAATATACTACCTGAGCAAAAAGTTTACCGACTGTGAACAGCGTTATTCACTGCTCGAGAAAACTTGCTGTGCTTTAGCGTGGGCTGCTCGCCGACTGAGACAGTATATGTTGACCCACACTACCTTATTAATCTCAAAAATGGATCCAGTTAAGTACATTTTCGAGAAGCCAGCTCTTACCGGACGGGTTGCAAGATGGCAGATGATTCTCACAGAATACGACATACAGTACACATCTCAGAAAGCCATCAAGGGCAGTGTACTATCTGAATATCTTGCTGAGCAACCCATTGATGACTACCAGCCTATGAGGTTTGACTTCCCTGATGAGGACATCATGTTCATTAAAGCAAAAGATCATGAGGAGCCTATTCACACCGAAGGGCCTGACCCGGAGGAAGAATGGACTATGATGTTTGATGGGGCTGTCAACATGAATGGTCGTGGTGTTGGTGCAGTACTCATTACACCTAAAGGAGTTCACATGCCTTTCTCGGCAAAACTCACTTTCAACTGCACTAACAACGAAGCTGAATACGAAGCTTGCATTATGGGTCTTGAGGAAGCCATTGACCTCAGGATCAAGACATTGACCGTATTCGGAGATTCAGCTCTGGTAGTCAATCAAACCAACGGAAAATGGTACACCCACCAGGATCATCTGATACCTTACAGGGATTATACAAGAAGGTTATTGACTTTCTTCACAACAGTCAAGCTTGAGTATATCCCTCGGGACGAGAATCAGTTTGCAGATGCTCTTGCTACCATTTCATCCATGATCAAAGTTCAAACGGCTAACTTTGTACCCCAGATTTCAGTGTCTAGACTTGATAGACCAGCATATGTATTTGCAGCAGATGTTGTAAAAGATGATAAGCCTTGGTTTCATGACATTAAGTACTTCTTGGAGGATCAGACATACCCACCTGGGGCATCTTCCAATGATAAGAAGACTTTGAGAAGGCTTGCTGGAAGTTTCTTTCTGAACACTGATGGGTCTTTATACAAGAGGAATTTTGACATGGTACTCCTCAGATGTGTTGACAAGACGGAAGCAGATTTGCTGATGCATGAAGTGCACGAAGGATCTTTTGGTACCCATGCAGGAGTGCATGCCATGGCTAAGAAATTGCTAAGATCAGGTTATTACTGGATCACAATGGACGCAGACTGTTGTGCCTACGCCAGAAAATGCCACAAATGCCAGATCTATGCAGATAAAGTGCATGTACCTCCCAATCCCTTGAACATCATGTCTTCACCATGGCCCTTTGCTATGTGGGGCATTGATATGATTGGCAAGATTGAGCCAACTGCTTCAAATGGTCACAGATTCATCTTGGTCGCCATTGACTATTTCACCAAATGGGTCGAAGCAGCCTCGTATGCGAATGTTACAAGACAAGTGGTAGCCCGATTCCTGAAGAGAGACATCATCTGTCGGTATGGAGTGCCCGAGCGAATCATTACTGATAATGGTTCCAATCTAAATAACAAGATGATGGCTGAATTATGTCGGGACTTCAAGATCCAACATCACAATTCTTCTCCTTACAGACCAAAGATGAATGGTGCTGTTGAGGCGGCAAATAAGAATATCAAGAAGATTGTGCAGAAGATGGTAATTACATACAAAGACTGGCATGAAATGCTACCATTTGCCATGCATGGGTACCGCACGTCAATCAGAACATCCACTGGGGCAACACCGTATCAGCTTGTATATGGTATGGAAGCAGTCCTACCTGTTGAAGTTGAATTACCCTCTCTACGGGTATTGATGGATGTTAAACTGAGTGAAGCAGAATGGGTTCGGTCCCGATTCGAACAACTGAGTCTGATCGAAGAGAAAAGGTTGGCCGCAATCTGTCATGGGCAGTTATATCAGAAGAGAATGAAGAAGGCCTTCGATCAGAAAGTCAGGCATCGAGAATACCAAGTAGGGGATCTTGTGTTGAAAAGAATCCTCCCTCCTCATACAGACCACAGGGGCAAATGGACTCCAAATTATGAAGGACCATTCGTTGTAAAGAAAGTTTTCTCTGGTGGAGCACTGATGCTCAGCACCATGGATGGTGAAGATTTCCCGTCCCCTGTGAATTCAGATGCAGTTAAAAAATACTTCGCATAAAATGACCCGCTGGACATAAAAACAGAATGTAAGTCCAGGCAAAAATAGGGCATCCCGGCGAGTCAAAAACAGAATAAAAGACTCGGGCAAAAATAAGGGAAATGAATAAAAAATGTACACCCGCTGAGTTGAAAAGCCGCATTGGACAGCTCAGGCAAAAATGGGTATCCCGATGGATTGAAAACCCGAAAGGGCGATCCATGCAAAATAAGGGAATAAGCGAACAACTGCATTCTGAATTCGTCTGTATCACCTACAACTTGTTAAGCTTCAAAGGATCAAGCTTCAATCAGAATCAACTCTCTCCAGAAAGCAAGACGAGAAGAACGTCATTGTCATACGAGTCATAGCAGAAGAGGAAGCTCCCTCAAAGCGTCGTCAACACTGCCAGCATTTTGTTTCTCAATTTGTAACAATCTCCTCATTTCAGGAGATATGTTTCTTTGACTGTATCTTGCCAATTCAGGGCACATGAATTAATAAAATCAGATTTTCGGTCATGTTTCGTTTTACATTTATGTTTTGCAAAGAGTCGTCTGATATCTCTAAAAATACAATTGCATAAGTACAGATGCCTTTCTCTAAAAATAAAAACACATGCTTACAGGGAATCTGATTATTCTCGAAAGTACTTAACTCCTATGACGGAATCCGGTAAGGGATACCTCGGGACCTTTTGTACGTTTCCTTACCTTTGCAGGTTTGCAGGTATCCAGAACGCAACTTGGGGCGTGCAAGCTACATCTCAGCGAGCTGGCTAATCAACAAAAGATCTCAGCATCGGAAATGCTCTATCCCCAGCTGAGTTGCCTCTTGTTGCTCTCCCCAGCTGAGTTACCAATAGCATCCCCCATCAGAGTTGCCAGGCATCACAGAAGGCACCTATATCCCCGGTTGAGTCAAGAATCCTCTTCAGCAGAATCCCTAGGGAGATCTCAATGATTTCTCTTTCTCCCCAGCCGAGTTGCCATTCTTCCTCAACAGAATACAGAAGTCAGGGGATCATATCCCCACAGAATCTTCAGCCTCTATCCAGAAGAGCAACGCATGAAGAGATCACAACAGAGTACGGAAAGCTTCTACAAACCCCAGCTGGGTTTCTCATTTATAAGGATATGTCAATCAGTGACCTATATCCCCAAGCAGATACGTCATTAGATCTACCAATGATCTCATCCCCAGCTGGGACGTTCACTTCAAGCAGATCATCCAGAGATCTTCGCCGCAACGGGATCCGAATCCCGTATTTGTACCTCTTTGCATAATCATAGCATTCGCATCATACTATCCCCTCAGAGCGTAGCATTCCGTCTAATACGGAGCATTACGGCAAAAATCAAATACATAGCATAATCATAAGTCATGTTGTGAGTTGAATACTTGTAAACATTGACAACCTGTCATTATACAGAATACAATACACAGAAATCCCCACCAGAGTCCCAGCAAAAGCAGCTGCCTCTCAAATCACGAACACCAGTATATACACCTTTTGGCACCCGTCCGTGTCATCATTCCCCAGTAAAGTCGCCGGAACATCTTTACGAACAAGATCACTCACATTACAGATACTCCTTGTGGCACCCGTCCGTGTCATATCACCAGCAAAAAGCCAAAGACATCCTCTTTGCACTCACATATACTTGTATATACACTTTTTGACACCCGTCCGTGTCATATCCCCAGCGCAGTCGCTTACACCTTCATCGCCCATATACTTGTTAATATTATACTTTTCTCTCTTGACACTCGTCCGTGTCACTCTCCCCAGCGGATAAACACTCATCTATACAATACAATACTCACTACTCATTGGTACACTTGTGCAGATACCCGTCCGTATCTTGTCACTCATATCCCCACAGATTCGACAGTAGTCCTTGTTCTTTGTTAACCAGTTGGTATTCGTCCGTACCACCATCTCAGAACATTGCGTCTAGTGTTTGTTTCTACATGATACTCGTCCGTATCATAGTCTTAAGGATGCTCGTCCACATCTTTAATCCATACACTGTGCCAAACACTTGTGTCTTCTTGAATATAGATACTCGCCTGTGTCTACTATTCCCCAGAAGAATTCTTTCAGATGCAACACTCGTCCGTGTTCTTTGTTAACCAGTTGATACTCGTCCGTATCATCATCTCTGAACATGTGTCAGTTTGTTTCTACATGATACTCGTCCGTATCATAGTCTTAAGGATGCTCGTCCGCATCTTTAATCTATACACAATACCAAACACTTATACCTTTTGTTTCTTGGATGTAAACACTCGTCCGTGTTTACATTATCCCCAGTAGATCGCCAACAAATTTTCTTTTTATCTAACACTCGTCCTGTGTTATGATACCTTTGAGAGCAGCCGTACCCTGCTAAGTGGTCGTCCTCCACTTCTTGATGGTCGTCCTCCATCATGCTCATCCGATGGCCGTCCCCATCGTTGATTTTTTTAGCAGCCGTCCCCTGCTAGGTGGTCGTCCTCCACCTTTTGATGATCGTCCTTCATCACTTTATCCAATGGCCGTCCCCATTGTTGATTTTTGGTTATCTAACACTCGTCCTGTGTTATGACAAACCTCGAGAGCAGCCGTCCCCTGCTGAGTGGTCGTCCTCCACTTCTTGATGGTCGTCCTCCATCATGCTCGTCCGATGGCCGTCCCCATCGTTGACCTTTCTTATCCGATGGCCGTCCCCATCGTTGATATTTTCGGCAGCCGTACCCTGCCAGGTGGTCGTCCTCCACCTTTGATGGCCGTCCCCATCATATTTCTTTTATCCCCAACAGAGCAGCCGTCCCCTGCTAGGTGATCGTCCTTCACCTTTGATGGCCGTACCCCATCATCTGTTTATTTCATTTATTCTTTAACCCGATGGCCGTCCCCATTGTGGTCCCTTTTCCTTTTAGCCCGATGGCCGTCCCCATCGTTGGTTACTTAGCTTTATGAACTTGATGGTCGTCCCCGTCATGTTTCATTAATCCCCAGAGAACTTTGCAGCTTTATCTTGATGGCCGTCCCCATCATGATTTTATTTTCCCCAGCTAGTCGGCCGTCCCCGTCTTAGCTTTACTTTTTTATCCCCAGCATGTCGGCCGTCCCCGTCATCGCTTTATTTCCTGCACTTTACCAGCATGTCGGTCGTCCCCGTCATCGCTTTGCTTCACATACCACTTTACCCAGCAGTCGTCCTCTGCTCGACGGTTGTCCTCCGTCGCCCATACTTTACAATATACCTTTCTTTTCCTTTACAATCTATATCCCTTTTCTTCTTCATTTTGTGAGTGCAAATTTTGGACTGTCTTTGGTATTCAACCACAAGTTATCTTGTTTGCCTATTAAGCCGTCGCTTACATCCTGCACAGCTAACTCATGTTTGAATAGGGGCAGCTGTAAACACCCCAAATTTTCCCTCACCCATTCACACCATGGCTTGTGATCATCTCATATGCATAAACACAATCATATCATTTCATATCTCATTTTTATTCACTGCATAGTTTCTAAGGCATCTGCACCTAGGGTTTGTGATCTGAGCAATCCCAAAGCTTCTTGAGCCATTCCAAAGGCAACCAATCAACTCAAAGTGGTCCATGTGTGTTCTTATATCATATTTCATCTCCTCAAAGTCAAAATGCAGAGGAATCACAAGAACTAGGGTTTTGAGTGGATGCAGAGCCAGGATGAACTGCACAGTTGACTGAAAATTAGGGTTTTGGTTTCAGAGGCCATAACTCCAAATTTTTTGGTCATTCTTGTTTCCATTGATCTCTATATGGTATAGGGAGTATGCATATCAATTTTCATGAAGAAATTCCATGGGGAAGTCATCTGATCAAGAGTTGACTTTTCAGACAAGTCAGTGTAAAATCAGGGCATCTGAGGCCTCCAATGACCTAACTAATGGGTGATCTTCATCATTTTGAGTGTATATGATCTTTATTTGATCATGGAAGAAGATTGAAGTTCATAAAATCAAGAATTTAGGGTTTTTGCAAATGTTGACTTTTTGGGCATAGTTGACTTTTCAAGAATGCATCATTTTTAGGTCAATTTTCAAGCTTTGATTCTTGGTCCAAAAAGGCTTCAAATGGAAAAACTTTGGTCATGAAAGTTGTAGATCTCATCTTTCCCTTTTCAAAAAGTACAAGAACATGATCAAATTCTTTTTGGATCAAAAGTTATGGTATGGCAAAGTTAGCAAAAATCATTGATTTTCAAGTTATGCACCAAAGGCAAAAATTGCAAATTCTCCTTCCAAGGCCAATTCAGTCACCATATGGGCTTCTAATGCACTTAACATGATCATGTAACTTCTAAAAATCAGATTTGAACTAAGATTGCCCATGGTTTCATGCTTGGTTAGACAAAGAATCACATGTGAACCAAAATGTCACAACTTGCAAAAACTCATGATCATGCTTTACCAACTTGTTGCCTTGAATGCTGGACCAAGCCTAGCCTTTCCCTTCACTTTGCTGCGCCAGAACCAGCCCATGTCCTTGCCTAGCACTTCACCATACCTCTCTTACACATAAAGTGGATTTTGAGCAAAAGTAAACTTACCAATCACTATAGGCCAGGTCACATCATCTGACCTATAGGATTATAATACAATATCCCTTGGCAAGCAAAAGATATGAGAAGGCAAGGCTGAAACACATTCATTCACCACATACACAAAAACTCACCATTTTGCATAAGCTTTCGAATTTCTCTACACAGCCTGCAAACACTCAAACCTTTTCCTCCATTCAACTCACCCTGCCTCATAGATCACAAACCACCCAAAGCACAAGCCTGAAACAGCCTGAACACTCCATAACCATTCTTCACCTCAGCCTGCATTTTCTATCGAATCTCTCTCCACAAGCCACAAACAGCCAAACAAACCTTGCAAAGCTTCTCCATACATCATTTGGACCTCAAACAATCACTCACCATGGCCTGAAACCTCCAGAAACACCATTGCCATTTTTGATCAAGCTGAAGCAGTTCCTTTCGAATCTCATTATCCAGCCAACTTAAACTCCATTTGAGCATTCAAACATCTTCTGGGGATCAAGTGGAGTGGATTGCACAAGGAGAGGTGGCCAGAAAGTTCCTAAACTGAAAGCTTCGAATCTCAGGTAGCTCGAAATTTATTTTTCCAGAAATGATTTTTCTTGTTACAAACTTGTTCTTCATGTCTTGCTGATCATTCTGGTACCTTTGGTTTTGAAAATGGTTGTGATTTGAGCATTTAATCTGTTTCTGAAGCTTGCGTGACCTAAAACTTTTTCTCTTCGATTCAGTTGATTTAGGAAATATAAATTTGTTTTGAGAGAGGGGTTTGGTTCGTGAGGATGTGAGGATCATTCCCATGGCTTTAGATTTCATTTTAGTAACCTAGGGAAGGATTTGAAAGTTTTCAGGGGAGAAGGTCACCGGAGAAGACGACCGGAGCTCGTCTCCGGTGACCTGAAAGTGATTAGTCATTAATTTAGGGTTAGGGCAAAGTTTGAATTGAGACCCTTGGATCTGGCTTCCCGCGCGCGTGTGTGTGGTCTAGATTGCATCATTAATTCATAATCAGGATTAATTAAATTAATTAATTGAGTTTTAGAAGTTTGAATGTGAGCCTTAGATCTGCGCGCCAAGTCAATGGTCCTTTCCCCAGAATCAATCTCATCCTTCCATTCTGTTTACTTTTTATTTTATTTAATTTTATTCATTTTTCTTTCAATTAACTTGCATAATTATTTTAAAATAGCAAAAAATTCATAAAAATTATGAAACTTTTTCCTTAAAGTTTTAATAATTTTTATGACCCAAAAATATTTATATTTTATTTTTTATCATTTAAAAAAGTATTTTTAAATATTTAAAAGATTATTTTTAATTGATTAATGGGAATTAATTAATTAAAAATACTTTTAGGTATTTAAAAATTACAAAAAAATTCATGAAATGTTCTAAGACATTTAGAAACATTGTCCAACCTTCAAACCAAATTTCTTTTTTGATCTTGATGCATTTTAAGAATTTTTCATTGAATTAAATCATTTTTTATGCATTATTTTGATCACATGTTTGAAAATTCATTTCTGCCTTTTGGAGAAGGTTGAGACATTGATTCTTCTTGCATTGTTTTGTGTTTAGCATGTATTTTCAAGGATAGAAAGGCCATGAATTGTTCTTGCATTTTCAAATTGTTTGGCATTTGTTTTGTTAAGAACCCTAAAAAACCCTAATAACTTGTAAAATTCATATCTTGAGTTTGGTTGAGAGTTGAGAGCTCCCCTTTGGGCAGTGGTTCATCATAGGCCTAGGGTTTCTTTGGGTGCCATTTTCCATTTTTTATCATGAGGTTTGCTTCTGTTTTGGGTTTTTGTTTGATGTTTGATCCATGAACCCTAATTTGGGCTTTCTTTTGCATCCCTCTTGCATTTCCTTGCATAACATGACTTGTCTTTGCATTTTGTGCATTCTTGTGATTCATTTGCATCTTAAGACATATAGGAAGCATCTTTGATCATTGCATCTCATATTTGCCATGTCATTTGTCTTGTATGATTCATAACTTTTCATGTGTATCCATGCTTCTAAGCTTGTATCATTTGCATTCATGATCTTATATGAACATCCCCATTGTCTTGCCTCATGTTTGCAGCACCTCATAACATCATAATCATCATCAACATGCTTCTGGTTTTGCTAAGCATCATATCATTTCATCTCATCTTGCATTGCATTGCATTTTCTTTCTAACATTTCAGGTGGTAAGTAAACTTGAGAAGTGAATTTGCCTTCACTTCTCATAACTTTTCTTTTCATCTCTCTTGCATCCATTGCTGCATTTCTATTTGTGTATGAGTTTGAGCTTGCTCATTCTTCTTCTTCCTACTTTCTTTCTTCAAGTAACTTGACTTCTTGAATGAAGCAAGTCACTTTGCTTCTCTTGATCCTGTTCATCTGCTTCCTGGTGGTTCCTTTGAAGATTGTTCTTGGAAACCTCACAAACCTTAGGATCAACCAAGCATGACAATGAATTAGGGTTTTGATTAGTATCCCCTCTTAGTTTTACCTTTGTGTCTCTCTTTGAGTCCTCTCTTCTCACCTCATAATCAGGGACTAAACCCTAAAGGCTTTAAGACTTTGTGATTAAGCTTATGCCTGCATCCTTCTCTTAGGATGGAGTGTATAACTTTAATCCTAAGTCTTGAACCCTTTATGTGTTTAAATCTCTTAATTAATCCATCTAATAATTATCAAGACATTACACTTGTAACTTGGGCCTTGCATTAGGGTTCTAATTCTTCCTTAAGTGGTTAAGAAGGACTAACCCTAGTGTTAATGGACAAGTCCCCCTCAAGTTGTCTTACAAATCATAAAATTCACTTCATCATCATATCATTAATCTAAAATCCACTTAATAAAGGCTTGTTTTGTCATGGGTTTAATCCCTAATCATGGATTAAGTTGAGGAGTCTTCCTCAGCTTAAGCACTCTCATCTATCATCCTTCTTTTAGGATGGTATAATGGGTCTGTTTAATCCTTGATTATGGCTTAACCTCATTACCTAACACTAAACAAAAAAACACAAAAACATCTAAATAATCACAAGTAGGTTAATGATCTTAATCCTACATCAGAAGGGTGATTAAGTGTGAGAATCTGACTTCACACTTAAGGTATTCTCATTACCCCTAATCAGAGGGAAGATGTGATGAGTTTACTAACCCATTGGTTTAGACTTAAGCTCATTATCCTATGACAAATTCCAAAAGCAATAAAAGACTGAAAACTCAAAAACAAACAATAATCGTCTCCTTCGGGATTCTTTTCTCATCATCTTCACTCACAATCGAGAACTTGCTTCTTCCGTCTAATGCAAGACAGTTAGCATCTGTGCCAGACAGATCATACACTTGAGCATAGGCAAGCAAGCAGTTCACAAGTCAATTCACCTTTCAGTCTCTTTGGGTCGAACTACGGTGTTCTGACTTCCTCATTGCACGAGAGGATACGTAGGCATAACTTAACGGTTATCGAACAAAAGTCTCTGTCCATTCCCCCTCTTTCCAGCTTCATTCTTTTAGCCTCATGATCATGAGCATCTCATCTTTGTTCCTACACTGACACTGTATATATCACACTTCACACTTCTCTCACACTGACACCTGTACATTCTTTTCCAGCTATTTACACACAGATTGCACTGACACTACCCCTTTAAAACACAAATATTTTAAGCGTGGATCCCGTCGAGTACGGCGGACAGTCTGGGTGCTAATACCTTCCCAGGTTGTAACCAACCCCCTTTCTCAGTCTCTCTGGTTCGCAACCGTCTTATCCATCCTTTTCTAGGTCTATGCAGCATTGCCTTTCCTCCGGGATAAAAATGCCTAGCTGGCGACTCTATTCATCTCCAGTGAGTTCACGGCTGTGTGTTCTCATTGTCCCTCTCGCCGACCGTTCGCGCTTGTACCTGGATGCAAATCTTCGGGAGCGACACAGAGGTAATGAAACAGTTTGATGCAGGGTTCTTAGCTGTGACTTCTTATCCTCAATGGGTTGCAAATGTGGTACCGGTACCTAAGAAAGATGGTAAGGTACGTATGTGTGTAGACTACAGGGATTTGAACAAGGACAACCCCAAAGATGACTTTCTACTTCCTCATATTGATGTTCTAGTAGACAACACTGCTTAGCATAAAGTATTCTCTTTCATGGATGGTTTCTCTGGTTATAATCAGATCAAGATGGCACCTGAAGATATGGAGAAGACGACATTTGTTACACAATGGGGCACTTTTTGTTATAAAGTGATGCCATTTGGTTTGAAGAATGCAGGGGCAACATATCAGCGTGCTATGGTGGCTTTGTTTCATGATATGATTCATCATAAGATAGAGGTATATGTGGATGATATGATAGCCAGGTCCCAGAATGAAGAGCGACATCTTGATCATCTGCATAAGTTATTTGAGAGGTTGAAGAAATACAAGTTGAGATTGAATCCAAACAAATGTACTTTTGGAGTTAGGTCTGGTAAACTCCTGGGTTTCATTGTCAGTGGAAAAGGTATTGAAGTAGACCCTGCGAAAGTGAAAGCTATACAAGAGATGCCATCTCCCCGTACTGAGAAGGAAGTTAGAGGTTTCTTGGGACGATTGAATTACATTGCAAGATTTATTTCCCAATTAACTGCCATCCGTGAGCCAATCTTCAAATTGTTGAAGAAAGATCAGGTGATGGAATGGAATGACGAGTGCCAGACTGCCTTTGATGAAATCAAGAAATATCTGCTAGAACCTCCAATATTGATGCCAACAGTTGATGGAAGACCCTTGATTATGTACTTAACAGTGTTAGACAACTCAATGGGGTGTGTGTTGGGGCAACATGACGAGTCTGGTCGAAAAGAGCAGGCAATTTATTACATTAGCAAAAAGTTTACCGACTGTGAAACAAGATACTCACTGCTCAAGAAAACTTGATGCGCTTTGGCATGGGCTGCTCGCCGACTAAGACAGTATATGTTGACCCATACTACCTTGTTGATTTCAAAGATGGATCCAATCAAGTACATATTCGAGAAACCTGCTCTCTCCGGAAGAATAGCAAGATGGCAAATGATTTTGACAGAATATGATATACAGTATACTACTCAGAAGGCCATTAAAGGAAGTGTTGTAGCTGATCATTTGGCTCATCAAGCAGTGGATGATTATCAGTCAATGTGTTTCGAGTTCCCCGATGAAGATATTATGATCATTACCAAAGAACCTGGACAATATGACGGACCTGAACAAGGATCCCGAGGGACTATGGTTTTTGATGGAGCTTCTAATGCACTTGGTAATGGTGTTGGTGTTGTGATCAGTTCCCCTGAAGGTTGTCATACCCCGATTACTGCCAGACTTTGTTTCTATTGTACCAATAACATGGCTGAATATGAGGCATGTATCCTGGGTATCAAAGCTGCCATTGATATGAAGATTCAGTTCCTTGACGTGTATGGAGATTCAGCCCTGGTAGTAAGTCAGATCAAAGGAGATTGGGATACCAAACATGATAATCTCATTCCTTACAGAGAGCATGTGATGTCTTTGATCCCACATTTTAAAGAGATTACCTTTGGACATATTCCACGAAGAGAGAATCAGTTGGCAGATGCCTTAGCCACCATGGCATCCATGTTTGAGATCAGCTGGGATGATGAAGCTCCCAAGATTACTATTGATAGATTTGAGAAGCCTGCATACTGCAATGAGATTGACACTGAAGAAGCAGAGGAGAAACCTTGGTTCTATGAAGTAAAAAGATATGTTGAAGCTCAGGAGTTCCCTGAAGGGGCATCTGTCAAAGATAGGAAGTTTCTGAGAAGGTTTTCTGCTAAATTCTTTTTGAGTAATGGGATTTTGTACAAGCGCAATCATGATTCAACTTTGCTTCGTTGTGTGGATAAGAAGGAAGCAACTGAGATTATGGAAGACATGCATGATGGGATCTTTGGCACTCATTCTAGTGGTCATACTATGGCAAAGAAGATATTGAGAGTAGGTTACTATTGGTCTACCATGGAAGCTGACTGCTATCAACATTCCAGAACGTGTCATAAGTGTCAGATCTATGCTGATAAAGTACATGTACCTCCTTCACCATTGAATGTGTTGACTGCTCCTTGGCCTTTTGCTATGTGGGGCATTGATATGATTGGTGAGATCAAACCTACTGCTTCTAATGGGCATCGTTTCATCCTGGTTGCTATTGATTACTTTACAAAGTGGGTGGAGGCAGCTTCATTTGCATCTGTTACTAAGAATGTGGTGGCTCGATTCATTAAGAATAATATTATATGTAGGTATGGCATCCCTGAAAGGATTATTACTGAAAATGGCTCTAATCTGAACAACACTATGATTACTGATCTCTGCACGCAGTTCAAGATTAAGCATCACAACTCTTCTCCGTATCGTCCGAAGATGAATGGGGCAGTTGAAGCTGCTAATAAGAACATTAAGAAGATTATACAGAAGATGACTGTCACTTACAAGGATTGGCATGAGATGTTACCCTTTGCTCTTCATGGTTATCGTACTACAATACGTACCTCAACAGGGGCAACCCCATTCTCTTTAGTATATGGTATGGAAGCAGTCCTGCCCATTGAAGTTCAGATTCCCTCCTTAAGAATTATGAAGGATGCAGGCTTGGATGAAGATGAGTGGATTCAGACTCGACTTGACCAGTTAAATTTGATTGATGAGAAGAGGTTAGCTGCAGTTTGTCATGGCCAGATGTACCAGAAACGGATGATCATAGCTTTTAATAAGAAAGTTAAGCCAAAGGTATATCAGGCTGGTGACTTGGTAATCAAGCGTATCATACTACCACAAGGTGATCCTAGGGGCAAGTGGACTCCTACATATGAAGGACCATTTGTGGTCAAAACAGTGTTCTCCGGAGGTGCCATGATACTTGCTACTATGGATGGTGAAGACTTCCCACAGCTTGTAAACGCAGACATAGTTAAAAAATACTACGCATAAAAAGAGACCCGCTAGGTTGACTGGCCTAGGAAAAAGTAAGGGCATCCCGGCGAACCAAAAGGGTTCGGGCAAAAATTAGGGATATATATATATATATATATAAATGTACACCCGGCAAGTCGAAAACCTGAAAAGGCGGCTTGGGCAAAAAAGGGTATCCCGGTGGATTGAAAACCTGAAAGGGCAATCCAGGCAAAAGTTAGGGATTAAAGCGTATGACTATATCTCGTTTAGATCACCCATGAGATTACAACCAATTGTGCTACTTACTCAAGCTCGAACAGATAAAGCTCAATCCAATCGTTTCCGTCTCAACAGCAGAAGATGAGATACTTGAAGATAATGGCAATAGTAGAATTGAAACTTAATAGGATTATTTCTCACATAGCTGATTTTCTTTGTTTTGTAAAGTTTTACGACGAATTCCTCTTACTAGGATTTCTGTCTCCTTGTACAAACTTGCCTATGTATAGGTCATTTTGTGGTATAAATAAAATTCCATCTTTGAATCCAGATTTACTTTTACCCTATTTACATAAGCGAAACGTCCATTGGTTGTGTTTGAATGTATGTATGCTTTTGAATATGATTGATGTTTACCAGAAATGCATAAAATGCTTAATATGATTGATGTTTACCAGAAATGCATGAAAATGCAGTAATAGTATTTACTAAGGACGAACGAGGGAAGGAATTCAATGAAGCTTCGCCGGCTCATCCCTACCAGACAGCTACAAATCCCTTAGTAGGGCAAATCCATCTTCATAAATACTTCGAGTCACATCTCCCCTGGAATTTATATCCATCTCTTTTATCCTCATACGGATAGTCGGGAATTATACTTTCAACAGGAGTACGACGAACGAAGGCGGGAGGTTATGGATACCTTACTATCGAACGAAGACGGGAGGTTATGTATACCTTACTATCAAACGAAGATGGGAGGTTATGGATACCTTACTATCGAACGAAGACGGGAGGTTATGAGTACTATACTATCAAACGAGACAAGAACAAGTTCCTCATATATTCAGCTACAAATCGGGATTTATTTTCCCTGGCCAGCAGTTGTTATACGAAGATATCCAGACGCTTCAGGCTGCATGATTCATACATACATCATTTACATCATACCATAACATACATATCCATAATTACATAATACATTACTTAAGTGCATCATACTATACATGCATACATAATGCATAAACTAATATTATCCTGCAAAATGTTATATACATTATGGTATTTGCATCAAACTAATCTTGTTTTTCAGATTAATTCTCCAGCAAACAAACTTCATCAACAACTTGTTACCTTGGGCCGTTGTTTATCTTCCCAAAGGTTATCTCATTACCTCGGGACGTTGTTTATCCTCCTGAAAGCTATCATGACTTTGGGCCGTCGTTTATCTTCCCAAGAGTAATACTTATACCTCGGGACGTTGTTTATCCTCCCGAAAGCTATCATGACCTTGGGCCGTTGTTTATCTTCCCAAAGGTTACCTCATTATCATGGGAC
The DNA here is from genome assembly GCA_963966055.1 of Lathyrus aphaca. Taxonomy (NCBI): domain Eukaryota; kingdom Viridiplantae; phylum Streptophyta; class Magnoliopsida; order Fabales; family Fabaceae; genus Lathyrus; species Lathyrus aphaca. The sequence goes on along the minus strand of OZ014520.1, from coordinate 327,499,472 downwards.
GTCGTTTATCTTCACGAAGGCTATCTTGAGACGTCGTTTATCTTCTCAAAAGCCATATCATGACTTTGGGCCGTTGTTTATCTTCCCAAAAGTTATAAATATACCTCAGGACGTTGTTTATCCTCCTGAAAGCTATCATTACTTTGGGCCGTTGTTTATCTTCCCAAAAGTTATATCTTCATATTTTGGACTACTTTATTCTCCAAGAGATATATTTGAAGAACTTTTCTCCAAGTGGCATCTTTAAGCCCACTCAAGCATATACAACTAGTCATTAGTATCACTCTACGCACCGGTGAGTGCAAATTTTTGGGCTTTTGTGTTCAATCCCCTTCAACCTTCCAGGTCACGACTGGCACATATACCAATCTAACCCCTCAGCTGTTGCACCCCAAAATTTTCCCTCACAAAAACAAGACTTTGTGTGCTAAGAGGTTCACAAGACATCTTATGAGGTTCACAAGGTTCACAAGACCTCCCATGAGGTTCACAAGGTTCACAAGACCTCTTATGAGGTTCACAAGACCTCCCATGAGGTTCACAAGGTTCACAAGATATATTATGAGGTTCACAAGACCTCCCATGAGGTTCACAAGGTTCACAAGACATCTTATGAGGTTCACAAAGTTCACACATAGTCAGAAAGTTTGACAATTCTCTCAGACAATGCCTCCTCCTAAGTAGGGCATCCAAAACTAGGGTTTTGACTTTAATCAGGCTAAATGAATTTCCAAGACCTCAAGTGAGCTTCATAACATCTTATATGTGTTTAATAATCCCCATGACAAGTTTCAGAACTTTTCTCAAAGGTTTGCTCAGTCAGATGATCAGATAAGTCAAAATCAGTCAAAGTAGTTAAAAAGTCAAACTGAGGTCAACTGTGGTCAAACCAAAGTCAAACTTCATGAGTTTTTGCCAACATCAAGTATGTGAAGTAAAATTCATCATTTGATCAAGGGTTGATCATGATTCATCAAGGATATTTCAGATCATCAAGTATCAGGAGTTTCTAAATTAGGGTTTCCTCAGGAAGAGTCAACTGAACTTTGACCAGCCATAACTTTCACATGCTTCATCAAATTTTTCCCATCCAAATCTCATTTTGAAGGAAATTGAATTCTCTACAACTTTGTGTATCACAAGCCAAGCCCAAAAATGCTTCATTTGGAAGGTATGAGCTAAGACATTATAGGTCCTTTTGAAAGTCAACAAAAAGTCAACAACTTCAAAAGGGAATAACTTGAGAATGGTAAAAGATATGGACATGAAACCAATGGGGTTAGTTATAGGACTATTTAAGCTTTCCAAAATGTCCAAGAACACCCTCATAGCATTAAAATTGAAGGATTTGTGCCTTTGCAAAGTTGGGAAATTTTTGGGTGGTTTATGAAGAAAATAGGGTCTTAAAACCATAATTCTTCAAATGGGCTGAACTTTTTGTGACCCAAGGTGTTCCATGACATCATGCACGAAATTTATTTAATATTTTAATAATTTTATTTTATTTATTATGATTTTTTATATTAAAAATCATTTTAAATTCAAATAAAATATAAAATATGAAGATTTAAAATATATTTTGATTTTAGAAAGTCATAAACATGAATTGGATTAGATTGATATGCAATTTATGGTGATTGTCTTAAGATAGAAAGGTTTCATTCAAGGATATATGAAATTCAAGTCATGATCTTTTTCAATCTTCAAAGATCAAAAAGTCCAAACAACCATTCAATTTTTTGACCTAGTTTCATCCAACTATAAGTATACAAACCACACAAATGCATAGGGGACGAAATTGCTGCCTCAAGAGTAAGTTTCCAATTTTTCAAAACTCACCAAAAACTCAAATTCGGATTCCATTCCTTAAGCTCTTTCAAGGCAATTTGAAGGTTGATACATGTTCTATGGACATCACTGAGTCCATTCCAATCATTAAAAGCATAAAAAACATGACATATTGCATAACCCGAATCAAACTTTTCATACTTTGATGATTTTTTCGTCTTCTTATATTCGTGTGTTATAAATTAAATTTGATCATTGATTCATGTTTATAATGAGTTGTTGATGGTTTCTAGGCTGGTTAATTGAAGTTTTGGTACAGGTTTGAAGAACGACCATTGTTAGGGTTTCGGCCAAGCTTTTAGGGCTTCATGTTAAACCTAATATAAATGAATTTGGAAGACGTAGGATGATTGTATGAGCTCTGGGGATGATAATGCACTAATCAATTTGAGATAATTTCATTGTTTTGTTGATATTCAAGTTTCGTAGGTTTTCTATATTATGATATTCGCAGGAAAGTTCGTAGGTGAATTCGCAAACAATTTCGCAGGAAATATGAAGAAGATGAAGACCTTTGGCGCGCTGGCTGGAATTCAAATATTGCCTTAATATTTTATTGTATTGTTGTTGGTTTATTTCACAGAAGCCTGCTTGGCCCAGTGGTGATGGATGCACGTATATTGGTTCAAGGCCTGGGTTCGATCCTGGAGGGCAGCATTCTTTTTGCTTTATTTTCTCATTTATTCACAAGACTTAATATATTATTATTTGTAGTGGTTATATAAACAGGTGCGCCCTTCTGGCTGGATGGTTGGAGTGTGTGTTTGTTTGGTAGAGGGTCCTGGGTTCGAATCCCCCCCAGGCCCTTTTTATGCTATTTTTTGCTTTTGTTATGATTTTCACAGGATTTGAAACAAAACAATATGGATTCCCTTCTATGTCACCTGCGTGTGCTGGCCAGAGTGGTTTTGGTGTTGCGTTTGGAGGTAAGGGACCTGGGTTCAAATCCCAGGTCCTTTCTTTTTGGGCAATTTTTTTTATTATTTTCTTATTTTTATTATTTCCATTTTATTTAAATTAGCAAACATAATTTATAAATATTATTTAAAATGCTTTTATTCAAAATTCTTACAACTTCATATTTCTTTTTATAAAAATATTTTTATTTATAATATGTATATATATATAATTTGTGAATAAATTAATTTAATTTGATTTAATTTGTAGAATAAATGAGTAAAACCCTAATATTTTCATAAACCCTAATTTAATATGATTAACCCTAATAATATTTTTTCTAAAACCCTAATTATTTTATATAAATGTTAATTATGTTTCTTTATTTTTATTATTTGTTTATATTATCATTATCCATAGCTTTATATAAATCATGTAAATAATTTTAGATTATGTTTAAAACAATAAAAAACTCCTAATTTGATCTTATTAATATAATTTATTTTTTATAATATGTTTATTTAATTATAATTAACCATAATTTTTATAACATGTATATAAAATTTAAATCTTTATAATAATTAGTATATAGTATTGAATTGCTTATTTTTATTCTTAAAATCTTAAAAAATAATTATTTATTAAAAATTGAACTTTTAATTTATTATTCATTATTATGTTAATTTCTTTATCTTATTCTTATTTATTTTATTATTACTAACCCCATTTATTTATATATTATATGATTTTTATTATTATTATTGTTACTAACCCAATTATTTATTATTATTTATTTGCTTATTTATTTTATTACTATTATTATGTAATTGTATCCAATATGTAATAGTTGTAGTAATTTTTAATATTTATATTTTAAATGCTATGGTTAGTATAATAGGGAGTGTAAAACATGTTTGTATTTAAAAATTTGAATTTAGATCATTAACTTAAAGATAAATATTTGAACTTGTACACTCACACACGTAAGTCGATCCTGGATCGCCATCTCACTTCTTAAGGGTTACCTCTCAAGTTGCCTAAACAAAAGGTCAAGTCCCTCGAATATAGGGGTGTCTTAAGCAAAGTCCCTTCATAAAAATCATCAAGTCCCTACAGTTTAAAAGATCAAGTCCCTTCGAGGTTGCCTACGGAATAATGATCTTGTCCCTTCGAATAAGTGATGATAGTCCCTACGAAATGCTAAAGACACCCCTCAAAGTTGCTTTCTATGACCATACGATGACCCTACGTTTGTCCCTTAACATCCAAGGTAATGACTACCTATTCCTTAATAATAGGGATAATCTTACCACTTAAAGGATATTTAAGAACAGAAAAGATTTAACTTAGGGTAGGTTCCTCTTATGTACTTGCTCACCTTTTCAAACATTTCAAAAAAGCTTCACATTTTTCAAGCAATTTTCAAAACAAAGGCTTTATATATATCCGTACATGGATCATTATAAAGTACTTAAGAAAATTTCTAAACACACACTACATTTCTCAAAAACATTTTAAAGTGAGCTAAGTAACTAAGAGCCCATGGATAACCATGGATGTAAAGGGTGCTAAGACCTTCCCTTTACATAACCTACCCCCCAAACCCAAAAATCTTTAAGGTCTTTCCTGTTCTTTTATGTCCTTTCCTTTGGATAAAATAAAAGTCGGTGGCGACTCTTGCTATCCGCAACATAACTAAAAGTTAGTTCTCCCACCGTGTTACACTGTGAACAACGTTATTCACTGCTCGAGAAAACTTGCTGTGCTTTAGCGTGGGCTGCTCGCCGACTAAGACAATATATGTTGACTCATACTACCTTGTTGATCTCAAAGATGGACCCCATCAAGTACATATTCGAGAAGCCAGCACTTACCGGAAGAGTTGCAAGATGGCAAATGATTCTAACAGAGTATGACATTCAGTACACCTCTCAAAAAGCCATCAAGGGAAGTGCATTGTCTGATTATCTGGCTGAGCAACCCATTGATGATTACGATCCTATGAGATTTGACTTCCTTGATGAAGACATCATGTATTTAAAAGCAAAAGATTGTGAAGAGCCAGTTCACATTGAAGGGCCTGACCCAGAAGAAGCATGACCTATGATGTTTGACGGGGCTGTCAATATGAATGGTTGTGGAGTTAGTGCAGTGCTTATTACACCTAAAGGAGTTCATATGCCTTTCTCGGCAAAACTCACCTTTGCTTGCACTAAGAACGAAGCGGAATACGAAGCCTGTATCATGGGTCTTGAGGAAGCCATTGACCTCAGGATCAAAACCTTGAATGTATTCGGAGATTCGTTTTTGGTAATCAACTAGACCAACGGCAAATGGTACACCCATCAGGAGCATCTAATTCCATACCATGACTATACGAGGAGATTGTTGACCTTCTTCACAACAGTCAAACTTGAATACATCCCTCGAGATGAGAATCACTTTGCAGACGCTTTAGCTACCATTTCCTCCATGATCAAAGTTCAAGCTGCGAATTATGTGCCTCGGATTTTGGTATCCAGACTGGACCGACCGACATATATATTCTTTGTGGACACTGCTAGTGATGACAAGCCTTGGTTCCATGACATCAAATGCTTCTTGGAGAATCAGACAAACCCACATGGGGAATCATCCAATGATAAGAAGACATTAAGAAGGCTGGCCGACAGTTTCTTCTTCAATGCTGATGGTTCATTATACAAGCGAAACTTCGACATGGTCCTGCTCAGATGTGTTGACAAGAAGGAAGCAGACCTCCTGATGCACGAAGTACATGAAGGTTCTTTTGGTACCCATGCCGGAGGATATATAATGGCAAAGAAATTGTTAAAATCGGGTTACTACTGTATCACAATGGATGCAGACTGTTGTGCCTATGCCAGAAAGTGCCATAAGTGCGAGATCTACGCAGATAAAGTGCATGTGCCTCCAAATCCTTTGAACGTGATGTCTTCACCTTGGCCCTTTGCTATGTGGGGCATTGACATGATTGGAAAGATTGAACCGACTGCTTCAAATGGTCACAGATTCATCCTGGTGGCCATTGATTACTTCACCAAATGGGTTGAAGCAGCTTCATATGCAAACGTCACCAGACAAGTGGTAGCCAAATTTCTGAAAAGAGACATCATATGTCGATATGGAGTTCCCGAGCGAATCATTACTGACAATGGTTCCAATTTGAATAACAAAATGATGGAAGAACTTTGCCGGGACTTCAAAATCCAGCATCACAACTCTTCTCCTTACAGGCCAAAGATGAATGGCGCTGTTGAGGCCGCTAACAAGAACATCAAGAAGATTATGCAGAAGATGGTAGTTACCTATAAAGACTGGCATGAGATGCTACCATTTGATTTGCATGGGTACCAAACCTCAATCAGAACATCTACTGGGGCAACGCCTTATCAGCCTGTGTACGGTATGGAAGATGTCCTACCTGTTGAAGTTGAGCTACCCTCCTTACGGGTAATGATGGATATGAAGCTGGATGAAGCAGAATGGGTCCGGTCTCGGCATAATCAACTGAATCTGATTGAAGAGAAAAGATTAGCTGCCATCTGTCATGGGCATTTATATCAGAAGCGAATGAAGAAAGCCTTCGATCAGAAAGTCAGACTTCGGGAATACCAAGTAGGAGAGCTTGTTCTAAAGAGAATCCTTCCTCCTCATACAGACCACATGGGCAAGTGGACACCAAACTATGAAGGTCCCAATGTGATAACTAAAGTCTTCTCGGGTGGAGCACTGATGCTCGCAACCATGGATGGTGAAGACTTCCCATCCCATGTGAATTCCGATGTCGTTAAAAAATACTTCGCATAAAATGACCCGCTGGACATAAAAACAGAATGTAAGTCCAGGAAAAAATAGGGCATCCCGGCGAGTCAAAAATAGAATAAAAGACTCGGGCAAAAATAAGGGAAAAATTAAAATAAATGTGTACACCCGCTGAGTTGAAAAGCCGCATTGGACAGCTCAGGCAAAAATGGGTATCCCGGTGGATTGAAAACCCGAAAGGGCAATCCACGCAAAATCAGGGAATAAGCGAACAACTGCATTCTGAATTCATCTATATCACTCATAACATGGCAAGCTCCGAAAGGACAAAGCGTCAGTTAGAATCAGCCTTCTTCAGAAAGCAAGATAAGAAGAACGTCAAGGTCATACAGGTCATAGCAAAGGAAGCTCACTGGAGCGTCATCTTCAACATTGCCAACACTTTTATTTTCTCAATTTACAGAAATCTCCTCCTTCCAGGGGATTCGCTTCTTTGACTGTACTTGCCTATTCAGGGCGCGCAAATTAATAAAATTAGAGTCCAATGTTCAATGTCCTATTCAGGGGATTCTCAATTTGTTTTGTACATTTTTGTTTCGTTTGCAAAATGTCCAATGTTCATAATACAACACTCGCATAAAACATATGAGCAATTTTAATAAATTCTTGTAGGAAATATATTACTTTCAGGTAAATCTAACTCCTATGACGGAATCCGGTTAAGGATACCTCAGGACATTTGTGCGTTTTCCTTTGTCTTAACAGGTTACAGGTACTCAAGACAAACGATCTTTCGCAACGTGGGGCATATCAAGGATTGAATCCCCAGCGTACTACTTTCTAGAAGTTGTCTCTTCCCCGAGCGGGACCTCCAGAGCAGTGCCTGACAGCCTCTTCCACAGCAAGGTGATCAAGGAACTTTCTTTCCCCCACCAGAGATGCTGAATTTCCCTCATCCTCAACAGATTTGGTGGAATTAACTCCCCACAGAGTTGCCTCCCCAGTAGAGAAATACCTGAAACACATCCCCAGTGGACTTGATAAGATTTCCTCATCCCCATGAAGGAGTTCTCCCTCCAGAAAGATCTATCAATGATCTATTTCCCCAAGAAGAGTCCTCCCTCCGGATAGATCTATCAGTAATCTCCTCCCCAGCAGGGTTATCCCTCCAAGCAGATCAGCCAGAGATCTTTATCCCCGCAGGATCCGAGTCTCGGATCAGTTTTCTCATTTTCATAATCATAGCATTCGCATCATATTCACCGAAATAAGCGTAGCATTCCGTCTAATACAGAGCATTATGGCAAAAAATCAAACATTTGCATGATCATAAACCAGGTTCGAGCCAATCACCTGCAAATACCACCATAACTTCATCAACAATATACAAAAATCATATCCCCTGCAGATAAAAGCCAAAGCGTCCTCTTTGCACTCTCAAAACACAAATGCCTGTTTATATTTATACATGCTCTTTACGACACTCGTCTATGTCATCTTATCCCCCGAAGGTCGCCAGAATACCTTTTTGCACTCTCAAATACAGATATTTGATCATAACTTGTACATATTCCTTTTGGCACTCGTCCTTGTCATACTTCCCCAGCAAGTCAAACACTCGTCTGTGTCCCTTGCCCAATCTTTCAACACTCGTTCGTGTCTTGCACATACTTCACCAGCAGATCATACTTGTACATACCTATACAGAAGTCTTTGATACTTGTGTGTATCTTGTATATATCACTCCTTAGCAGATTTAACACTCGTTTGTGTTCTTTGTTCGACCAATTGATACTCGTCCGTATCATCATACTTAAACACATGTCAGCGTTTGTTACTACCGATACTCGTCCGTATCATGGTTCTAAGGATGCTCGTCCGCATCTTTAATCTATACACACTGTCAAACACTTATACCTTTTATTTTTAAGCGTAAGCACTCGTCTATGTTTACCATTCCCCAATAAGTCACCAACAAAACAACTTTCTCCTATCCGACATTCATCCTATGTCGTGACACTTTCGGCAGCCGTCCCCTGCCAGGTGATCGTCCCTCACCTTTTGGATGACTGTCCCTCATCCTTTCCCTAGTGGAATTCCCATTATTATAACCTTTTCTATCCGACATTCGTCCTATGTCGTGATATTTTTAGCATCCGTCCTCTGCTAGGTGATCGTCCTTCACCTTTTGATGACCGTCACTCATCATTTATCCGATGGCCGTCCCCATCATTGATCTTGTTATCTGGCATTTGTCCTATGTCGTGATAATCCCCGAGAGCAGTCGTACCATGCTAGGTGATTGTCCTTCACATCTTGATGATCGTCCTTCATCATGCTTATCCGATGGTCATCCCCATCGTTGATCGTACTATCTGACATTCATCCTATGTCGCGATATTTTCAGCAGTTGTCCCCTATTAGGTGATTGTCCTTCACATTTGATGATCGTCCCTCATCATTATTTCATTTATTCTTTCACCCGATGGTCGCCCCCATCGTTGTTTACTTTACTTTCCAAACCTGATGGTCGTCCCCGTCAGTGCTTTCCTCATTACTTTAATCCCCAGAGAATTTTATTTCCTTATCCGATGGCCGTCCCCATTAAGATCTCTTTATTTCCCCAGCTTGTCGGCCGTCCCCGTCATTGCTTTGCTTACCTTTTTATCACCAGCAGTCGTCCTCTTCTCGATGGTCGTCCTCCATCGCCTTTCATTTGATAATCATACTATACTACCTTTTACAATTTATATCCCTTTTCTTCTTCTCCCCAGCGAGTGCAAATTTCGGATTGTCTTTGGTATTCAACCACAAGTTATCTTGTTTGTCTGTTAAGTCAGGCGCTTACATCCTGTACAGCTAACTCATGCTTGAATAGGGGCAGCTGTAAACACCCCAAATTTTCCCTCACTTTTTCTCACACCATGGCTTGTGATCTTTCATTTTTGCATTAACATAAGCATACCACCTCATATTTCACTACATAGTTCCATTTTCATCTGCATCTAGGGTTTGTGATCTGAGCAATCTAAGAATCAATCTGAGACATCACAATGGTCTTGAAGCTTTCAAGGGGGTCCATGTGTGTTCTATAATCATATTATGCTCCCCAAAGTTCATGAAAGTCAAGAAATCACAAAGAATGGCAAAGGCATGGAAGCAGGGCTAGGGTTTTCCTACACAGATGACCAAAATTAGGGTTTTGGTTTCAGAGGCTTTAACTCCAATTTTTTTGGTCATTCTTGTTTCTAATGTTCTTAATATGTTATAAGGATCATGTGTACCAAGTTTGATGGAGAAATTCACTGTGGAAGTCATCTGATCATTGGGTAACTTCTTGAGCAAGTAAAGTCAAAATCACAGCATCTAAGACCCCCAACAAAGGAACCAAAGGATCATTTTCATCAAATTCAAGTTCTATGATCTTTATTTGATCTTATAAGTGGTTGGAAGTTCACAAAGTTGAAGAATCTTGAGCCAAATGAAAACTTGCTATTTTTGAAAATGACTTGTAATAGAAACTTTCCATTTTGGGAAAGATTTTCAACCTCCTCTTTCATAACCAAAAATGCTTCAAATGAAAAATTCTTGGACATGAAAGTTGTAGATTAGGTCTTTCACTTTTCAAAAAGTACAAGAACATGTCTTGATTCATCCTAGAACTCAAGATATGGCCTTTCAAAGTTGGCAAAAATCACATAATTTCAAGTTTCATGTCAAAGAGGCAAACATGCATTTTTGGTTTCCAAGCACTCAAATGACTTCTAATGTGCCCAAATGTGACGTAATATGTACATACACCTTGCCTAGACCAGAATTGAGCCTTGCATCACAAGTTTTCATGGCCAATTTCTCAAGAAAGTTCAAAGAGGGAAAAGTTGCAAAATGCTTGGAAAGGCTTCATCCACTTGTGTCAGCTGCATAACTTTGATTCTATGGCTCTCCATGAATCTTGCTGAGGCCAGACACCCCATTGAACAGCTCCTGGCATGGCCCATACCTCCAAGTACACAAATTTGACTTTTTTGCAAAACCTCCCATACCAATCAAGCTGAGCCAATCAAGACTTCACATACATGCCTCATGGACCTCATTTCATAACTTCTTGGAGGCTGAAACATCACACAACTCATAATTCACAAAATCAGCAAAAAAACTTCCCTTCTTAGAATTGCACAAACCAACCATCAAACCTCAAAACAAACTTCACCAGTCATCTCAACACCACTCATAGAACACAAAGCAACCCTCAAAATGGCCTGAAACCTCCTAAATCAAAAACACGATTCCTCCTTCATCAGAACTGAACTTTCAAAACCAAGCCATACAAGCCTCATTCAAGCATTTCAAAAGCTTCAGGGAGTTTATAGGGGTGGTTTAGCATCAAGGAGAAGTCCAGAAAGCTCAGATTGAGAAAGCTTCACCTCAGGTATCATCAAGAACAATTTTTCAGAAACCTTCTTTTAAGTTCTTAAATGGTTCTACATGCTTCCCCGATCATGCTGATGTCTTTACTTTTGAAAATGGTTGAGATTTGAGAATGTATGAACTCTCTGAAAGTTTTCCCGAAAATTTTGTTTGCTTCGATTCTTGTTTTTGATGCAATATAAATGTTATTTGATGATGGATTCTTGCTTAGGGATTTTAGAGGGCCATTTTTGGAGCTTTAGAGGGTTTGATTTGGCCTAGGGAAGAAGTTAGGGTGAATGGGATACCAGAGAAGATGACCAGAGCTAGCTCCGGTCACCGAAAAACGCTTAGGGCACTAATTAGGGTTTATGGGGTCAGTTTGAATTTGAGCCATTGGATCTTGCTTAATGCATTTTTTAAGGGTCCAAATCATTTCAGTTAGCCCTAATTCTTAATTAATTAATTTAATCAGTTAATTAAACCAGATGCAATCCAGGCCCTCCATCTGCGCGTGCAGTCAAGCCTAGTTTAAACCTCAGCCTTCAAATGCGTTGACTTCCCATTTAATCCAGTTTTATTTCATTTTTTTATTTCTTTTGCATAATTTATTTAAAATAGATAAAAAAAATCAAAAAAATATTGCCTTTAACATTTCTGATCCAAATATTTTTCTCAACCCAAAAATGATTTTTAGTTTATTTTTTGCATTTAAAAAGCATTTTTAAAATATTTAAATGTTATTTTTAATTAATTAAATGATTTTAAATAATTTAAAATACATTTAGGTTTCTAAAAATCACCAAAAAAATCATGAACCATTCTAATACATTTAGAAACATTTTCAAACTCATCATACAAATTTCTTTTTAGGTTTGATCATAATTTCACAATTTTCTTTGAATTAGGGTTCTTAAAAATCATATTTTCTAACCCTAATTTGAAAATTTCATTTCTGCCTAACCATAATGAGTTTGAACTTGATTCTTTTTGCATTGTTTCAAATATTGCATGTAGTTTCTAGGTTATTTTTCTCATGAATTTATCTTGAAGTTTCAAATTGATTTGCATTTTCTCTTAAGAATCACCCAAAAACCCTAGCAAACTTAGAAAATTCATAACTTTCAATAGGATTAGCTTCTGACTTTCTCCTTTGGGGTGTGATATCATATGGGATTAAGGTTTGATTGAGCTTGATTTCAATTTTTTATCATGTTGTATGTTTCTGTTTTGGTCATTTGCATCTCATACATCCATAAAACCCTAATTTCTCATGTTCATTTGCATTCTCCTTTGCATAGCATCATCACATGAACTTTCCATGACATTCCAAGCATTTTTATGACATATTAGACATATTAGGACATGTTAGAACATTGCTTGATCATTTATTAATTCATTTTCCAGATCTCACATTCATATCATTTCATAAAAATCCATGTGTTTTCAAGCTTCTAAGCATGCTTCCATTGCATCTCATCCTTGTATGATCATTCATATGCATCTTGTATGACTTTGCATCATCTCATATGCCATTTGCATTGCATAATCACTTCTGACTTTGGTCTTCACATCTCATTTCATTTCATTTCCTTTTACTTTATACTTTATGCATTCATACTAACATTTCTGGTACCTTGGGTAAGTTATTTGGGAAGTGGATTTTCCTTCACTTCCCACCTCTTCTTATCTCATTCATATGAATTTTTACTTGTCTTTGAAGTGAATATAATTCACTTATGTTCCATCCTTCTCACTTTCTTTCTTTCAAGTTACTTATCTTCTTCAGGAAGTAAGTAACTTATTCTTCTTCTTCCTTCTCTTTTCATCTTCTTCTTCCATTGGTGGCCTTGAACATCCTTTCTCTTAAGCCTAACAAATCATAGGATACCCAAGCCGTATAACCTTTAGGGTTGTGTATAGTCCCCCCTAGTATTTTACCTTTGAGTCTCCTTGAGTATCTCTTCTCATCTCAATAATTAGAGACTAAACTCTTAAAGTTTTAGGACTTTGGAATTAGGGTTATGCTTGCATCCTTCTCTTAGGATGGAGTGTATAACTTTAATCCTAAGTGTTAAACCTTTAATTTTTTTAAACCTCTTAATCAAATCACATTAATAATCACTAAGACTTTATCTTGTAACTTGGGCCTTTTATTAGGGTTCTATCTCTTCCTTATGGTTAAGAGGGACTAACCCTAGTGTTTAATGGACAAGTCCTCCTCAAGTTGTCTTGCAAACCATAAAATCCACTTCTTAATCTCATCTCTTTAATTAAAATCCATCTTTAATAAAGGCTTGTTATATAATGAATTTATTCCCTAACCATGGATTAAGTTGAGGTATCTTCCTCAGCTTAAGTGTTCTCAACTATCATCCTTCTATTAGGATGGTGTAATAAGTTCACTAATCTGTGATTAGAGATTAAACTCATTACTTAACACTAAAAAAAAACTCAAAAAAATCTAATTAATCACAAGTAGGTTAATGATCTTAATCCTACATCATCATGGTAATTAAGTTAAGATGCTTATCTCATACTTAAGTAAGCTCATTATCCCTAATCAGGGAGGATATAATGAGTTTACAACCTTTGATTTAGGCTTAAGCTCATTAACTTATGCAAAGCACCAAAAACAATAACAAGACTGAAAACACAAAAACAAACCATAATCGTCTCCTTCGGGATTCTTTTCTCATCACACTCATTCACAAACGAGAATTTGCTTCTTCCGTCTAATGCATGACAGTTAGCACCCAAGCCAGACGCGTCATACACTTGAGCATAGACCAGCAAGCAGTTCATAGTCAATTTATTTCCAGTCTCTTTGAGTCGAACTATGGTGTTCTGACTTCCTCATTGCACGAGAGGATACTTATGCATAACTTAACAGTTATCGAACAAAAGTCTTTTTGTCATCCCCCTCTTTCAGCATTCTTTTCTAAAGCCTCAGTTCCTAAGCATTCACCCTTTTGCACTGACATCTGTACATCCATTCTTAGCTTTTGCACACAGACATCACATACACTACCCCTTTAAACACAATCTTGTAAGCGTGGATCCCGTCGAGTACGATGGACAATCTGGGTGCTAATACCTTCCCAGGTTGTAACCAACCACCTTTCTCAGTTTCTCTGGTTCGCAACCGTCTTATCCATCTCTTTCTAGGTTTATGCAGCATTACCTTTCCTTCGGGATAAAAATGCCTAGCTGGAGACTCTATTCAATTCATTTTTATTTTCTCTTTTCGCCGACCGTTCGCGTCTACACCGGTATGCAAATCTTCGGGAGCGACACTATGATATCAAGCATTTCCTAAAATCTCAGGAGTACCCAATAGGGGCATCCAGCAAAGATAAGAAGACCTTGAGGAGGTTGGCAGGTGGGTTCTTCTTGAATTTGGATGAGGTCTTATACAAAAGGAACTTCGACATGGTTATGCTTAGATGCGTGGATAGACACGAAGCAGACATGTTGATGGAAGAAGTTCATGAGGGATCCTTCGGTACCCATGCTGGAGGGCACGCCATGGCGAAGAAACTCTTGTGAGCGGGGTATTATTTGATAACCATGGAATCTGATTGCTGCAAGTACCTCCGCAAGTGCCATAAATGTCAAATCTATGCTGATAAGGTGCATGTGCCTCCCAATCCGTTGAGTATCATGTTTTCACCTTGGACCTTCGCTATGTGGGGCATCGACATGATCAGAAAGATCCAACCCACCGCTTCAAATGGTCATCGCTTCATTCTGGTTTCCATTGACTACTGCACCAAATGGGTGGAAGTGACATCTTATGTTAAGTTACCAAGAAGGTCGTAGCCCGATTCATGAAGAGGGATATCATTTGTCGATACGGAATACCCGAAAGAATCATTAATGATAATGGTTCCAATCTCAATAACAAGATGATGGAAAATCTATGTCAGGATTTCAAAATCGAACATCACAACTCTTCTCCTTACCGCCCGAAGATGAATGGCGCTGGTGAGGCGGCCAACAAGTACATCAATAAGATAGTACAGAAGATGGTTGTGACATATAAAGATTGGCATGAGGTGTTGCCATTTGTATTGCATGGGTACCAGACATCTATGTACACCTCAACTGGGGCAACACCGTTCTACCTAGTATATGGTATGGAGGAAGTCCTACCAGGTGAAGTTGAGATTCCCTCATGAGGATAATGATGGATATCAAGCTTGATGAAGCTGAGTAGCTTTACATCTCTTATCCTCTGCAAGAGGAAATCTAACTCTTCAGCAGGAAGCATCCTCATTAGTGTTCTCCATCATCCCTAGTTGAGTTGGAAATCAAAAACCTGCCCCAACGGAGCAACAAAAGGTTGATATCCCCAAGCAGAGAGTCCTCCTTCAACGGAGGAGTATCCTTCACAAGAGTCTTCTTGTTCCCAGCAGTATATGAGGACTCCTTACTCCCCATCAGATTGTCTTCTTAGCAGAATATCAATAAATCCTCTACTCAGCCCGGTCATAGGGTTACTACTTCCCCAACAGAGTTCTACGGGTGGCATACCTCCTAATCAGATTCCTGTCAATTAGGACTTTCCCCAGCAGGATCATCATTATCCAATGTCTCAAAGTCCAATTTATTTTTGGCAATGGTGGCAACTCAGAGCCAATGTCATTAGCATCCTCACCAGCAGAGATATTATTCCCCATAGGGATTCGTAGAGTCAATTCAGTGATTATTTCTCCCCAATGAAGTTATTGGGGATACCTACTACCTCCTTGTAAGGAGATCCCTTTCATTTTCATTTAGTAATCATCATTACATTTGCATCCTCAAAAAGCATAGCATTTCCATCATTATGGAGCATTACGCCATGGAAAAATTTAAACATGTGCATACAAAGCATAAGCTAGTTTCGATACCTTTTACAAAAGCCCAAAACCGTGAATCGAAATTCATACCTGAATATTCCCACAAAGAATTCCTAGCACATCCTCAGATAAGATTTCAAATATAACCAAAGGTTCAGGGATTTGTTAATCTTTCCCTCGGATACTTGTAGTCCCCTAGAGGTTCATCCTTCATGACATTCTTTGTAAGTCTACCTTCGGCTTGGTCTTACTTTTTTCGAGTTCACCTTTGGCTTGTCCTCGAATTTTATCATAAGTCTACCTTTGGCTTAGCCTTACGGTAACGATTCCATCTTTGGCTTGGTCACCTATCTTCGTTTGAGTCTACCTTCGGCTTAGTCTTATTTTTTGTACGTCCACCTTCGACTTGGTCTTACTTTTTCGAGTTCACCTTCGTCTTGTCCTTGAATTTTAGTGTAAGTCTACCTTCAACTTAGACTAACGATTATGATTCCACCTTTGGCTTAGTATCGTATCTTCGTGTGAGTCTACCTTCGGCTTAGTCTCATTCTTTGTAAGTCCACCTTCGACTTGGTTTTATTTTTTTCGAGTTCAGCTTCGAGTTGTCCTCAAATTTTAATGTAAGTGTACCTTTGGATTAGCCTTATGGTAACGATTCTACCTTGGGCTTGGTCTCGTATCTTTATTTGAGTCTACCTTCGCCTTAGTTTCATTCTTTGTAAGTACACCTTCGGCTTGGTCTTACTTTTTTTGAGTTCACCTTCGGCTTGTCCTTGAATTTTATTGTAAGTCTAACATCGGCCTAGCCTTACGGTTATGATTCCACCTTTGGCTTGGTATTGTATTTTTCTTTGGGTCTACCATCAGCTTAGTCTCATTCTTTGTAAGTCCACCTTCGACTTGGTCTTACTTTTTTGAGTTCACCTTCTACTTGTCCTTGAATTTTATCGTAAGTCTACCTTCGGCTTAATCTTACGTTTATGACTCCACCTTTGGCTTGGTCTCGTATCTTTGTAAGTCCACCTTCGGCTTGGCGTCACTTCTTTGAGTCCACCTTTGGTTGGGTCTCGTATTTCCACTCCTTTGAAAACCAGGGTCATGTCACCACCCACAAAGTACAAAATTTTCAGTTTTATTCGGGTATCCAATCCCTCCATACCTAGAATGTCTGAAAGCCATTGCTATCACCCATTCAAGTCTATAGGGATTGAATAGGGGCAGCTGTAACACCCCAAAAAATTTCTTCTTATTTATTACCAACTTCAAGTAGCTTATGCTTCATTTCCATGTCATTTAGCATATTCATTCATACATTGCATTTAAATCATAATAAAATATAAATAATAATAAAATATAGTAAAGATAAATCATCGGTCAAGGCATGGGGCATATGATCAAGGATTATTCGGTTATAATATCAATTATCAGGTCTTAGAAGAAATATAATCTCAGAAGACATGACCAAGGCCAAGTATCAAAGATTTCCCACCAAAAAGGAAAATTTCAAATTTTGGTTGAAGTAATTGGTTACCTCCTAGGTAGTAACCGGTTACCTGTTGAAATTTTTGCAGAAAACTGGGTTTTTGAACTGGTAACCAATTACCTCCCAGGTAGTAACCGGTTATCACGTGCAAAATTTTGAAAAATAAATGCCATTTTTTAGCTTGGAGGGATTTCATCACTTTTCCATTTCACCTTGCATTACACTTTACCACTTCCTAAAACTTTCTACCACCTTCCAAGGGAATATTCTATGAATATGCCAAGGGAATATTCAAAGAATATGTCAATAGAATATTCTAGTAATATTCCCAACTAACTTTTAACTAACTCTTAAGCTAATCTCATACCTAATTCTTAAGCCAATGCCCAAGCCTCACTCCTAACCCAAACCACCCCTAGAGAAAAAATGTATATAAATAATGTTCATTCCAAACCTAAAGACAACACTTCATTTCTCACATTTTTCTCTCATCACTCTCAATTTTCTCTCACTTTTCTTTCATTTTCCAAAACCCCACACAAAGCTTCATCTTCCAAAATTCTTCAAGTTTTGAACTGAAACTTGAAGAATTTGAATCTATACCTTCATCATTGCATTGATTTCATGGATTATTGAAGCATTTATTACTGTTTTGGTGTTGATTTCACATCTTGGAAGTGATTGTTTTGAAGAGGTTCATCATGGTTTTCATCAAATCGCGTTTATTTTGTGTATTACCGCGGAAGAGCATCGAATCTTCAGTTTTCTCTTCTATTGCATATTGATTCTATATTACTTTATTGAATATGAATTTACTCACCCTGCCTATCTTTTGTGATGGTCTATTATTCCATCTTGCAGATAATCAAGGTTAGCTCGGTGCGCGTTTAGCTCGGAGTTAGTGAGTTTGTCATTGTTAGTTAGAAGTGGAGTCCTGCTCTATGTCCAGTAACACCGGGATGGGTTTCAATTGAATTTTTTTGTTTATTTGAATTAAGATGTTATTTCTTTTGATTACTTTTTGTTTAAACGATGTTTGGATGAGATTATGAAGTTTTATATTATTAAAGATGAAAGATGATGTTTTGTTTTCCGCTGCGTAATTGTTGAAAAGAGTTTTGAATTGTTTATGATTGTATAACTCGTGTTACGGGAAAGGACTCAATGTGATGTTTTATGAAGTTTTGAGTTATTTGAAAAATGTGATACCCTTTTATGAGAGAACTCTGATTTTGTCGTTAAATTGTATTATAATTGTGATGGGGTAGAAAGGGTGTTACATTAGTGGTATCAGAGCCTGGTTGGTATTTCGGTCGTGTAATGTCAGTGTCAGTCGTGTCGGTTATTGTGTTTGAGTGTTTTGAGGTTGAGTTGTTTGCTGACGTTGTTGGTGATTTGTAGAATGTCTTCAAATCGTGCTCTTCCGGATGCGGTAGCTGAACTATCTCAGGCTACGACACAAAACAATGTTTGTGATGAATTTCATGCCTTGGAGGTATTTCAGAGGAACAATCCGCCTAAGTTTGAGGGTACTCATGAAGCGGAGAACGCACATAAGTGGCTAAAGGAGATTGAGAAGATTTTCAGGACTATGGCGTGCTCTGATGCTCAGAAGATGTAGTTTGGCACCCATATGCTGGATGAAGAGACTGAGGATTGGTGGGATAATACACGTCAGAGATTGGAAGGAGTCGGGGTTGCGATAACTTGGAATGTGTTCAGGAGGGAATTTCTGAGTAAGTACTTTCATGAAGACACTTGTGACAAGAAAGAGGTTGAGTTCCTAGAGCTGAAGCAAGGGAACATGACAGTGGCAGTGTATGCTGCCAAGTTTGAGAGGTTAGTGAAGTTTTATCCTCCCTACAACTATGATGATGATGAGTTGTCCAAGTGTTTGAAGTTTGAGAATGGGTTGAGACCAGAAATCAATCAAGTGATTGGGTGTCAGAAGATCCGCAAGTATGCTAAGCTTATGGATAAGAGTAGGATCTACGATGCGGATAGTCGAGCTCGATCTGTTCACTATAAGAAGATGAGTGAGAAGAAAGACGGGGGCCAGTTTAGAGGGAAACCTTGTGCGACTCCAAATGACAAAGGGAAGCCGAAGGTTACAGATGGGAAGAAGCCAAGTGGGGGAGCAGGTTCTACTCCTCTCAAGTGCTATAAGTGTGGTTGTAACGCCCATATAATATATATCTAGAATAATATCATACAGTGTTAATTTTTGGTACTGACACCATCATAAATACCTACTAGTATAATTCACTTTCTCGTCCAATTCTAAAACTATATAAATATGGCACAAGACATGTAAATCATACTAAAAAAAATAAAAGCTAAGAACAAACCAATATCCATTGTTGTACAAAGATACAGAAATACATAGCGGAAGACTAAACTAAGCTTCACTTGAAACATCTCGAGCATAGCTCCACTCGTAAATCAAACCTACATAGGAACCTGAAAAGCAACAACAATAGTGGGGTGAGATAACAACATCTCAGTGGGTTCCCTATCTTAGAGTTCTCTCGACTCTAAGGGTTCTATCAAACCTAACTCAAGTCTTTGGATATGGAAACGACCTTGAGTTCACACATCTCACCCTATGAGACATTATCATAAGTTAACGATTTACAATATCACACTCAATTGGGACCACGTCCAAGAGTCCTATAAATCCTACTATCACTAGCTATGATATTACCTTTTTACTTCCCATGAGACTCGGTGTAACACCCATCTCAAGCCTGAGGTCACTTCTCTATAAGGAAACAAAACAAGATGGAATATCCATATAACATTCTAGACACTTCACGTGGGACTCAATGTAATACCCACCTCAAGCGTAAACTAAGCTTCTCGCGGGACTCAGTGTAATACTCACATCAAGAGTTATCATTTGCTTCCCGTGGGACTCAATGTAATACCCACCTCAAGATATATCATTTGCTTCCTATGGGACTCAGTGTAATACCCACCTCAAGACTTATCATTTGCTTCCCGTGGGACTCAGTGTAATACCCACCTCAAGACTTATCATTTCTTCTCGTGGGACTCAGTGTAATACCCACCTCAAGACTTATCGTTTGCTTCCCGTGGGACTCAGTGTAATACCCACCTCAAGACTTTTGCTTCCCGTGGGATTCAGTGTAATACCCACCTCAAGACTTACCCAAGAATTTTCGGAGAATACCGCGTATAACGCGTCAAGGATTCGCAGCGACCTAGAATGAACCTAAGCACCTCATAAGTCACACCATCTAACAATTTCTAGTTACAATACTAGGCCACACTATTGGTTTATGGTAAGATTTCCTAACTCTTCCTTCATCCTTGATACTTTCGTTTATATAGTTCTCAAACATATAACTCTAACATTCTAGTCTAATTATCATCATTAAACTAATATCATTGTCTCTATTTCCATTCAATCCTCACGATTATCGCATATTTTCACAACTTGCACAACTAACATAATTACCACAATTCCTTAACTAACATAATTACAGTTAATCGAAAAAGTTGGGTAAAAGTCAGCATAAAATAAATAATTATTTTCCACTTCAAAATTAATATTTTCCTTTACCATTGGATAGTACTTTGTCTTAGTTTTCGAACGATATAAAGTTTGCCTCAATCGGATACCCGAGTAAAAAGTTATGAATTTTCAAAGAATTAACATTTTTCTTCAAAACCTACAGTGTTAACCGGTTAACGCATATAGTTAACCGGTTAACCGACAGTCAGCAGGCCTAAAACATGCGTTTTTCACATCCAAAACCTCTTCAAACCCATCCTAAACATTAGGGAACATCCAAGCAACCTTAGTAGGTTCAACCCACACATAACCCGACTATTCTACCCGATTATTTCAGCATTTTATCCGTTAGATTTCATGATTAACAATTTTATCATTTCTAACCTAAAATCTAAATATCAAAAACTCTTAAAATAAAAGCTTCTAACTATAACCCACCTCGAGAGTTGAAGATTGCCAGAACGAATGAGCCGATTCGACGGACGGATGATGGAGAATGATGGATTGAAGCTCTAGGTTTTCTCTTCTTCTTTTCCTTCTCCTCCTTTTCTTTCTCTTCCTTTCTTTTCTTTCTATCCAATTCTCTTACTAACTTTCTCTCTTTTCTTTTTCCTTTTACAATACTTAACTTATTTTCCTTATTAACCAAACAAATTATATCTATCAATTAGTAATATTAATGGGTCCAATTTGAGAGTATCCAAAAAATTTCTCTGAGCTGAATATTTAATAAAGCATCTGCTTCAGATAATAATAATTAATCTTAATTAATATTATCCAGAGCGTTAACTAAAATACGGGGTATTACATCCTCCCCTCCTTGAATTGAAATTTGTCCTCGAATTTCCTTTACTCATTCACAACAACAGTTTACATCATTGTCTTAGATCCATACTTATCCTTAATTCTCTTACATATCCTGACATACTCGAAATCCAATTTGACTTCGCGACTCAAATCCTCGTTTCTCAATAAAATCTCACCTTGCGTCCTTACTCATACGTGCGTTTCCAATATCGGGTTAACTTTCAAGTTACTATTTCCGTAACTTATATGTTGCTTCATGCCGAACACTTAGTCTCATTCCTCATACGGAGATGACATACCGATCTAATTCTTTTCATTTAATCACAACACAGAAAGTTTGCACTCAGTACGCGGCGTGAACCCTGGTCGCGGGGCAAACTTAGTAGAAACTTAAAAAAAACCAGCTACGGAAAGGATTTCTCAAAATAACACAAAACCACCCCAAAACATCCAAAACAGAGAAAACAACTATCAACATGATTGTTATCACAACATAAAACATAACACTCCGGCCTCATTCTGGAACATACAACACTTGACAATCTCTACAAGATATCTTGGTGAAAACTTAACCACATCTCATTTCCAACGAACTCTTATTACAATCCTTCGATCACTAAAGCCATTTCAAAAGTTTGTCAAACGATTTCATTACCAATTCCACTTGGTCTTATATCAAACGGTAACCATTTACATCGGACACTTAGTTCTTTCGGTATCTTACCATAGATAATCCACTTAGGATAAGATCTTCTTACTTCGGCACTTATAAATAAATCTCTTCAAATTCTCATACAATACCAAGTAGTTGTAAGTTTACAGAGAATACACTTATTCATCGGAGTTTCCACCAACCAATAGAATAAGAACTTGCAAACATGCAACGATAGAACATTTCACTTTTCTACTACATAATTAATAACATCGGTCCAAACTCTCTAATAACAAAGATATAGGGTTGTACTGCTGCAATCACAATCAATATAATTCCAATTCCATTCTAAACTCGAAATAATTCATCCAATTAAACTTAACCAATCTGACCATGGTTACTATGCTCCATATTAATTCTCTTTATAACATCCCATTCACTCAAGATTTCCATTGACACAAGGTCTCCATCAGTAACAACGCAGTAACGCCACAGACATACAATAACCAGTGAGTCACTAATACCAAACTCAAATTATTCTTAGTACACTTGTGGGTTTCCATAATACTTTCATTTTGCATACAAAATTCCACTTACTCACCTTTTAGAACCACACAAAACTTATCATTCAAATCATTTACTGTTTACCAAACATGCTCAAAGGAAAGTCCAATACTTTGTTCACTGACGCTTGACACGGAAATTAAAACGGACTTACAGTTCAGAAAGAACGATTCTCTAAATTCTCCACAAAAGTCATGTGTTAATCGATTACCTATCCCAGGCTAAACGATTGAACTCAACTAAACTTGTTCCTCTTGCTAACAAGTAATCCAACTCAAAATTACCAATCTAGTCCACACTGACTTGTAATATGATTCTCACTTGCGGTATCTAAATAGGTGCAACAATCGTTCACCATCCACAACCCAAGATAACACAAACGGACACAACATGCAGATTATACTCTCTAATAAACGAAGAAGTAGAACTACCATTCTGTTACGGTCACATCATGAATACTCAACAGAATAGTCCGATTCCATTCTAACAATGATGCTAGTAGGAATCGACCAGGACAACATCAAAGGGTTTTAGCTACAAGCTAATGTTTGGTTCGTCCGTAAACAAAATCCAGTACACAATCTTATCGGGTAAAACAAAGCAAAACAAAGGAGATCTTATTTCTAGTATACAACCTTTTCCTCTCTCTCTCTCTCTCTCTCTCTCTAATTCCTTGCAAGAATTAGTATCAACAATAACATTCTTAATCTCGCCAGGGGCATAATCCAAATACTTCGATCATTCACAAACACAGAGGTTTTCCCTTACTCTTGAAGACTGAGTCAAAGCACTCTTCTGAAGAACCTTACAGTCTACGCTTACATAATGT
Source organism: Lathyrus aphaca (assembly GCA_963966055.1). Lineage (NCBI taxonomy): Eukaryota > Viridiplantae > Streptophyta > Magnoliopsida > Fabales > Fabaceae > Lathyrus > Lathyrus aphaca. Next base: position 327,475,820 of record OZ014520.1, on the reverse strand, counting down.
CACACCCTAAATTTTGACCGAACTTTTTCGAAATTTTCATTCATCTACCGCTTTTTCATCGCAGTATCGATAGTCATACATTACAACATTTTTTTGCTAAACATTTCATTAATCATGTATATTCGGTCAATTTTAGTGTTCAATGTCCTTTTATTCTTAATTTTAAAATTTTTGTTATTAAGTCTTTTTATACTACGTGATTTGTTAGATAATTATTTTGTGTTTATTTATCTGTCAATTTAAGCTTATTCAGTGAATATGTTAAATTTTAATTTAATCAATCTAATCTAATTTTGATTTTAGTTTAGTTTATAAGTTTTATTTTTATTTATCATTTTATTACTTTTTTATTGCAATTTCAATTTATTTAGGCTTTTTTTTTAAATTTCAATTGGTTAATCTTAAACATAAATTTAATTTTAATTTAGTTAGTGTATTTTAATTCAAATAGTTGGTTGCTTATTTTCTTTGTTTAAAATAATTCAAAAATATGTTTAGTTTAGTTTATCCTTTTTTAACCTCAATTTCAATATTGTGATCATTCCAAGTTAACTTTGATTTAATTTAAGTTCAATTTTTTTTAACCAGATTTTTAAGATTTTATTTTTATCAAATTTATATTTAGGCTAATTCATGTGAGCAACTCTTTGGTTTTGTATGATAATAAATTTTATGCGTTTGTGCTTTTATCATATGCTTTATATTGATACTCTTTGTATGCATTTCTTGCCTTTAACACATGTCTCATTTTAAACAAATAATGTTCTTGAAATTCTGAAATTCGTAAAATGAATCGATTCATTCACATCATGTATCGATTCATGCTGTAGAAATGATTCTGGAATTTCTGCTATGAATCGATACATTCGCAACATGCATCGATTCATGCTGTAGAAATGTTTCTGGAATTTATGCTATGAATCGATACATACTCAACATGCATCGATTCATTGTATTTTCATTTCTCTGTTTTTCTTCATTGGATCAGTATCAATCGATTCATTACATTATGCATTGATACATAACAGTATAAAAACCATCATGCATCGATTCATTCACATTTAGTATCGATTCATTTTTCTGTTTTATTTCTAACAGAGTCTGTAAGGTATATGTTTGGTTTTGCTGTTAGTGCAGAAAAGGGGAGACAGATATTGGAAGCGAATTTTCAAGTCAGGAGAATTGAAGAACACATCAAGAAAAGTAGTTTTGGGTGTGCAATTCAATGTTGAGCAGGATTGAAACCTAAGAAGCAAATTCATCTTCATCATCTTCTCAAATACCTTGATTCAAGAACATCAACAATGAATCAGTGTTGTTCTGTGAATTAGAGGTTTATGAGATAACGTTTAGTGGTACGATCGGTGATCCAGCTGAGTTGAAGAGTGAAAGAAGGTTTCAAGGAAAAACCATCTGGGTTTTCCTTCAAGAACGAGCGTGTTCTTGAGGGTTTGTCAGTCACGTTTACAAAACAGATTCAGCCGCAGCGTAAGGTTTGGAAATTGGGAGATTTTGCAAATAGATCGTGGAACCGGTGAATTGTTTGTATTAATTGCAGGGAATCTTGATTTGGCTCAGATCAAGTGAAGGTTGATACAATAGGAAGATCTAGGTGTATAGATTTCTGGTGTTTGTATAGTAACCTTGTAAACGACGATTTCAGCAATATCGATATAAAAGTTCTCAATTTCGGTTTGAAATTGAGAGGGAGACGTACCCACACGTGAGGACAAACGTGTGGAACTTCCTTACCAAATCTCTGTGTATTGTATTCCTTCTCCATCTCTATTTACGTTTTTAATCGGTTTTGATTCATTGGAAATAGTTTTTGTGATAGGTGCATTCAACACTTTTACAGCTTGTGTGTTTAAACCTTTAACATCTCAATTGCAAATCCAGCACTTTATCACATGTCCGGTCTTCTAGTGGCTGGTCCAGAATAGACGCAAGTATATTAGGGACCGTGTTTTCCGCTAATCTTTAAAAACTCTGAAAAATCTTTTAAATCCTTGTAAAAAAGGAGGTGATCCATTCACCCCCCCCCCTCTAGATCACTAGCCACAACGTCTAACAAGTGGTATCAGAGCACCGGTTCGCTGGTGCTTTGTGGCTGCTTGTAACGATATGGATTCTAAACCAAAGGGGGCGTATAATAGAGCTCCTGTTTTCAATGGTGAAAATTATGGCTACTGGAAAGACTGCATGCGAGTTCACATAAATTCTGTGGATAGGCGCGTATGGACTGCCATTCAAAATGGTCCTTTTCAAATCACCATGATGAATGAGGCAGGTGCCATAGTACCTAAACCAGAAGATGATTGGGATGAGAAAGATGAGAAAAAGTGGTCAAGTGATTGGAGAGCCAGAAATATGCTAATTTCAGCACTTAGTGCAGATGAGTATTATCGAGTATCCCATTGCTCGACAGCTAAAGAAATGTGGGACGCTTTAGAAATTGCACATGAAGGTACAACTGAAGTAAAACAGTCCCGCATTAACACACTTAATCAAGAGTTCGAACTCTTTCGCATGAAATAAGGAGAATCTATTCCCGACATGCAAAAGAGATTTGTTCATCTCATAAATTGTTTGAATGCACTTGGAAAACCTGTTTCCAATGAAATTGCTACTAATAAAATTCTGAGATGTCTTAGCAGGGAATGGCAACCTAAAGTAACAGCTATCAAGGAAGCCAACGATCTAACGACACTCTCAATGACTACTTTGTTTAGAAAGCTGGAGGAACATCAGCAAGAACTAGAAAGTCTAGAAAAGTTTGAGAACAAGAGTAAAAAGGGAAAGGAGAAGAATAAAGACAAAGAGGGTGAAAAGAGGCCTATAGCTCTTGTGGCTTCTAACTCAAAGTCCTCACAAAAAGAGCTAAGCAACAATGAGTCAAGTAGTGACGAAGACTCCGGTGACGAAGAAATGGGACTTTTTGTTAGGAGATATAATAGATTCATTCGAAAGAATGGAATCAAGCATTCCGACAAAAATCTCATAAAGTTTAGAAGACAATCTATAGATTCAAAACAGGAAGAGATTAAGAAGAATAGAGAAAGAGGGTCTTGCTTTAATTGTGGTAAGTCCGGACATTATAAGACAAATTGTCCTTTAAAGAAAAAGGATAAAGGAAAAGTTCCACCAAAAAGATATAATAAGCAAAGAAGAGCTTACATTGCTTGGGAAAGTGATAGTGATTCATCAAGTACACAATGCTCAAGTGATAGCGATGAAACCGCAAATTTGTGTCTTATGGCTCACACCAAAAATCAGTCCCACCACAAGAAGAAAAGTGATGATAAAAAGGTAAAACAAGCTTACTATAACAATTTCTCTTCTATTTCCTTTTCTGAATTGAAAATATCTTTTGAAAAACCGCATAATGAAGCTATAGAAGCATTTAAAAGATTATCTTCCGATAAACAAATTTTTTCATACTTGGAAGGTAAAGTACAACATGCTGAAAAAGATTTAGAGTACTTGAAAGCTAGCATTGCAGAAAATTCAAAAGCTATTGATATTGATGGTTGTAGTAAAATAAGGCATTGTGAAGCTTGTCACATTTGGCAACAAGAGGTTATTTCTCTTAAGGTCAAATTGGAAAAAGCTTTACAACCTAAGATTACTTATGCTATTGATACTAGGTTGTTTAAAAAGTCATTAAATCCTCCATATGCAAGATACTCTTTTATTCCAAAGGATTTAAGGACCAAACATAAACAACAACATTGTCGTAGTGTATGTCATTATTGTTGTCATGCTGGCCATACCATTGAAAAATGCAAATTTAGAAGATTTCTAGTGCCTAAAGGCATTTATCAATGGAAGCCTAAAGACAACCATGTTACCACTTACCCACTTGGACCCAATGAAAATTGGGTACCTACCTCTCTCTTTTGATATTGTAGGATGAGTGTCTTGCATCCATGGAAAGAAGATGGTTTCTGGACAGCGGGTGTTCAAGGCACATGACGGGTGACATATCACTTTTTATTGACTTCAAAGCAAAGAAGAAAGGGTATGTTACTTATGGAGACAATAACAAAGGAGCTATACTTGGTAAAGGTAGTGTAGGTAATCCCTCTACCACTACTATTTCTGATGTCCATCTTGTAGAGGGACTTAAACACAATTTGTTGAGTATAAGTCAATTATGCGACAAAGGTTATAAAGTTTCTTTCACAAAAACTTGTTGCAAAATTGAACATACTGAACATAATGTTGTATTTAAAGGTGTAAGAGTAAACAACATATATATGCTTGATCTTTTGAGTGTATCTTTAACAAGCACTAAATGTCTAGTAGCCCTAAATGATGATTCATGGTTGTGGCATAGACGCTTAGCGCATGTTAATTTCGATTTGCTTAATAAGGTTGTATCTAAGGATCTAGTAGTAGGTCTTCCAAAAATAAAATTTTCAAAAGACCACCTATGTGATGCTTTCCAAATGGGGAAACAAACAAGGGTCTCCTTTAAATCTAAAAACATAATTTCAACTTCAAGACCCCTTGAGCTTCTCCATATGGACCTCTTTGGACCATCTAGGAAAAAGAGCTTAGGTGGTGTAAACACCCCAAATTTTCCCTCACCCATTCACACCATGGCTTGTGATAATTTTCATAAGCATAAACTAAATCATACCATCTCATATCACATTTTTGATTCACTGCATAGATTCAAAGTCATCTGCATCTAGGGTTTGTGATCTGAGCAATCCAAGAGCTTCTTGAGCCACTCCAAAGGCCATCAATCACTTCAAAGGGGTCCATGTGTGTTCAAGTATCATATTATATCATCTCAAAGTCAATAATGTCAAAGAATCACAAGAACTGGAAATGGTATGGAAGCAGAGCCAGGTTTAACTGCCCAGATGACCTAGAATTAGGGTTTTGGTTTCAGAGGCCATAACTCCAATTTTTTTGGTCATTCTTGTTTCTATTGGTCTCTATATGGTATAGGGAGTATGCATATCAATTTTCATGAAGAAATTCCATGGGGAAGTCATCTGATCAAGAGTTGACTTTTCAAGCAAGTCAGTGCAAAATCAGGGCATCTGAGGCCCTCAATGACCCAACCAAAGGGCATTCTTCATCATTTTGATTGTATATGATCTTTATTTGATCATGGAAGATGTTGGAAGTTCACAAAATTGAAGAATTTAAAGTGTTTTGCAAAGTTGACTTTTTGGGCAAGTTTGACTTTTAATGAAATTGTCATTTTAGGCAACTTTTTCAACCTTTACTTTTTGATTCAAAAAAGCTTCAAATGGAAAAACTTTGGCCATGAAAGTTGTATAATGGATCATTCCCTTTTAAAAAAGTACAAGAACATGACTTAATTCATTTTTGGATCAAAAGTTATGACTTGTCAAAGTTGGCAAAAATCACTAAATTTCAAGTTATGCACCAAAGAGGCAAAGTTGCAAATTCACTTCTCAAGGCAAATTAAGTCATCAAATGCATTTCTAAACTTCACAACATGATCATGCAAGTCCTAAAAGTCAGATTGCACCCAAAGAATCACATGTTTTATGACTTATGGATCAAGATATTTCATAAAGAACCAAAGGCAAGGCAAGTTGCAAAACTCATCATAGCTTCTCATCCACTTGCTGGCTAGCTTGCTGATCAATCCTAGGCCTTTCCTCACATCATGCTGCGCAGGACATGCCTTTTGTACTTAGCTAGCAAGTAGCCCATGCCCTTCTTACACAACTTTGACATTTTGGCAAAAGGACCCATACCAATCAATAAAGCACACATCATGTCATCTGACCAATGGCAATTGTTTATACTAATCAAATGCAAGCCAAACATAACAAGGGAGCAGGCCTGAAACACTCCATAGCACAACATTCTCATTTTCCACCCTTTGTGCAAGAGCTTTCGAAACTCATCACACAAGTCACAAACACACAAACTAACTTCACAGATCAACTCAACACGCCTTCCTGGTCACAAAGCACCCATCACCATTGCCTTAAACTCCCAGAATCACAAATACGATTCTCACCTCACCTTGAGCAGAACCTCTGCCATCTTCCAAACCAGCCATTGCAAACTTCAAACAAACATTGCAAGCTTCTTAGGGGGATCATTGGAGTGCATTTGAGCCAAAGAAGCAGCCAGAAAGCTCTTGAATCGAAAGCCTCAGTTCAGGTAGTCAACTCAAAACTTTTTTCCAGAACCATGTTTTTAAGTTCTTAATAGCTTCTATGCACTCCCCTGATCATGAATATGTGCTCACTTTTGAAAATGGTTGAGAAACCAGGATGTATGCAATGTCTGAAACTTTTGCCCTAAAAACTGTTTGGCTTCGATTCGTTTGATTGAAGAAGAATAAATGAGATTTGAGTGGGGGTTTTGATTCAGGGGGATGTGGGGATGATTTATGGGCTTTTAGTTTTCGTTTTAGTGAAGTTTTGAGGATTTTGGAGATTTTCAGGTGGGGTTCCCATCGGAGAAGACGACCGGAGGTCTTCTCCGGCCACCTAAAAACAATTAGGGTTAATCCCTGTCATTAATTGTAGTTTGAATGCTGAGCGTAGGATTAGCTGACCAGGGTTGACTGGCGCGTGTTTTGGATGGCCAGGATGTGTTCTTAGAAGCCCTAATCCTCATTAACTTAATTAATCTTGATTAATTAATTCATAAATAGGATTTAACTCAGTTTGAATGTGGACCTTAGGATTGCGCGCGCAGTCAACAGATCTTTCCCCAGAATCAATCCTGGCTCTCCATTGCGTTTACTTTTCATTTTCTTTAATTTTAATTCATTTATTTTGTATTTATTTTCTCCATTTATTTAAAAATAGCAAAACCATTTTAAAAATTCTGAAAAAATTTGTACAAACTTTTATTTAATTTCAGAAACCAAAAACATTTTTATTTTTATTTTTTGCATTAAAAAATATTTTTAAATCATTTAAAAGTTTATTTTTAATTAATTAATGAGAATTAATTAATTAAAAATACTTTTAAGTATTTAAAAATCACCAAAAAATTCATGAAACCTTCATAATTATTTAGAAACATTGTCCAACCCTCAAACCAAATTTCTTTTTTGATCTTGATGTCTTTTGAGAATTTTTCATGGAATTAAAATCATTTCAGGCATTATTTTGATCCAAACTTCAAAAAATCATTTCTGCCTACCCATTGAGAGTTGGACTTTGATTCTTTTTGCATTGCATTTTGTTTAGCATGTAGTTTGTGTGATTAAATTGGCATGATTTGATCTTTCATTTTCAATTTGTTTGGCATTTTTCTTGTTAAGGTACCCTAAAACCCTAGAAAACTTAGGAAATTCATAACTTCCATTAGGTTAAGAGTTAGAACCCCTCCTTTGGGCAGTGAGTTTGTATAGGATTAGGGTTCCTTTGAATGCATTTTAAATTTTTTTACCTTGATGTTTGCTTCTGATTTTGGTTTTTGTTTGATGCATGGATCATAAACCCTAATTTGGGCTTCCTTTTGCATTCATCTTGCATTTGTATTCATACCATGACTTGCCATTGCATTTTGTGCATCCATTTGATTCATTAGACATCTTAAGACATATTAGAAGCATGTTTGATCATTGCATCTTGCATTTTCCATGTTGTATGTCATTTGCATTTCATAACTTTTCATGTGTGTTCATGGTTCTAAGCTTGCTCCATTTGCATCCATTTGTTTGTATGATCATTACCATGTCTTAATTCATGTTTGCATCATCTCATAGCATCATTATCATCTCATGTATGCTTCTGGTTTTGGTTTGCATCATGCCATTTCATTCCATTTTACATTGCATTGCATTCCTTTCACTAACTTTTCAGGTGGTAAGCAACTTTGAGAAGTGAATTTGCCTTCACTTCTCACAATTTCTTTTCATCTCTTTATGCATCATTGTTGCATTTTGTCTTGTGTTTGAGATTGAGCTTGCTCTTTCTTCTTCTACTTACTTTCTTTCTTCAAGTGACTTGTCTTCTTAAATGAAGCAAGTTACTTTGCTTCTCTTTGATCCTTTCATCTGCTTCCTGGTGGTTCCTCTGAAGATCCTTCTTGTAAACCTCACAAACCTTAGGAACAACCAAGCATGACAATGATTAGGGTTTTGATTAGTCCCCCACTTAGTTTTTTACCTTTGTGTCTCATTGAGTCTTCTCTTCTCATCTCATAATCAGGGATTAAACCCTAAAGGCTTTAAGGCTTTGTGATTAAGCTTATGCCTGCATCCTTCTATTAGGATGGAGTGTATAACTTTAATCCTAAGTGTTAAACCCTTAATGTGTTTAAATCTCTTAATCAATTCACTTAATAATCATCGAGACATCACACTTGTAACTTGGGCCTTGCATTAGGGTTCTAATTCTTCCTTAATCGGTTAAGAAGGACTAACCCTAGTGTTAATGGACAAGTCCCCCTCAAGTTGTCTTACAAACCCTAAAAATCACTTCATCATCTTATCATTAACTAAAATCCATCTAATAAAGGCTTTGTTTTTGTCATGAGGTTAATCCCTAATCATGGATTAAGTTGAGGAGCTTTCCTCAACTTAAACATTCTCATCTATTATCCTTCTATTAGGATGGTGTAATGGGTCTGTTTAATCCCTGATTATGGCTTAATCTCATTACTCAACACTAAACAAAAACCACAAAAACATCTAAATAATCACAAGTAGGTTAATGATCTTGATCCTACATCAAAGGTGATTAAGTGTGAGAAGCTGACTTCACACTTAAGGTATTCTCATTACCCCTAATCAGAGGGAGGATGTGATGAGTTTACCAACCCATTGGTTTAGGCTTAAGCTCATTAACTTATGACAAACTTCAAAAGCAATAAAAGACTGAAAACTCAAAAACAAACAGTAATCGTCTCCTTCGGGATTCTTTTCTCATCTCATTCACTCATAAACGAGAACTTGCTCCTTCCGTCTAATGCAAGACAGTTTGCACCTGAGCCAGACAGGTCTTACACTTGAGCATAGACAAGCAAGCAGTTCACAAGTTAATTCATCTTTCAGTCTCCTTGGGTCGAACTACGGTGTTCTGACTTCCTCATTGCACGAGAGGATACGTAGGCATAACTTAACAGTTATCGAACAAAAGTCTCTGTATATTCCCCCTCCTTCCAGCTTTATTCTTTAAGCCTCATAGTCATGAGCATTTCACTCTTATCCTTACACTGACACTGTATACACATTACACTTTACACTTCTTTAACACTGACACCTGTACATCTCTTTCCAGCTTTGATAAACAAATTTCACTGACACTACCCCTTTAAAACACAAATCTTTTAAGCGTGGATCCCGTCGAGTACGACGGACAATCTGGGTGCTAATACCTTCCCAGGTTGTAACCAACCCCCTTTCTCAGTCTCTTTGGTTCGCAACCGTCTTGTCCATATCTTTCTAGGTCTATGCAGCATTGCCTTTCCTCCGGGATAAAAATGCCTAGCTGGCGACTCTTTTCATTCCCTGTGAGTTCACTCCTGTGTGTTCTCACACCCTCCTTTCGCCGACCGTTCGCGTCTGTACCCCATTTGACCCGGCTTCATCTGGTGGGAGCGACAGCTTGGCGACTCTGCTGGGGACCCTTATACTGTAACCAGGGCTTCTGGTTCTTTTTGTGGGTTCCTCCTAGCGCTTGTTTGATTTGTGTTTACTGGGGTGTTATGTGCTATCTGTGTTTGTATATTTATTTTTGTTTATTGCTTTATGTACAGTTGTTTTACTGCTTTCTTTATAGCTTCACATATATCATACTGTCATATTGTGCTGGCTGGATCTGTTCTGTTGTTTTGGTGGGTGGGTGTTCTATTGAGAGTTGAGGTCCTACACCTGGGACCTGAGTGACACCTAGGCTAGAGTGGTTCATGTTCTTTCCCATTCCATTTCGGTCTGGTGCGGCAATATGAAACACGGTTCAGATATGGGTTTCTTCTTGAGAACTCTGTGCTGCAGATTTCCTGTAGTGCTAGGGCTATCTGGGAAGCCTGCTAAGTCTGGATGACCTTTAGTATTGACCTTCAGAAACTGAGGTGAATTAGAGGAGGATTTTTTATGGTTATTGTAAACACTGTACCTCCGGGTTAGAAGTGTTTACACTTCTCATAACTGATCCAAGTCTGAGGATCCTTGTTTTAGAACTCTACCTGTGAGGGGGTTGGGCTGTTTACAGGTTTGCAGGTACCCTTGACCTCAGCATACCCTGTTACTTTGATTTGATTAAGAGTACTCCATGTTGGAACAGTTCTTGTGATTTTTAACCCTGGACATGTGACTCTTTATTTGAGTCCCCCACCTTGGTTACTGGACTTTTAAACCTCCATCTGGATTTCTGGAACCATACATGGACTTATATCAAGGTAGTAATCAGATCCGGCTCAGTCACAAACCCTTGCATATCATTTGCATACATCATCATTGCATCATTTTAACATTTGCTTATTTGTTTTTCAGGGTATCCATACTTTATTTTGGCTTGGTTTTGACCCCATCATCAGCATAGACCTATCCTCATCAGTATCTACTTCAGCTATCAGCTACCTGCTTCAGTCACCTGCACCAGCCAGTTAGTGGCCCATTTTCAGTGTTATTATCAGCATCTGTCTCAGCTCTTCTTCAGCAACATGGCACCCAAGAAGAGTAACATCTCCTACCATTTCTTTCAGCCTGAACTAGCTGACATCAGGAAGATTCAGACCCTGATTACTCCAGACCATATACCACTATTCAGAGAACACTATGGAGGCATACTTGATGTGGTTATGGATTTGGACCCTTCACAGAGGAGCCTGATTCATACTTGCCTGCAGTTCTATGATCCCCCTCTGAGGTGTTTCACTTTTCAGGATTTTCAGTTGGGACCTTTATTAGAGGAGTATTCATCATTGGTTGGTGTACCTATCAGGGGTAGAGTCCCCTTCAACCCTGAAATGGCTTTTCCAAGTAATGAAGAAGTGGCAAAGGCATTGCATCTGGAACCAGTTCTGATTGGGCAGAACCTGACTACCAAGGATGGAATCTCTGGTCTACACTTGGACTTCTTGATTTCTCAGGCCATCCTGAAGGCCTCCTTGGGAGAGTGGAAGGAAGTCTGTGCTTTATTGGCCCTTAGCATATATGGGATCATTTTATTTGCAGATGAGCCTAAGTTTGTTAGCAAGAATGCAATCCATCTTTTTATCCTGAGGAACCCAGTGCCCACCTTGCTGGGAGATTTCTACTACTCTGTCCACCAAAGGAATGAAAAGCAGAGAGGAAGATTGGTGAGGTGCTGTGCTCCCCTGTTCCATACCTGGCTGCTCAAGCACTTGCCCAAGACAGATGCATTCTTGAACCCTCACCAGCAGAGGAACTGGGCTAGAAGACTCACTGCTTTGACTTCAGCTGATATCAGGTGGTGCACTCAAAGCACAAAAGGCAGGGACATCTTTACCAGTTGTGGGCAGTTTCCCAATGTACCTCTGATAGGAGTAAAGGGTTGCATCAACTACAACCCTCTGCTATTCAAAAGACAACTGGGCTATGCATTGGTCCACACTCCTAAGGCACAAGACTTGGCTGAGACTCTTTACTGTGAGATTAAGCCTAATCTGGCTATCGTCAGGCAAGCATCCTGGGCTTGGGACAATGTCCAGACTAAAGGGGTAACCATTCTGGGAAGATGCAACAATGTAGCCTCAGCACAGTACTATGAGTGGTCCCATGCCAGGGCTCAATTTTCTGGGATGACCTTCACCATGGAAGATACACCTGGGCCCTCCACAACACCTCCTGCCACTGTCAGTTTAGAGGAGTTTGAGAATTTGAAAGAGAGAAATGAGAAGTTGACTCAGGCTCTACAGAAGACCCTCTAGGAGAGGAGTGACGGTCGCTTGGACATTGAAAGGTTAGAAAAGCTGAAGGTGGAGCATCTAGCCAGGATTGAGAAGTCAGAGGATTACATCAAGAAGTCTAAGGCTGGAGAGCAGATCTTGAAGAATGCCTGCAAGGAAGCTCAGTTCCAGAAAGCCAGGACTGATTTGTATCTAAAAGAGAGTCAAGCTAGATGGGTCAGGATCACCGAAGCTCGTACTCTGGAAGATAAGAGGACTCAGGACAAGATTGAGCAGTTGGAGGCTAGTGCAAAAGAAAAACAGGAAGCCCTGCTAGCAGCCCAGAGAGAGATCTCAGAGTTGAAGATTAGAGCTGGTGTGAAGAAGTCAAAGGACCAGAGTCAACACAAGAGGCTAACTGCAGCTGTTACTACCAGGAATCTCCTTATCAGGAATCTCACAGAGCGTCCAGCTGATCCTGTGACTGAAGCACTTCTAAAGGAAGTTCAGGAGGATGAGTTTGGTCTTGGTGTCTGACTTTTGCTTGTTGTTGCTTTCATTCTGTGTACTTTTATTTTCTTATGTTGTATTTTGACCCCTCGGGGCATGTATTGTAAAGAACAACTATGTATTATTCACTTTCTGTAATATATGTATTAGTTTGTTCTATCTGAGTTTCTTTCGAGCAAAGTCACAAGCATCTTCCTCAGGGGTCTGGAAAGGTCAAAACCAAGTGCCAAGCCGGATACCTTGGAAACAAATAGGCATACTGCATTGCATTCTAACCTGTGTTTGTTTTGTAGGTTTGTTTTATTTTCTAACTTTGTTGTGATCTCAGGAACTATTGCTCGACGTCTGGTGTTCCCACTCAACCGTCCACACAGATATCCCACCCGCAACAACCTTCCGGGTATACAGATGGACCAGGTACAACAGGACCTTACAGAGGTCAGGAACCAAATGGCCAATGAGAGATTGGAAATGAGGAATCAGATGACACAATTTATGGAGGTGATGAATGGATTGGCACAGAGCCAAGAAAGATTAAGGGCTTTAATAGAAAGGCAGACTCAGGAAGATCCCCATCTAGGGACTGGTGGGACAAGCAACAATGAGAGGGTTCAGCCTCATATCAACCCACCTGTATTTGGACCCCACCTTCATCTAGAGATCAACATCCTTTCTAATGTACAAGGGAATGCTACTACAGGCAGAGTGCTGCAGGAAGACCCCCAGGAAGATCAGTTCACAGTGATGGAAGCTGGGGAAGAAGCCTATGACAGAAGGCTAGATGAAATTGCTGAAAAATTAAGGTCCTTGGAGTCTCAAAACTCCTTGGGTTTTGATGTTATGGACATGGGCCTAGTGGACGGGGTCAGGATTCCCCACAAATTCAAACCACCGTGCTTTGAGAAGTACAATGGGACTTCCTGCCCACGGACCCACTTGCAATCCTTTCTGGGGAGGTTAAAGGCATATACCATGGACGAAAAGCTATGGATGTTTTATTTCGAGGATAGCTTAACAGGAGCTTCGAGGGAATGGTACTCTCATCTGACTAGAGCCACCATCAGATGTTGGAAAGACCTGGCTGAGGCCTTCATTAGGAAATACCAGTATAATTTGGATATGACACCCAACAGGACCCTCCTGATGGGAATGTCACAGTCATCCAGGGAAAGCTTCCGGGAGAACGCCCAGAGGTGGAGACAGCTGGCTGCCGCTGTCCAGCCACCTATATCAGAGAGGGAGATGGCTGATATGTTTATGAACACCCTCCAAGGAACATACATTGATAGGCTAGCTGCCTTCTCCTCTACCAGCTTTGCAGATGTCGTTATAGCTGGAGAAAGAATTGAGAGCCTATTAAAGATGGGCAAAATTTCTGACAACGGTGCCAACTCATCCAGCAACACGAGAAAGCCTTTTGTGGGCCCAAGAAGAACTGGTGAGACCAATGCTATCAATACCAGCAGGGGCAGACCCCAATATGTTCATAGGTCTGTGGCAGCAGTCACCATTCCCGCTCCAATTCATCCACAACCAGCTTATCACCCACAGCAACAAAATTATAAGCAACAAACTTAGTATCCTCCTCAGAGAAACTACACTAACACCAACAATAACAATCAGCAAAGACCATTTCAACAGAGACCGTCTCAGGCCAATAGGGTGATCGATCCGATCCCTATGCCTTATGCCACATTATTGCCACAACTCCTAAAACTCAACCTGGTTGAGCTAAGGACATTGGCACCTCCAGATCCTGCCAGTCTACCCAGAAATTATGACGCCAGCGCCAGATGTGCTTTTCATTCGAATGCACCTGGCCACAGTACAGAGAAGTGCAGAGCCTTGCACATGAAAGTGCAGGACTTGGTAGATTCTAAGGCTCTAAACTTTGCACCACCACCAAATGTTAACAAGAACTCTATGCCAAACCATGGTGGCCCCAGAGTCAATGCTATTGAAGAAGACAAACCGTCTTACTTGATAACCAGTGTGGGTCAGATTCGGACACCCTTGGTAGAGATTAAAGCTCAACTCCTTGAATGTCAAATGTTCCCTGGATGCGAGCTAGGGTGTGCTTATTGCAACATTTCAGTGAATGGTTGTGATAACTTGAGAGACGGCATAGATGGTCTCATCCAGAGTGGCTTGCTTCAAATCAAAACATCAATACCTACCAATCCAGCAATCTCCTTAACAACGGTTCCCGAGTCTTCTACAACTGCAACAACCATTGTTCCAAACAACTTTTCAGTTTCATCAACAAATGCTTCATCTGTTACTTCAACGGACCAAATATCAGCAAACATCCCTTCTACAACTTCAGCACCCCTTCATTTAGAATCTCCTACAACAGCAACACCCATCCATTCAACAATGTCTCCTACAACATCAACAGCAAACAATGAAGATGTCTCAACCGTTACAATTTATTATGATCCTGAAAATGATTCTGCCTACAACTCACAAAATGCCACCCCTGTCAGAGCACCGGTTACAATATACTATGATCCACATACTATCATGGTCCCTTCTGCAGCTGCCATCAGTCCAGTCACTATCACAGTGCCTGGACCAGTGCCTTATGAAAGCAGTAATGCCATCCCTTGGCATTACGGCTCCGATCTATACTGCGAAGGACATAAAATCACTCTCGAATCATCAATTTCTTCACCACAAATAGACAATGTGGGAGGAGGCGGAGGCTTCACTCGAAGCGGACGTATCTTTGCCCCGCAAATTCCAAGACCCAGTGCCGAAGCAGAAGCTGCTGCCAAGGCAAAAGGGAAGAGCATGGTGCAAGAAGAGCAAATTGTTAAAGAAGCTTTGAAAACACCTTTTGATCAAGAAGTTGATGAATTCATGAGAATCATCAAGAAAAGTGATTACAAGATAGTGGACCAGCTTCACCAGACGCCTTCCAAGATCTCTATTCTATCATTGCTTATGTGCTCCGAGGCTCATCGGAACGCACTACTAAAAGTCTTGCACACAGCTTATGTGCCAGAAGAGATCACCGTCAATCAGTTAGAAGCTTTGGTTGGGAATGTTAATGCTAGTAATGGACTAGGGTTTACCAACACTGATTTGACTACGGAAGGCCGCAATCATAACAAGGCTTTGCACATTACCATGGAGTGTAAGGGTGCAGTTCTTTCCCATGTACTGGTAGACACAGGATCATCCCTCAATGTCTTACCTAAAAAAGCCCTTGTGAAGTTGGAGTATGAAGGATTGGAATTACGGCCCAGTAACTTGGTAGTAAGAGCCTTTGACGGTTCTAAGAGATCAGTTCTGGGAGAAATTGAGTTGCCTATAACGATTGGCACACAAACTTTCAAAACGACCTTCTACGTGATGGACATTCAGCCTGCCTACAGCTGTTTGTTGGGTAGACCATGGATTCATGCCGCTGGCGCAATTACGTCTACCCTTCACCAGAAGTTAAAATTCGAGTGGGAGGGCCAAGTCGTTACTATTTGTGGAGAGGAAGATATTTTTGTTAGCAATCTGGCTACCTACAAATACATTGAGATGGATGGGGAGATCCACGAAACTATGAGTCAAGGGTTTGAGGCCTTGAACATAAATGAAGCGTCCGCTGTACCTGGAACCTCAATGACATATTATCATCAAGCCCGGAAGGTTGTTGAAGAGGGGACTGCCCAAGGCTGGGGCAAGTTGCTGCCCGTGGAGAAGAAGGAGGATAGATTTGGGCTGGGTTACAAACCAACTCAACAAGATCAAGCAGAGGCTGCTAAGGGGCCCAACTTTGTTAGTGGGGGGATGCTTACCCCTGATGCTGTCAACAATTTGGAAGACGGGGATGAAAGAGACCGCAACCTGGAGAGTTGGATACGTCCAAAGATCCCGGGGAGCAGTATCTGAAACTGGTCTTCCCAGGAAATTATAAGAGTTACTCCTGCAGAGTAATTATTATTTCCTGTATATTTTAAGCATGCATCAAGTCTTGCATCTTGCCCAAGATGACAAGACTCATTTTGTAATCGGGCCATCTGTAATTTTTTGTGCAACAAGATTAATCAATGAAATATCAGACATCTTTTGCAAATGAGTCTTTTGCTTTTCCGCTCACTGTTTTTTTCATTTTTCTTTTTGTACAAAAAAATAAATGGCAATGTTTTCAAAATGACGACTTTATTTCACTTTTCTAAACAAGATTAAAATCAATCACTAAAATGAACAAACTGAACCCTTGCAGAGAGTGCCTTCCAGACTGCACCGACAACAGTACGGCTATGACTTCGTATGACTTTGACAATCCAATCAATCAAGCTGATGAAGGGGTTGAAGAAGATTACGAGCTTCCTGAAGAGCTAGCCAGATTGTTGAGACAAGAGGAGAAGGTTATCACTCCTCATCAGGAGGAGGTCGAAACGATCAATCTTGGTACAGATGAAGACGTGAAAGAAGTTAAAATCGGGGCCTGCTTACAAGACTCAGTGAAGAGACAACTGATTGACCTGCTTCAAGAATATGTGGATGTGTTTGCTTGGTCTTACCAAGATATGCCAGGGTTGGACACCGACATTTTTGTGCACAAGCTGCCTTTGAGAGAAGAATGCCCACCAGTTAAACAGAAACTACGCCGTACTCGCCCAGACATGGCAATGAAAATCAAAGAAGAGGTACAAAAGCAGTGGGACGCCGGGTTCCTTGCTGTGACTATCTATCCACCGTGGGTTGCTAATATTGTGCCTGTTCCTAAGAAAGACGGTAAAGTGAGAATCTGTGTTGACTACCGGGACCTTAACAGAGCCAGCCCGAAGGATGATTTCCCATTACCTCACATCGATGTATTGGTGGATAATACGGCTCAGTTCTCGGTATTTTCCTTCATGGACGGATTTTCAGGATACAATCAGATCAAAATGTCACCTGAAGACATGGAGAAGACAACCTTCATCACTCCCTGGGGCACGTTCTGTTACAAGGTGATGCCATTCGGACTGAAGAATGCGGGTGCAACATATCAACGGGCTATGGTGACATTATTCCACGATATGATCCATAAAGAAATCGAATGTTATGTGGATGACATGATTGCCAAGTCCCTTACTGAAGAAGACCACCTGGTAAATCTGCTGAAGCTGTTCAAGCGTCTGAGGAAGTACCAACTGAAGTTGAACCCCAACAAGTGCACATTCGAGGTGCGATCGGGTAAGCTGCTGGGTTTTATTGTGAGCGAGAAAGGGATTGAAGTTGACCCTGATAAAGTCAAAGCCATTCAAGAAATGCCTGCGCCGAAGACAGAAAAAGAAGTTCGAGGGTTCTTAGGACGATTGAACTACATTTCGAGGTTCATATCTCACCTTACGGCAACCTGCGAACCCTTGTTCAAATTGTTGAGAAAAGAACAGACGGTCAGGTGGAACGAAGACTGCCAGAAGGCTTTTGACAAGATCAAAGAATACTTACAAGAACCACCAATCCTTATGCCTCCAGTTGAAGGAAGACCTCTGATAATGTACTTGACAGTATTAGAAGAGTCGATGGGGTGTGTGTTGGGCCAGCATGACGAGTCTGGTCGAAAAGAGTATGCAATATACTACCTAAGCAAAAAGTTTACCGACTGTGAACAACGTTATTCACTGCTCGAGAAAACTTGCTGTGCTTTAGCGTGGGCTGCTCGCCGACTGAGGCAGTATATGTTGACCCATACCACTTTATTGATCTCAAAAATGGACCCAGTTAAGTACATATTCGAGAAGCCAGCACTTACCGGACGGGTTGCAAGATGGCAAATGATCCTCACAGAATATGACATCTAGTACACATCTCAGAAAGCCATCAAGGGCAGTGTATTGTCTGAATATCTTGCTGAGCAACCTATTGATGATTACCAGCCTATGAGATTTGACTTCCCTGATGAAGACATCATGTTCATAAAAACAAAAGATCATGAAGAGCCTATTCACACTGAAGGGCCTGACCCGGAAGAAGAATGGACTATGATGTTTGATGGGGCTGTTAACATGAATGGTCGTGGTGTTGGTGCAGTACTCATTACACCTAAAGGAGTTCACATGCCTTTCTCGGCAAAACTCACTTTCAACTGCACTAACAACGAAGCTGAATACGAAGCTTGCATTATGGGTCTTGAGGAAGCCATTGACCTCAGGATCAAGACGTTGACCGTGTTCGGAGATTCAGCTCTGGTAATCAATCAAACCAACGGCAAATGGTACACCCACCAGGATCATCTGATACCTTACAGGGATTATACAAGGAGGTTATTGACTTTCTTTACAACGGTCAAGCTTGAGTATATCCCTCGGGACGAAAATCAGTTTGCAGATGCTTTGGCTACCATTTCATCCATGATCAAAGTTCAAGCTGCCAACTTCGTACCTCAAATTTCAGTGTCCAGACTTGACAGACCAGCATATGTGTTCGCAGCAGATGTTGTCAAGGATAATAAGCCTTGGTTCCATGACATTAAGTGTTTCTTGGAGGATCAAACATACCCACCTGGGGCATCTCCCAATGATAAGAAGACTTTAAGAAGGCTTGCTGGTAGTTTCTTCCTGAACACTGATGGTTCCCTGTATAAGAGAAACTTTGATATGGTACTCCTCAGATGCGTTGATAAGACAGAAGCGAATTTGTTAATGCATGAAGTGCACGAAGGATCCTTTGGTACCCATGCAGGAGGGCATGCCATGGCTAAGAAATTATTAAGATCAGGTTATTACTGGATCACAATGGATGCCGACTGTTGTGCTTACGCCAGAAAATGCCATAAATGCCAGATTTATGCGGATAAGGTGCATGTGCCTCCCAATCCTTTGAATGTGATGTCTTCACCCTGGCCCTTTGCTATGTGGGGCATTGATATGATTGGTAAGATTGAACCGACTGCTTCAAACGGCCACAGATTCATCCTGGTCGCCATTGACTACTTCACCAAGTGGGTCGAAGCAGCTTCCTATGCCAATGTTACAAGACAAGTGGTAGCCAGATTTCTGAAGAGAGATATCATCTGTCGGTATGGAGTGCCCGAGCGAATCATTACTGATAATGGTTCCAACTTAAACAAAAAAATGATGGCAGAGCTGTGCCGGGACTTCAAGATCCAACACCACAATTCTTCTCCTTACAGGCCAAAGATGAATGGCGCTGTTGAGGCAGCTAACAAGAATATCAAGAAGATTGTGCAGAAGATGGTAGTCACCTACAAAGACTGGCATGAAATGCTACCATTTGCTTTGCTGGGTACCGCACGTCAATCAGGACATCCACTGGGGCAACACCGTATCAGCTTGTATATGGTATGGAAGCAGTCCTACCTGTTGAAGTTGAATTACCCTCCTTGCGGGTACTGATGGATGTTAAGCTGAACGAAGCAGAATGGGTCCGATCCTGGTACGAACAACTGAGTCTGATTGAAGAGAAAAGACTGGCCGCGGTCTGTCATGGGAAGTTGTATCAGAAAAGAATGAAGAGAGCCTTCGATCAGAAAGTCAGGCACCGAGAGTACCAAGTAGGAGATCTTGTGCTGAAGAGAATCCTCCCTCCGCATACAGACCACAGGGGCAAGTGGACTCCGAATTATGAAGGGCCATTCATAGTAAAGAAAGTTTTCTCGGGTGGAGCACTGATGCTCAACACCATGGATGGTGAAGATTTCCCGTCCCCTGTAAATTCAGATGCAGTTAAAAAATACTTCGCATAAAAATGACCCGCTGGACATAAAAACAGAATGTAAGTCCAGGCAAAAATAGGGCATCCCGGCGAGTCAAAAACAGAATAAAAGACTCGGGCAAAAATAAGAGAAAATAAATAAAAAATGTACACCCGCTGAGTTGAAAAGCCGCATTGGACAACTCAGGCAAAAATGGGTATCCCGATGGATTGAAAACCCGAAAGGGCGATCCATGCAAAATAAGGGAATAAGCGAACAACTACACTCTGAATTCGTCTGTATCACTTACAACTTGGTAAGCTTCGAAAGGATCAAGCCTCTTTCAGAATCATCCTTCTTCAGAAAGCAAGACGAGAAGAACGTCAAAAGTCATACGAGTCATAGCAAAAGAGGAAGCTCCTTAAGGCGTCGTCAACATTGCCAGCATTTTGTTTCTCAAATTGTAACAATCTCCTCATTTCAGGGGATATGTTTCTTTGATGTATCTTGCCAATTCAGGGCATTTGAATTAATGAAAACAGATTTTTTCAGTTACACGATGTCTCGTACATTTTTATTTGCAAAAGAATGTCTGATGTCTCTAAAATATTGATTGCATAAATACAGATGTTTCTCTTCTAAAAACTACGTGCTTGCAGGAAACATACTTACTCTCAGAAGTGTCTAAACTCCTATGACAGAATCCGGTAAGGGGTACCTCGGGATTACTTGTGCGTTTCTCTATCTTTGCAGGATTGCAGGTATCCGAAGCGCAACATGGGGCATGTAAGCTTCATCCCAGCAAGCTGGCAAATCAACACTCAGTCTCAGCACTCAAATTGTTTTCTCCCCAACTGAGTTGGCAGGCATCACTTCTCCAACAGGGCAGTACCAGAAGGTGCCCGTATCTCCAGCTGAGTTGCCAAGTATCCTCCTCGGCAGAAACTTCTAGGAAGATCTTTCAGTGATCTTTCTTCTTCCCCAGCCGAGTTGCCATCTATTATTCCTTCCCAGCCAAGTATTAAAGGTCAGGGGACCATCTCCCCACAGAGCTTCAGCCTCTATCCAGAAGAGCAGCGCATGAAGGGATCACAACAGAGTGAAGAAAGCTTCTACAAACCCCAGCTGGGTCCCTCATTATCAGGATGGGTCTATCAGTGACCTATCTCCCCAAGTAGATATCATCTCATCAAATCTACCAACGATCTCACCCCCAGTTGGGATGTCCATTTCAAGTAGATCGGCCAGAGATCTTCACAGCAACGGGATCCAAATCCCGGTTTGGTATCTTTTCATAATCATGGCATTTGCATCATACTCACCCACAAAGCGTAGCATTCCGTCTAATACGGATCATTACGGAAAAAAATCAAACATATTGCATAATCATAAGCCATGTTTTGAATCAAACACTTGCGAATAATAACAATCCATCAATATACAGAATACCCCCCAGATTCCCCAGCAAACACAGTTGCCTTACATGCCCAAACACCAGTATATACTCCTTGTGGCACCCGTCCATGTCATATCTCCAGCAGAAAGCCAAAGGCATCCTCTTTGCACTCACATGTACTCACATATACAATCCCGTGACACTCGTCCGTGTCATCTTCCCCAGCACAGACATAAACACTTTGTACATCAGATACTTGTTTATACTATACTCTTCTCCTTTTGACACTCGTCCGTATCACCCTCACCAGCAAATTGAACACTCATCTATACATCACTCATACTTACTACTCATGTTACTCATACAGATACTCGTCCGTATCTTGTATACACCATTTATATCCCTGCAGATTCAACACTAGTCCTTGTTCTTTGTTAACCAGATGGTACTCGTCCGTACCATCATCTCAGAACACTCGTCAAGCGCTTGTTTCTACCTGATACTCGTCCGCATCTTTAATCCATACACTGTGTCAAACACTCTTGTCTTCTTGGATATAGACACTCGTCCGTGTCTACTATTCCCCAGAAGAATCTCTTCAGATTCAACACTCGTCCGTGTTCCTTGTTAACCAGTTGATACTCGTCCGTATCATCATCTCTGAACACGTGTCAGTATTTGTTTCTACCCGATACTCGTCCGTATCGTAGTCTTAGGGATGCTCGTCCGCATCTTTAATCTATACACAAACACCTAAACACTTATACCTTTTGTTTCTTGGATGTAAACACTCGTCCGTGTTTACTATTCCCCAGTAGATCGCCAACGAAGTAAAATTTTCTCTTCTGACACTCGTCCTGTGTCATAAACTTTGAGAGCAGCCGTACCCTGCTAGGTGGTCGTCCTCCACCTCTTGATGATCGTCCTTCATCATGCTAATCCGATGGCCGTCCCCATCGTTGATTTTCTATCCGACATCCGTCCTATGTCGTGATATTTAGCAGCCGTCCCCTGCTAGGTGGTCGTCCTCCACCTTTTGATGATCGTCCTTCATCATTTTATCCAATGGCCGTCCCCATTGTTGATTTTGGTTATCTGGAATTCGTCCTATGTCATAATAAACCTTGAGAGCAGCCGTCCCCTGCTAGGTGGTCGTCCTCCACCTCTTGATGATCGTCCTTCATCATGCTCGTCCGATGGCCGTCCCCATTGTTGACCTTTTATCCGGCATTCGTCCTATGTCGCGATATTTTCGGCAGCCGTACCCTGCCAGGTGGTCGTCCTCCACCTTAGATGACCGTCCCTCATCTTACCCCCGACAGAGCAGCCGTCCCCTGCTAGGTGATCGTCCTTCACCTTTGATGACCGTACCTCATCATCTGTTTATTGCATTTATTCTTTAACCCGATGGCCGTCCCCGTCGTGGTCCCTTTTCCTTTTCCTGATGATCGTCCTTCATCAGTTTAGCCCGATGGCCGTCCCCATCGTTGGTTACTTTACTTTATGAGCTTGATGGCCGTCCCCGTCATGTTTCATTAATCCCCAGAGAATTTTGCAGCTTTACTTGATGGCCGTCCCCATCATAATTCCTTTTATCCCCAGCATGTCGGCCGTCCCCGTCATTGCTTTATTTTCCGCACTTTTTTTCCAGCATGTCGGCCGTGCCCGTCATTGCTCTTTCCCCAGCAGTCGTCCCCTGCTCGACGGCCGTCCTCCGTCGCCCACACTTTACAATATACTTTATTTTTACAATCTATATCCCTTTTCTTCTTCATCCTGTGAGTGCAAATTTTGGACTATCTTTGGTATTCAACCACAAGTTATCTTGTTTGCCTGTTAAGCCGTCGCTTACAACCTGCACAGCTAACTCATGTTTGAATAGGGGCAGCTGTAAACACCCCAAATTTGCCCTCACCCATTCACACCATGGCTTGTGATCATTTTCATAAGCATAAACTAAATCATACCATCTCATATCACATTTTTGATTCACTGCATAGATTCAAAGTCATCTGCATCTAGGGTTTGTGATCTGAGCAATCCAAGAGCTTCTTGAGCCACTCCAAAGGACATCAATCACTTCAAAGGGGTCCATGTGTGTTCAAGTATCATATTATATCCTCTCAAAGTCAAGAATGTCAAAGAATCACAAGAACTGGAAATGGTATGGAAGCAGAGCCAGGTTTAACTGCCCAGATGACCTAGAATTAGGGTTTTGGTTTCAGAGGCCATAACTCCAATTTTTTTGGTCATTCTTGTTTCTATTGGTCTCTATATGGTATAGAGAGTATGCATATCAATTTTCATGAAGAAATTCCATGGGGAAGTCATCTGATCAAGAGTTGACTTTTCAAGCAAGTCAGTGCAAAATCAGGGCATCTGAGGCCCTCAATGACCCAACCAAAGGGAATTATTCATCATTTTGATTGTATATGATCTTTATTTGATCATGGAAGATGTTGGAAGTTCACCAAATTGAATAATTTCAAGTCTTTTGCAAAGTTGACTTTTTGGGCAAGTTTGACTTTTAATGAAATTGTCATTTTAGGCAACTTTTTCAACCTTTACTTTTTGATTCAAAAAAGCTTCAAATGGAAAAACTTTGGTCTTGAAAGTTGTAGAATGGATCATTCCCTTTTCAAAAAGTACAAGAACATGACTTAATTCATTTTTGGATCAAAAGTTATGACTTGTCAAAGTTGGCAAAAATCACTAAATTTCAAGTTATGCACCAAAGAGGCAAAGTTGCAAATTCACTTCTCAAGGCAAATTAAGTCATCAAATGCATTTCTAAACTTCACAACATGATCATGCAAGTCCTAAAAGTCAGATTGCACCCAAAGAATCACATGTTTTATGACTTATGGATCAAGATATTTCATAAAGAACCAAAGGCAAGGCAAGTTGCAAAACTCATCATAGCTTCTCATCCACTTGCTGGCTAGCTTGCTGATCAATCCTAGGCCTTTCCTCACATCATGCTGCGCAGGACATGCCTTTTGTACTTAGCTAGCAAGTAGCCCATGCCCTTCTAACATAACTTTGATATTTTGGCAAAAGGACCCATACCAATCAATAAAGCACACATCATGTCATTTGACCAATGGCAATTGTTTATACTAATCAAATGCAAGCCAAACATAACAAGGGAGCAGGCCTGAAACACTCCATAGCACAGCATTCTCATTTTCCACCCTTTGTGCAAGAGCTTTCGAAACTCATCACACAAGTCACAAACACACAAAATAACTTCACAGATCAACTCAACACGCCTTCCTGGTCACAAAGCACCCATCACCATTGCCTTAAACTCCCAGAATCACAAATACGATTCTCACCTCACCTTGAGCAGAACCTCTGCCATCTTCCAAACCAGCCATTGCAAACTTCAAACAAACATTGCAAGCTTCTTAGGGGGATCATTGGAGTGCATTTGAGCCAAAGAAGCAGCCAGAAAGCTCTTGAATCGAAAGCCTCAGTTCAGGTAGTCAACTCAAAACTTTTTTCCAGAACCATGTTTTTAAGTTCTTAATAGCTTCTATGCACTCCCCTGATCATGAATATGTGCTCACTTTTGAAAATGGTTGAGAAACCAGGATGTATGCAATGTCTGAAACTTTTGCCCTAAAAACTGTTTGGCTTCGATTCGTTTGATTGAAGAAGAATAAATGAGATTTGAGTGGGGATTTTGATTCAGGGGGATGTGGGGATGATTTCTGGGCTTTTAGTTTTCGTTTTAGTGAAGTTTTGAGGATTTTGGAGATTTTCAGGTGGGGTTCCCACCGGAGAAGACGACCGGAGGTCTTCTCCGGCCACCTGAAAACAATTAGGGTTAATCCCTGTCATTAATTGTAGTTTGAATGCTGAGCGTAGGATTAGCTGACCAGGGTTGACTGGCGCGTGTTTTGGATGGCCAGGATGTGTTCTTAGAAGCCCTAATCCTCATTAACTTAATTAATCTTGATTAATTAATTCATAAATAGGATTTAACTCAGTTTGAATGTGGACCTTAGAATTCCGCGCGCAGTCAACAGATCTTTCCCCAGAATCAATCCTGGCTCTCCATTGCGGTTACTTTTCATTTTATTTCATTTTAATTCATTTATTTTGTATTTCTTTTCTCCATTTATTTAAAAATAGCAAAACCATTTTAAAAATTCTGAAAAAATTTGTACAAACTTTTATTTAATTTCAGAAACCAAAAACATTTTTATTTTTATTTTTTGCATTAAAAAATATTTTTAAATCATTTAAAAGTTTATTTTTAATTAATTAATGAGAATTAATTAATTAAAAATACTTTTAAGTATTTAAAAATCACCAAAAAATTCATGAAACCTTCATAATCATTTAGAAACATTGTCCAACACTCAAACCAAATTTCTTTTTTGATCTTGATGTCTTTTGAGAATTTTTCATGGAATTAAAATCATTTCAAGGCATTATTTTGATCCAAACTTCAAAAAATCATTTCTGCCTAACCATTGAGAGTTGGACTTTGATTCTTTTTGCATTGCATTTTGTTTAGCATGTAGTTTGTGAGATTAAATTGGCATGATTTGATCTTTCATTTTCAATTTGTTTGGCATTTTTCTTGTTAAGGTACCCTAAAACCCTAGAAAACTTAGGAAATTCATAACTTCCATTAGGTTAAGAGTTAGAACCCCTCCTTTGGGCAGTGAGTTTGTATAGGATTAGGGTTCCTTTGAATGCATGTTCAATTTTTTTACCTTGATGTTTGCTTCTGATTTTGGTTTTTGTTTGATGCATGGATCATAAACCCTAATTTGGGCTTCCTTTTGCATTCATCTTGCATTTGTATTCATACCATGACTTGCCATTGCATTTTGTGTATCCATTTGATTCATTAGACATCTTAAGACATATTAGAAGCATGTTTGATCATTGCATCTTGCATTTGCCATGTTGTATGTCATTTGCATTTCATAACTTTTCATGTGTGTTCATGGTTCTAAGCTTGCTCCATTTGCATCCATTTGTTTGTATGATCATTCTCATGTCTTAATTCATGTTTGCATCATCTCATAGCATCATTATCATCTCATGTATGCTTCTAGTTTTGGTTTGCATCATGCCATTTCATTCCATTTTACATTGCATTGCATTCCTTTCACTAACTTTTCAGGTGGTAAGCAACTTTGAGAAGTGAATTTTCCTTCACTTCTCACAATTTATTTTCATCTCTTTATGCATCATTGTTGCATTTTGTCTTGTGTTTGAGATTGAGCTTGCTCTTTCTTCTTCTCCTTACTTTCTTTCTTCAAGTGACTTGTCTTCTTAAATGAAGCAAGTTACTTTGCTTCTCTTTGATCCTTTCATCTGCTTCCTGGTGGTTCCTCTGAAGATCCTTCTTGTAAACCTCACAAACCTTAGGAACAACCAAGCATGACAATGATTAGGGTTTTGATTAGCCCCTCACTTTGTTTTTTACCTTTGTGTCTCATTGAGTCTTCTCTTCTCATCTCATAATCAGGGATTAAACCCTAAAGGCTTTAAGGCTTTGTGATTAAGCTTATGCCTGCATCATTCTATTAGGATGGAGTGTATAACTTTAATCCTAAGTGTTAAACCCTTAATGTGTTTAAATCTCTTAATCAATTCACTTAATAATCATCGAGACATCACACTTGTAACTTGGGCCTTGCATTAGGGTTCTAATTCTTCCTTAATCGGTTAAGAAGGACTAACCCTAGTGTTAATGGACAAGTCCCCCTCAAGTTGTCTTACAAACCCTAAAAATCACTTCATCATCTTATCATTAACTAAAATCCATCTAATAAAGGCTTTGTTTTTGTCATGAGGTTAATCCCTAATCATGGATTAAGTTGAGGAGCTTTCCTCAGCTTAAACATTCTCATCTATTATCCTTCTATTAGGATGGTGTAATGGGTCTGTTTAATCCCTGATTATGGCTTAATCTCATTACTCAACACTAAACAAAAACCACAAAAACATCTAAATAATCATAAGTAGGTTAATGATCTTGATCCTACATCAAAGGTGATTAAGTGTGAGAAGCTGACTTCACACTTAAGGTATTCTCATTACCCCTAATCAGAGGGAGGATGTGATGAGTTTACCAACCCATTGGTTTAGGCTTAAGCTCATTAACTTATGACAAACTTCAAAAGCAATAAAAGACTGAAAACTCAAAAACAAACAGTAATCGTCTCCTTCGAGATTCTTTTCTCATCTCATTCACTCATAAACGAGAACTTGCTCCTTCCGTCTAATGCAAGACAGTTTGCACCTGAGCCAGACAGGTCTTACACTTGAGCATAGACAAGCAAGCAGTTCACAAGTCAATTCATCTTTCAGTCTCCTTGGGTCGAACTACGGTGTTCTGACTTCCTCATTGCACGAGAGGATACGTAGGCATAACTTAACAGTTATCGAACAAAAGTCTCTGTATATTCCCCCTCCTTCCAGCTTTATTCTTTAAGCCTCATAGTCATGAGCATTTCACTCTTATCCTTACACTGACACTATATACACATTACACTTTACACTTCTTTTACACTGACACCTGTACATCTCTTTCCAGCTTTGATACACAAATTGCACTGACACTACCCCTTTAAAACACAAATCTTTTAAGCGTGGATCCCGTCGAGTACGACGGACAATCTGGGTGCTAATACCTTCCCAGGTTGTAACCAACCCCCTTTCTCAGTCTCTTTGGTTCGCAACCGTCTTGTCCATATCTTTCTAGGTCTATGTAGCATTGCCTTTCCTCCGGGATAAAAATGCCTAGCTGGCGACTCTTTTCATTCCCTGTGAGTTCACTCCTGTGTGTTCTCACACCCTCCTTTCGCCGACCGTTCGCGTCTGTACCCCATTTGACCCGGCTTCATCTGGTGGGAGCGACAGGTGGAAACTATTATGGTTTCGTAATAGTAGATGACTACTCTAGATTCACTTGGACTATATTCCTTCATAGCAAAGATGAAACTTTTTCTGCTTTTAAAAGTTTTGCAAAGCTGTCCCAAAATAAAATGAATTCTAAAATAGTTACAATCCGAAGTGATCATGGAGGTGAATTTCAAAACCATCTCTTTGATAAGTATTGTGACAAGTATGGCATTGAGAACAACTTTTCAGCTCCTCGAACTCCACAACAAAACGGTGTTGTGGAGCGCAAAAATCGAGTTTTAGAAGAATTGGCAAGAACAATGCTCAATGAGGGTGGATTACCAAAATATTTTTGGGCTGATGCAATTAGCAAAGCTTGTTATGTTCTGAACAGGATTTTAATTCATCCTATTTTGAATAAAACCCCTTATGAAATCTTAAAAGGTAGAAATCCAAACTTGTCTCATCTTCATGTGTTCGGTTGTAAGTGTTTTGTTTTAAATAACGGTAAGGAAAATCTTGGGAAGTTTTTCTTGGATACTCTCAATCAAGCAAAGCATATAGAGTGTATAATAGGTGTCTACTTTCTGTTGAAGAATCTGTCCATGTTTCTTTTGATGAGTCTTACCCAAAAATTGTCGGAAAAGGTATCTCTTTTGATGATGCAGTTATATCTACAGAAGACATGCTCAAAGAAGCTATTTTGGAAATTGATCAATCTGAAACTGCTGAAAATGAAAAGGAGGAAGATACTAGTCATGAAAAAGATAAAGAGGAAGGAACATCTGAAGTGAAGGAACTTCCACCAGCTTGGAAATCCTCTAAAGACCACTCTATAGACAATATATTGGGAGATATTTCAAAGGGAGTGTTGACTCGTTCTAAGATAAGTAACTTTTGTTCTCACTTCGCTTTTGTATCACAAGTGGAACCTAAAAATGCTAAAGAGGCCTTGATTGATGAATTTTGGCTAATGGCCATGCAAGAAGAGCTTAATCAATTTAAAAGAAATGACGTTTGGGAAATTGTCCCTCGTCCGCGAGATCATCATATCATAGGTACTAAATGGGTGTTTAGGAATAAACTTGATGAAAGCGGAGTGATAACTAGGAACAAGGCATGCTTGGTAGAACAAGGGTATAACCAAGAGGAGGGCATAGATTATGAGGAGACTTATGCTCCAGTGGCTCGCCTTGAAGCTATACGTCTTTTGCTTGCTTATGCGTGTTCTATGAATTTCAAGCTTTACCAAATGGACGTAAAGAGTGCGTTTTAAAATGGTGTCATAAAGGAAAGCACATTCTTTTAGTTCAAGTTTATGTAGACGATATAATTTTTGGTTCAACTAACATACACTTGGTCGAAGAGTTTTCTAATGTTATGCAGGGTGAGTTTGAGATGAGTCTCATGGGGGAGTTGAACTACTTCTTAGGCCTCCAAATAAAGCAACTCGATAAAGGTACATCAGTATGTCAAACAAAATACTACAGAGAGCTACTCAAGCGTTTTGGAATGAATAATTCAAAATCAATTGACACTCCCATGCCTACCAACGGAAACTTGGACAAAGATGAACATGGTAAGTGTGTTGATGTCAAAAGGTATAGAGGTATGATTGGGTCTCTCTTGTATCTTACTGCTTCTAGACCGGACATCATGTTTAGTGTTTGTATGTGTGCATGATATCAATCAAACCCTAAGGAATCTCACTTAAAATCAGTAAAGCGTATATTTAGGTATCTTCATGGAACACCTAAATACGGGCTTTGGTATTCCAAAGGGAGCGATTGCAGCTTAGTAGGTTACTCTGATTCTGATTTTGCTGGCTGCAAATCAGATAGGAAAAGCACTAGTGGTACATGTCATCTATTTTCAAATTCTTTAATAAGTTGGCATAGCAAAAAGCAAGTATCCGTAGCTTTGTCTACTACAGAGGCTGAGTATGTTGCAGCCGGTAGCTGTTGTGCTCAAATTTTGTGGCTAAGACAACAACTACAAGATTTTGATATTGAACTTAAACGCATTCCAATAAAGTGTGACAACACTAGTACCATTAATCTCACTAAGAATCCTATTTTACACTCACGCACCAAACATATAGAGATTAGACATCACTTTCTTCGCGATCATGTTGAAAAAGGAGATGTTGTTTTTGAGCATGTTGATACTAAAAATCAACTTGCTGACATTTTCTCTAAACCATTGGCAACTGAACCATTCTTCAACATTCGTCGTGAATTAGGGATTCTTGATCTCTCCGCATTGGTGCCTTAAATTTGTTTGATTTAGTTTATAATCATCTCATCGTGTTTACTAAGATCTGAATGTAGACTTCACTCGTACCTCGTGAGATTACTACGACGGAGGTAATATTGTTCCTCTCTACACCTTGTTGATATTGTGTGATAAATTTATGTTTGAGCAATTATTTCTCGCTTACATGTACTTCTTTACATATGAATGTTTGAGCGTTAATAATTTGTTTGTAAAGTATTCTTAAGCATCATTACAATGTTATGATTCATTCTGCATTCTGCATAATTTTTGTTTTGCATATCCATTTTGTGTCAATTCATGCTAAATTCCTTTTATCACTGTAAAAATTATTACAGTATGTATCGATCCTAACCATCTTGTGACGATTCAAGGTCACTTTCTTTTATATCTGTAAATATTGTTACAGTATGTATCGATACATTCGTGGTTTGTATCGATACATAGCCACTTGAAAATTCAAATTTTTCGCAACATGTATCGATCACATCCATCTTGAATCGATTCATGTTCATTTTCTTTTAAATATGTCAAAATTGTTACAGTATGTATCGATACATTCGTGGTTTGTATCGATACATAGCAACCTGAATTTCCAAAAATTTCGTCACATGAATCGATTCATAAGGTCATGTATCGATGCATACTGTTTTAAAATCAGTTTCTTTTTTATGTATCGACACATCAGCATCTGTTATGACATGTACATATAAACTCTATTTTATCTCCTTCTTCATTCCATTTGCATCATTTACGGTTTCCTAACCCTTACACCACAAAACCCCTTTTCTCTCAAAACCCTAACTTCATCGTTATGCCTCCAAGAGTCATGCTTCCTAGAGCAAAAGGTAAAGGTAAATGGAACGAACCTGTTGAGGCTTCACATAAAGCTTCTCCTGTTCCAGAAATTCCTCCCTCTGGGGCATCCATTCTCCATCCTGCCATTGCTGAAGAGTTTGAGGTTTCCTTCAAGACAAGGTTAGTCATGAAACCCCATGTCTTCAATACTCGTGATGTGCGTACTCTTTGTTTAGAAGAAGTTGCTGATTTGATTGACGCACAAAATCTTGGGTCCTTTTAAACTGTTAATGATGACTATCATGAGGACTTCATTCGTGCTTTTTATGCTGGTGTGAAATCTGGTAAAGGTTACATGTTCAAGTGTTCTATTGGTACAAGAACTTACTGTTTTGAGGCTGGTGATTGGCACAAAGTGTTCCAAATGCCATCCTCGTCGCCTGAGTTGCAGATGTGGCATGATCAGAAATTTGAAACTCACTTTAATCTGAAGGAATGTTGTGCATCCATTTCAAAACTGGAAAGACCTCTAGGTGATGATGAGCATTTGACTTCTGGAATGATTAAGAGTGTCCCCAGAATTCTGCATCGGATTCTCTCGCATATCTTGCGTCCGAGGTCCGGTGGGCACTCTCGATTGGATAAGCCAGACATACACCTCTTGTATATTCTGCAGAAGAAGATCCCGTTGAATTGGCCCAATTACTTTGTAAAGCGTATCTTTCTTACGAGAAATAGTTCAAAGAACATCACTCTTGCATATGCCGCACAGATTATGAGGATCCTTAAGTTCTGGAAGGTGGTTTTACCCCCTGTGCCTCTCTTATCTTCTTCTAGTGTTCAAGAATTCAATAATTCTACTCTCTCTCATATGGGATATAGGTGGGACACCGAGCGTCGCTGCCATTACTTCTTTGAACGTAGCACTAGAACCAGAATTTACAACTTTGATACACCTTCTGAACAGATTTTTGTTGCTGAAGAACAAAGAGATGAAGATATGGAGGATGTAAATGAAGAAAATCCTCCTGAAGCAAATGCCAACACTGCTTGGGGTGAGTGGGTGCCACAAAGGTGGTCTCCTACTAACTATGAACTGGCTCCTTCATCTGTTCCACCGACGTCATCTACTACTGCTCCTGCATATCTTACTCAAATGTTTGAGCAAATGGGAATTGCAAACGATGCCCGACATGAAGAAGCACGTGCGTGCCATGTTCAACAAACGGAGTGGCACAAAGAAAATCGAGAATGGCATGATGAACACACTAGGATGTATCATAACCAACACTCATGGCATACAGACTTGGTCAAGTGGCATCAAGTTTTCTACAATGAGATGTCTGGTTTCATGGATGATTGTCGTGCGCATCCGAGGATTATGGAAAGATTTAGAAGCACAGAGGTTCAGAATCGGTTCAGGCATTACAACTTCATGGGGCAGAATCCTGATGAGATGCCTCCTCCACCTCCTCCTCCAAGTTTCCGAGATCCCGATAGAGATGATGCGGAGTCTTGTGGTGGCTACTTTCCTCACTAAGGTTGCATTTCATTTTGCATAACATCATTGTTTTTGCTTAAGTTTCTTTGCATTTTATGTTTAAACATTGTATGCGTTTGGTTTGCTTTTGTAATTCTCAACTCTAATAGACAATTTCAATGCATATGCTTGTTTGTTGTTTTCGATTAATTGGTTTGCCCTTTATGTTTCATTCTTTGTGAGTGATTAGCTTATATATCTTGGTATTGCTGAATCTTGCTTCACCTATACATTCTTTTTTGATGTTGACAAAGGGGGAGAAAGGCTTGAGTGTGAAAAATGACAAGCATGCACAAACTCAGGGGGAGTGGTTCTCAAACTTCTGCAAAAATTTGCCATCATAAAAAAGGGGGAGTTTTTGAGCAACTCTTTGGTTTTGTATGATAATAAATTTTATGCGTTTGTGCTTTTATCATATGCTTTATATTGATACTCTTTGTATGCATTTTTGCCTTTAACACATGTCTCATTTTAAACAAATAATGTCCTTGAAATTCTGAAATTCGTAAAATGAATCGATTCATTCACATCATGCATCGATTCATACTGTAGAAATGATTCTGGAATATCTTCTATGAATCGATACATTCGCAACATGCATCGATTCATGCTGTAGAAATGTTTCTGGAATTTATGCTAAGAATCGATACATACGCAACATGCATCGATTCATTGTATTTTCATTTCTCTGTTTTTCTTCATTGGATCAGTATAAATCGATTCATTACATTATGCATTGATACATAATAGTATAAAAACCATCATGCATCGATTCATTCGCATTTAGTATCGATTCATTTTTCTGTTTTATTTCTAACAGAGTCTGTCAAGTATATGTTTGGTTTTGCTGTTAGTGCAGAAAAGGGGAGACAGATATTGGAAGCGAATTTTCAAGTCAGGAGAATTGAAGAACACATCAAGAAAAGTAGTTTTGGGTGTGCAATTCAATGTTGAGCAGGATTGAAACCTAAGAAGCAAATTCATCTTCATCATCTTCTCAAATACCTTGATTCAAGAACATCAACAATGAATCAGTGATGTTCTGTGAATTAGAGGTTTATGAGATAACGTTTAGTGGTACGATCGGTGATCCAACTGAGTTGAAGAGTGAAAGAAGGTTTCAAGGAAAAACCATCTAGGTTTTCCTTCAAGAACGGGCGTGTTCTTGAGGGTTTGTCAGTCACGTTTACAAAACAGATTCAGCCGCAGCGTAAGGTTTGGAAATTGGGAGATTTCGCAAATAGATCGTGGAACCGGTGAATTGTTTGTATTACTTGCAGGGAATCTTGATTTGGCTCAGATCAAGTGAAGGTTGATACAATAGGAAGATCTAGGTGTATAGATTTCTGGTGTTTGTATAGCAACCTTGTAAACGACGATTTCAGCAATATCGATATAAAAGTTCTCAATTTCGGTTTGAAATTGAGAGGGAGACGTACCCACGCGCGAGGACGAACGTGGGGAACTTCCTTACCAAATCTCTGTGTATTGTATTCCTTCTCCATCTCTATTTACGTTTTTAATCGGTTTTGATTCATTAGAAATAGTTTTTGTGATAGGTGCATTCAACACTTTTACAGCTTGTGTGTTTAAACCTTTAACATCTCAATTGCAAATCCAACACTTTATCACATGTCCGGTCTTCTAGTGGCTGGTCCAGAATAGACGCAAGTATATTAGGGACCGTGTTTTCCGCTAATCTTTAAAAACTCTGAAAAATCTTTTAAATCCTTGTAAACAAGGAGGTGATCCGTTCACCCCCCTCTAGATCACTAGCCACAGCGTCTAACAATTCAGTTGTTATTATTAATTTTTTTTAATTATTATGTTAATTTATTTAGACAATTTACTAACCAAAACCAATCTTTTTTTGTATAGTTCAACTTTGACCAAAAACAGCTATAGCCATGTGGTTGTCAGTTACACTTTACCATAACCTTGGCCAAACGATACTACACCAACGGTTCAAAAGCCACACCATCAATAATAAAATACTGGGCACTGCACTTGATAAAGCCTGCAAAATAAGCTCCAAACAAAACACCAATATGGCTAAACATGTAACCTGGAAAAAAAAAGCAAGAGAGAACCATTGTTCTTTTAAGTTTGAAATTCAAAAGAAAGAGAAAAAGAATATGGATAAAGGAGGAGGGACCAAAAGCTTTTCACGGGAACAAAAACACAGTTAACCTTAAAACCTCAACTTCCCCCCTTCACAATCGACCAGGATCTTCAAAACACTTAACCTCCTCCTTCGTATTGAGCAACCCTTTTCAAACCATCAACAACACAAAAAAATAGAACAGAACGAAAAAAATCTTATTCAGACCATAGCAAAATAAACCAGAGAAAAAAATAGAAAAAACTCAGAATAATCACAAACTCATCCGCCATCCTTTTTTCGAATTTCTTCTGCAAATAACAAGACAGAACCGTCGCCACCGCACCGAGAATCAGAACCACCCTCCACCGCCATTCGGACCAAACTTTCAGACATCCAACACTCATCCTTTCCATAAACCCTCAACGACCGTGTTCAACCCATAAATCGCACAAAACCGCAAGCGTGAAATATAACTGCTAAACCCTTTCCGCCATGTAAAACTGAATGCAACAACATCAAACCGACGAAAATCAAACCCCAATCCCGTCGGGCCACAACCGCAAAACCTCACCTTTTACCCACCAACAACCAAAACAAAACTAACTCACAACCGAAACAGAACCAACACAGAAAGAGATGAGAAATTGAATTCAAAAACAAAACCATATAACTCATCACCATAACATCATAGCCATACCGCAATACTCACCTTCATAAATCCCAATATGTCACGAAACCAACCATCTCTCCTACCTCCTCCGAACAGACCATCCTCCGCAGACGCTCTCACCACCGTTCGAACCCACCTACAGCTCATCCACGGACCCAAATTGTGCAAATTTGCGAGAGAGAAGGAGATGAATAGAGTGAAATCCAAGTGAAAGGTTTGAAATCAAGAGCAAATCGTGAATGCCTTTCTGAAGGCGAAGATCTCGTTTTCTTTTTTTTCTCCCAAAGTTTATGCTCCGTTTGCGATAACCGTGAGAAGTTCTTTGTTTTAAATTGTATGTTTTTTATTATTTTAGGTGTTTTGTGATTTACTGAAGATGTCTTTGGCTTTGCCTTTTAGGAAGAAACTCATCCTTGTTCACAATGGGCTAGGCCCGTTTGTTTTTTCTCATCACACCACCTTCATTGTTTTTTTTAAATATTTATTTATTAATGTTCTTATGATCATAGGCCTAGCCCATGATCTTGATTTCCTACACACACCAGATCTACGACGATGCACCCCTGCCTCTTTGTTTAATTTTATTTTATAAAAAAGCCTTAAAAAAATATTAGTGATTTATTGGTTTTTTGTTATTTTAGGGCCGATGATATGACAAAAGGTTACGATAAATCGTTTCCGATTAATCGTGACCAATATGAGGCCATTTATTTATTTTATTTTATTTTATTTTATTTATTTTTCTTTCACAATTTATTTTACTTTATTCAGTCTATTTATTTATTTTATTTATTTCTCGCACTTTTTATACCATATTAAATTCTAACGGTTCCGATTAATTCATACACTGCACACACGCTTCCTCTTGGGAAAATTACAATGATACCCTTTATTTCTTCGCAATCCTGTGTAAATTATCATGTATCCTTCTCCCGTTTATTTTGAACGCAATTTACTTTTCCGCCTTTATTTTTAGAGTGTCGCTTTGGTAGGAATACCTTTAGGAACTAAAAATCGAATTCACTTATATAATCAATTAAAACAATTCTACCTCTACATTTTTTCACACACGTAAGTCGGTCACCTATGCGATCGCCATCTGCATGACTCTACGTCTCGCAATTAATTAACAAGGAACTGAGCTTCGGAATCTAGCATTCCGCGGGTCTTTAATGAACCACACCTGGGCTAGCCCCACGATTAGTGTTTCATTTACTCCTTCGTTATTAAAATATTAAACCCTAAAAAATCTATAAAAAAAATATCCATTTATTAAAATTAAATACAGAAGAACAGAGCTCTGGAGTCAAGCATTCCACACGTTCTGGAATGAACCAATCCTGGGCTAGCCCCACGCGACGTGGTCATTCGCCTTTTCGTATTCAAAATATTTAATTTACAAGTCAAATAACGAAGGAATTGGATTCTGGAGTCTATCACTCCATATAATTCTTGAATGTAATCACTCATGGGCTAGCCCCACGCGACGTGGTTCATTCACTTCTTCGTACGTAAAACACTTAAAATATATCCAACAAATTCAAAAATCATTTTTATAATTAATCAGCGAAGGAACTGAATTCTGGAGTCTAGAACTCCACATAATTCTTGAATGCAATCACTCCTAGGCTAGCCCCACACGATGTGGTTCATTCGCCCTTTCATTTAAAACACCTTTACAAAGGTAAAACATCTTTCTCTAAACGAACATTGTTTAAATCTTTCTATCTCGCAAACAAGCTAGCGCTTCAGCCACCACCGCGAGTATAAGCCAACTCTTAGCAGATTAGAAAGAGTTTCCAAATAATCATTCAATTAAAAACCACAAACCGTAGTTGCACGAACTACAAAGCTCTTACTTTCCCATTGCATAAGGGAATACGTAGGCACAGGGATTTTAATCCTTCGCGAGCACAATAATAAAAAAAAATTAATATTTTCTCCGTCATAATAATTAAAAATATTATTTTCCCTTTTAACAAACATATTAACAATTGTTTAGAAGACAAAGACTTAAATCAACACTTAATCGCATAGTTAGACTAAGAGGTTCCCGTAGAGTACAACGGACGTGAGGAGTGCTAATACCTTCCCCTTGCGTAACCGACTCCCGAACTTAGAATTTTGTTTCATTGACCATTTCTTATCCTTCCTTTAGGTTGTATCTATATCTCCCTTTTCTTTAATTAGAATAAATAGAATTAGGTGGCGACTCTGTTGTTTTCTTTCCGCGTCCATCGCGAGGATCGTATTTTTCAAGGTACAACAACTTGGCGACTTTGCTGAGGACAGTCTTATGCATAAGAGAGTCGATACTAGCTTAGATTAGCTTTTTGTGTTTATTTGTTGATCTTTTCTTTTTGTCTTCTCTATGTTTGTTATTTATGTTTGTTAAGTTGGTCTTTCTCTTACTGCTTATTATACTTGTCTGTGGGATCTTGGGGTTACTTTGCAAGTAAAAAATGAGTTATGGAAAAAGAAGAGGGAATACCTAGGTTAGAATTTGGTAGTTATTAGTGTTAGTATCCAAGGACTCGCTCCTTTCTCCCCCAGATAGTTAGACTTTTCGTAGATCTTGTCGCAACACAACTAGCTTGTCGCGTGACTGGATTCATGAAAGGGTTGTGATTCTGGGACCCCCTAGAACCTGTTTCAATTTTTGGTAGTTATGTAATGTTAGGCTCCGAGGGCTCACCCCTTTGTCAGCCTAGCATGATAACTCCACTCAAGGTAGACCTTATCGTTATTATCGTCACAATGAAGCTAGCCTGCGGCGGGGCGTTGATACAATAAACGTTTGTGACCTTGAGTTTCCTATACCATCACCGTAGAAAATATCCTGTTAGTGGGTTTTATGGGTAGAGACTGTAGAACAAATCTCTTACAGCCTACCATTTAGGAAGTTTTGAGCTTTCCCCTTTCGAATATGTTTGTGCTTGTGACCCTAAGCATCCTTGCATTGTATCCCATTGCATACCATTGCATTTGCATTGCATATCATTTTCTTTCGTCAGAGTAAGCTCATCCTCGTCCTGTGTCCATAACCCGTAGTTGATTTCCCGACACCTACATTAGACTTGAAGTAGTTCTTGGTTGATCATGGACCCTGAAGGACAAAAGCAGACTACGTCAAGGGACAAATTTGACAAGGAGAGGGGATAATTTTCAACAGGATGTCGTAACTGAATATGTCTCTCCACCTCAAAGGAACAACTTTATTCAACCTCAGCCTGCAAGAACCCCAGTTGGGGCACCTGTTATTCAAGAGCATACCATTATTCGGGATGGAAAATCCTTACCTCCAGATGTTGTTGAGTACCAAAGCTTTGGGTACTCTGAGCCGAATTCCCAAGGGGAAATCCCAGTGAGAAAGACCAAGGGACCAGACGTTGCTGAGATGACTGAGAAATGTCGAATGCTGAACGAAAGACTCAAAGTTGTAGAGGGGCAGAATGCGTTTGACCTGGATGCTTTAAACATGTGCTTAGTTCCTGGTTTGGTTACACCTCCGAAATTTGAAACCCCTAATTTTCAGAAGTACAAAGGGGATAGTTGTCCAAAGCATCACTTGGTGATGTTCTGTCGAAAAATGACCGCGTAT
The DNA here is from genome assembly GCA_963966055.1 of Lathyrus aphaca. Classification (NCBI taxonomy): domain Eukaryota; kingdom Viridiplantae; phylum Streptophyta; class Magnoliopsida; order Fabales; family Fabaceae; genus Lathyrus; species Lathyrus aphaca. Next base: position 327,436,595 of record OZ014520.1, on the reverse strand, counting down.
GCTTTTGACGATAAGTTGATGATTCACTGCTTCCAAGACAGAATGAGTGGGGCACCGTTGAATTTGTACATGGATTTGGAAAGAAGTCATATTCAGTCATGGTTGGACCTAGCCAATTCTTTTGTGAAGCAATACTATAAACACCCCAAATTTGCCCTCACCCATTCACACCATGGCTTGTAATCTTTTCATATGCATAAAGTCAATCATAGCACCTCATATTGCATATTTGCTTCACTACATTGATTCAAAGTCATCTGCATCTAGGGTTTGTGATCTGAGCTCTCCCTGAGCCATTTGAGCCACTCCAAAGGTCTTCAATCACTTCAAAGGGGTCCATGTATGTTCAAACATCATATCATATCCTCACCAAGTCAAGAAAGTCAAAGAATCACAAGAACTGAGAAAGGCATGGAAGTAGAGCCAGGTTTAACTGCACAGATGACCTAAAATTAGGGTTTTGGTTTCAAAGGCCATAACTCCAATTTTTTTGGTCATTCTTGTTTCTATTGGTCTCTATATGATATGAGGATCATGCATATCAATTTTCATGAAGAAATTCCACGGGGAAGGCATCTGATCAAGGGATGACTTCTTGAGCAAGTCAGTGCAAAATCAGGGCATCTGAGGCCCCCAATGACCCAACCAAAGGGTGTCCTCCATCATTTTGAATGTGTATGATCTTTATTTGATCATAGAAGATGTTAGAAGTTCACAAAATTGAAGAATTTCAAGTCATTTGCAAAGTTGCCTTTTTGGGAAAGTGACTTGTAATGAAAACTTGCCATTTTGGGAAAGTTTTTCAACCTCCTCTTTTTGATTCAAAAATGCCTCAAATGAGAAAACTTTGGTCATGAAAGTTGTAGATTGTATCATTCCCTTTTCAAAAAGTACAAGAACTCATTCTAATTCATTTTGGATCAAAAGTTATGGCCTTACAAAGTTGGATAAAATCATTGAAATTTCACTTTTGTACCAAAGAGGCAAAGTTGCAAAACCTCATGCCAAGCCTTTATGTGATCTCTAATTGACTTCTATGCATTACACAAACATGAACCATGACCTAAAAATCAGAATGCACCAAAGAACCTCCCATTTTCATGACCTATGATTCAAGTAATCACAAAAGGGCAAAACTTGGTGAAATTTGCATAACATCACATAAACCCTAATCCACTTGCAAGTTGGCCTCAAAATCATTTCCATGGTCTGCCTTGATTCAAGCTGCAACAGACATGCTTTTGTTCTAGCCCTAAAACAGCCCATACCTTATAGTACACCTAGACTTGACTTTTTGCAAAAGGGGCCATACCAATCATGCTGTGCCACCAACAACTCTCTGCCCTATCACAACTTGATATGTGGACTAAAAGAGACTCAAAACACACAACAAGCCAGCCTGAATCCACAACATTGCTAGAGTTCACAAAAATCCTCCATCTTGCATTTTCTATCGAATCCCACAACTCAGCCATTCATTCCCCAAATTTCTTCCACCATTCATCTCAAAATACTCCACTGATCATCCCTGACCCATCAAAGCAGCCCAAAACCACCATAAACAGAAATACGATTCTTACCACCCCTGAACTGGAAGCTTCAAAATCCTCCATATAAACTCATTCCAAGCTTACCAGAAGCTTCAAGGAGTCCATTAGAGTGGAGAAGCACAAGGCAGAAGGTCAGAAAGCCCAGGATTCGAAAGCTCAATCTCAGGTAACATGATGAACAAATTTTCCAGAACTTTTATTTCTTGTTAAAATATTGTTCTATGTGTTGCCCTGATCATGGGGATGTATTTATTTTTGAAAATGAGCCAGAAACAAGCATTTTGTGGTGCTCTGAAACTTTTCCCATAGAATTTATTTTCTTCGATTCTCACTGTGTGGTTAAGATAAATTGTTTTTGGCCCTGGATTCTTGTTACCCAATGTTAGGGGTATGATTCTGGAGTTTTGGAAGTCTTGGGGGTGTGTTTTGGGTGTTTCAGAAGAGGGAGCTGACCGGAGAAGACGACTGGAGCTTATCTCCGGTCGCTTGAGGTTAATTAGGGCTAAGCATGTTTAGTTAGCAACTTTGAATAATAGCCTTAGGATCCTGCTTCCCGCGTACGCTTGAATGGTTCAGATGATCCACTTAAACCCTAATCAGCATTTAATTAACCTAACCTAAGTTTAATTAATTATAAAACAAAATTATCCAGGTTTGAACTTGGGCCATTGGATGTGGCGCCAAGTCAACACCTCCTAGCCCAGACTAAATCTGATCCTTTCATTTTGCATACTTCTCCTTTTATTTTATTTTATTTTCATTTTTATTGCATTTATTTACACGAATTATTTAAAATAGCAAAAATAGTTAAAAAATTCTGAAATTTTTTGTCAAACCTTTTATTAATTTTCAGAACCCAAAAATATTTTTATTTTTATTTTTTGCATTAAAAATTATTTTTAAATCATTTAAATGTTTATTTTTAATTAGTTAATGAAAATTAATTAATTAAACATACATTTAGGTATTTAAAAATCACAAAAAAATTCACATTGCACTTCAAAACATTTAGAAACATTATCAAACTCTCAAACCAAATTTCTTTTTTGTTCTTGATGCATTTTGACAATTTTTGTTGGAATTAAATTCATTTTAAGGCAATATTTTGGTTCAAACTTTGAAAAATCCATTCTGCCTAACCCTTGAGAGTTTGATGATGTTTCTTCTTGCATTGCATCCTCCATAGCATGTAGTTTATAGGATTAAATTGGTTTGAACTTATCTTACATTTTCAATTTGTTTAGCATTTTTCATTGTGAGGTACCTTGAAACCCTAGTTGACTTAGAAAATTCATAACTTGCACTAGGATAAGAGTTAGATCCCCTCCTTTGGGCAGTGAACTTGTGTACGGTTAGGGTTCCTTTGATCCCATTTTCAATTTTTTTTGTCATGTCATTTGCTTCTGGTTTTGGATTTTTGCATTGTATGTTGTATGTAAACCCTAATTTGTGCCTTCCTTTGCATCCATCCCTCATTTGCTTGCATTCAATGACTTGCCATGACATTTTGTGCATCCACATGATTCATAATACATCTTAGGACATATTAGAATCATGTTTGATCATTGCATCTTTCATTTGCCATGTTATATGTCCATTCCATTTCATAAACTTTCATGAATCTTTATGGATCAAAGCATGCCTCATTTGCATCCTTATGTTTGTTTGATCATTCTCATCTCTTGTCATGTGTTTGCATCATCTCTTAGCATCATTGAAATCATGTTAATGCTTCTGACTTTGGTTTTCGTCATGACATTTCATCTCATTTGCATTTCATCTCATTTCTTTTGCTAACCTTTTCAGGTGGTAAGTAATTTGAGAAGTGAATTTGCCTTCACTTCTCACAATCTCTTCTCATCTCTCTTGCATCATTGCTGCATTTTATCATTGTATTAGAGTGAGCTTGCTCATTCATGTTCATCTCTTACATTCTTTCTTCAGGCAACTTGTCTTCTTAAGTGAAGCAAGTTGTCTTGCTTCTCTTTGCTTCTTCCTCCTTTCATCTGCTTCTCTCCTTGGTGGTTCTTTGAAGATATTTCTCTCTTAAGCCTTATAAACCCTAGGATCTCCAAGTATGATGACAATTAGGGTTTTGATTAGTCCCCCATTTAGACTTTACCTTTGTGTCATCTTTGAGTCTTCTTTTCTCATCTCATAATCAAGGACTAAACCCTAAAGGTTTTAAGGCTTTGTGGTTAAGCTTATGCCTACATCCTTCTATTAGGATGGAGTGTATAACTTTAATCCTAAGTGTTAAACCCTTAATGTATTTAAATCCTTTAATCAACTCATCTAATAATCATCAAGACATCAAGCTTGTAACTTGGGCCTTGCATTAGGGTTCTAATTCTTCCTTAATTGGTTAAGAAGGACTAACCCTAGTGTTAATGGACAAGTCCCCCTCAAGTTGTCTTACAAACCCTAAAAATCATTTCTTCATCTTATCATTAACTAAAACCCACTTTAATAAAGGTTTTGTTTTGTCATGAGGTTAATCCCTAATCATGGATTAAGTTGAGAAGTCTTTCTCAGCTTAAATGCTCTCATCTATTATCCTTCTATTAGGATGGTATAATGAGTCCATTAAATCCTTAATTATGGCTTAAACTCATTACTTAACACTAAACAAAAACAACAAAAACATCTAAATAAATACAAGTAGGTTAATGATCTTAATCCTACATCATGGTGATTAAGTGTGGGGTGCTTACTTCATACTTAAGGCATTCTCATTACCCCTAATCAGAGGGAGGATGTGATGAGTTTACTAACCTTTGGTTTAGGCTTAAGCTCATTAACTTATGACAAACTCCAAAGAAGCAATAAAAGATTGAAAACACCAAAAACAAACAATAATCGTCTCCTCCGGGATTCTTTTCTCATCTCATTCACTCACAAACGAGAACTTGCTTCTTCCGTCTAATGCAAGACAGTTTGCACCTGAGCCAGACAGGTCATACACTTGAGCATAGACAAGTAAGCAGTTCATCAAGTCAATTCATCTTTCAGTCTCTTTGAGTCGAACTACGGTGTTCTGACTTCCTCATTGCACGAGAGGATACGTAGGCATAACTTAACAGTTATCGAACAAAAAATCTCTGTATATTCCCCCTCTTCCAGCATCATTCTTTAAGCCTCATAGTCTTGAGCTTCTTATTCTTGTTCTTACACTGACACTTCTCTCATGCACTTCACATTCTTTTTACACTGACACTCACATTCTTTTCCAGCTTTGATACACAAATTGCACTGACACTACCCCTTTAAAACACAAATCTTTTAAGCGTGGATCCCGTCGAGTACGGCGGACAATCTGGGTGCTAATACCTTCCCAGGTTGTAACCAACCCCCTTTCTCAGTCTCTCTGGTTCGCGACTGTCTTATCCATATCTTCTTAGGTTTATGCAGCATTACCTTTCCTTCAGGGATAAAAATTCCTAGCTGGCGACTCTTTTCATTCTTTCCCTTTCGCCGACCGTTCGCGTCTGTACCCCTCTTGGCCCTGTGTCATTTGGTGGGAGCGACAGCTTGGCGACTCTGCTGGGGACCCTTATACTGTAACCAGGGCTTCTGGTTCTTTCTGTGGGTTCCTCCTAGCGCTTGTTTGTTTTGCGTTTACTGGGGTGTTATGTGCTATATGTGTTTATGTGCTTTATTTATTGCTTTATGTACAACTTTATTTATTGCTTTCTTTTATAGTTTTTCATATGTCATACTGTCATACTGCCATTTTTGCTGGATCTGGTTTCTGTTTTGGTGGGTGGGGTTTCATTAAGAGTTTAAGGTCCTATACCTGGGACCTGAGTGACACCTAGGCTAGAGTGGTTCATGTTCTTTCCCATTCCATTTCGGTCTAGTGCGGGAATATGAAACATGGTTCAGATGTGGGTTTCTTCTTGAGAACTCTGTGCTACAGATTTCCTATAGTGCTAGGGCTATCTGGGAAGCCTGCTAAGTCTGGATGACCTTTATTATGACCTTCAGAAACTGAGGTGAATTAGAGGAGGATCTTTTATGGTTATTGTAAACACTGTACTTCCGAATGGGAGTGTTTACACTTCTCATAACTGATCCAAGTCCGAGGATCCTTGTTTTAGAACACTACCTGTGAGGGGGTTGGGCTGTTTGTAGGTTTGCAGGTACCATTGGCCACATCATACCCTGATACTTGTTTTTATTAAGAGTACCTCATTTTGGACAGTTCTTGTGATTTAACCCTGGACATGTGACTCTTTATTTGAGTCCCCCACCTTGGTTACTGGATTTCTGAACCTCCATTTGGACCTCTTGAACATACAGGGGCCTTATATCAAGACAGATAATCAGATCCAGCTTGATCACAAACCCTTGCATATCATTTGCATACTCATCATTTGCATCATTTAACATTTGTTTATTTGTTTTTCAGGGTTATCCACATTATATCTGGCTTGGTTTTGACCCCTTCATCTGCATAGACCTCTGTTTCATCAGCTATCTGCTTCAGCTATTCTCTTCAGTTGTTTGCTTCAGTTATCTTCATCATCACCAACATCAGCCTATCAGTGGCCCATCTCCAGTACCAGTCTTAATCTTCATCAGCACTTGTCTTCAGCTCTTCATCAGCAGTCATGGCTCCCAGGAAGAGCAACATATCATACCATTTCTTTGAGCCTGTGTTGACTGGCATCAGGCAAGTCTAGTCACTTATCACTCCTGACCACATCCCATTATTCAGAGAGCATTATGGAGGTATCCTGGATATGGTTATGGACCTGGACCCTTCTCAGAGGAGCATGATCCACACATGCTTACAGTTTTATGACCCTCCCTTGAGATGCTTCACATTCCCAGACTTTCAGCTAGGACCTCTGCTGGAGGAGTTTTCATCATTGATTGGAGTACCTGTCAGGGGTGGAATCCCCTTCAACCCAGAGATGACTTTTCCCAGCAGTGGAGAAGTAGCAAAGACACTATACTTGGAGCCTGCCTTGATTGAGCAAAGCATGACAACAAAGGCTGGAATCCCTGGTTTGCACTTAGATTTCTTGATTTCTCAAGCCATCCTGAAGGCCTCTTTGGGAGAATGGAGGGAAGTCTGTGCATTGTTATCCCTCAGCATATATGGGGTTGTACTGTTTGCAGATGAGCCCAATTTTATCAGCAAGAATGCCATTCATCTTTTCCTTTTGAGGAACCCAGTACCCACATTGCTGGGAGATTTCTATTACTCCATTCATCAGAGGAATGAGAAACAAAGGGGGGAGTTGGTGATATGTTGTGCTCCTTTGTTTCATACCTGGCTGCTCAGACACCTACCTAAGACAGATGCCTTCCTGAATCCTCACCAACATAAGAATTGGGCTAAGAGGCTCATTGCTCTGACTTCAGATGACATCAGATGGTGTACCCAGAGCACCAAAGGCAGAGGCATCATTGCCAGCTGTGGGCAATACCCAAATGTACCTCTGATAGGAGTAAAGGGTTGCATCAACTACAATCCTTTGCTGTTTAGGAGACAACTAGGCTATGCTTTGATTCACCCTCCTAGAATGCAAGACTTAGCTGAGACCCTGTATTGTGAGATAAAGCCTAATCTAGCTGCTGTCAGGCAGGCATCCTGGGCTTGGGACAACATCCAGACAAAAGGGATGGCTATTCTTGGAAGGTGCAATAATGTCGCTTCAGCTCAGTACTATGATTGGTCTCATGCTCGAGCTCAGATTACTGGAATGCCTTTCACCATTGAGGACACACCTGAACCATCTACAGCTCAGCCAGCAGCAACTGTCAGCCTGAAAGAATTTGAGAAGCTGAAGGAAAGAAATGAGAATCTGTCTCAAGATCTGAAGAAGACCCTTTGGGAAAGGAGTGATTGTCGTCTGGACATTGAGAGGTTGGAAAAGCTTAAGGTGGAGCATCTGGACAAGATTGGGAAAACAGAGGACTACATCAAGAAGGCAAGGGCTGGGGAGAAAATATTGAAGAATGCCTGTAAAAAGGCCAAGTTCCAGCAGGCTAGGACTGAGCTTTATCTGCAGGAAAGTCAGGCTAGGTGGGTCAGGATCACTGAAGCCCAGACACAAGAAGATAAGAGGACTCAAGCCAGGATTGAGCAGTTAGAGGCCAATGAAAAGAAGCAACAGGAAGCTTTGTTAGCAGCCCAGAAGGAGATTTCAGAGTTGAAGCTTAGGGCTGGGTTGAAGAGATCAAAGGACCAGGACAAGCACAAGAAGCTGGCCACTGCCATTGCCACCAGGAATCTCCTCATCAGGAACATCACAGAGCATCCAGCTGGTCCAGTGACTGAGGCACGTCTGAAGGAGGTTAAGGAGGATGAGTTTGGACTTGATGTCTGACCTTTTGATTGTTGTTGTTTTCATTTGATGTACTTTTCTTTTGTGTTGTATTTTGACCCTCCAAGGGCATATGTTGTAAGACAAACTATGTATGATTCACCATTTGTAATATATTTTAGTTTGTTTCCATTGCGGGGTTTCCTTTTTCTTTCCAACAACATCAAAAGCATCTTCCTCGGGGTCTGGAAAGGTCAAAACCAAGAACCAAGCCGGATACCTTGGAAAACAAATAAGCATACTGCATTGCATACTAACTTTTGTTTTATTTTGTAGGTTTTGTCATTATTTTGTTTGTTTCTAACTCTGTTGTGCTTCAGGAAATATTGCTCGCCGCCGGGTGTTCCCTCTCAACCGTGCGCACCGGTACCCTACTCGCAACAACCTTCCTGGTATCCAAATGGATCAAGTACAGCAAGACCTGACTGAGGTCAGAACCCAGATGTCTAATGAAAGAGTGGATATGAGGAACCAAATGGCTCAATTCATGACTGTAATGACTGGCTTGGCCCAGAGTCAGGAAAGGCTAAGGGCATTGGTAGAAAGACAAAACCCCGAGGAACCTCATCCTGGGACTGGAGGGACTAGTAATAATGAGGGAGGTCAGCCTCATGTTAACCCACCAGTATTTGGACCCCATCTAGATCCGGAAGTCAATATCCCAAGGAATGTACACGGCAACACTACTGCAGGCAGGATCTTGCAAGAAGATCCTCAAGAGGAGCAGTTTACTGTAATGGGAGCTGGAGACGAGGTTTATGATAGGAGGTTTAATGAAATTGCTGAGAAGTTGAGATCTCTGGAGTCTCAAAATTCCCTAGGCTTCGATGTAATGGATATGGGGTTAGTGGATGGGGTAAGGATCCCTCACAAGTTTAAACCCCTGTGCTTCGAGAAATACAATGGAACTTCCTGTCCACGAACTCACCTGCAGTCTTTTCTGGGAAGACTTAAAGCATATACTATGGATGAGAAGCTGTGGATGTTCTACTTTGAAGACAGTTTGACTGGAGCTTCAAGAGAGTGGTATTCACACTTGACCAGAGCTACAATCAGATGCTGGAAGGACCTAGCTGAAGCCTTCATTAGGCAGTACCAATACAATCTGGACATGGCCCCTAACAGGACCCTTCTAATGGGAATGTCTCAATCCTCCAGAGAAAGTTTCAGGGAATATGCCCAAAGGTGGAGACAGCTTGCTGCTGCTGTCCAACCACCCATGTCGGAAAGAGAAATGGCCGACATGTTCATGAATACTCTGCAAGGAACATATATTGATAGGCTAGCTGCCTTTTCTTCCACCAGTTTTGCTGACGTAGTTATAGCTGGGGAAAGGATTGAAAGCCTTTTGAAGATGGGTAAAATTTCTGATAATGGTGCAAGTTCATCCTAATCCCAGGAAGCCTTTCGTGGGACCCCGAAGGACCAATGAGACAAATGCCATTCATGCCAGCAGGGGCAGACCTCAGTATGTTCACAGATCAGTGGCAGCTGTTACTATTCCAGCTCTGATTCCTCAGCAACCAGCATATCAACAACCACAACAACCACATTATCAACAGCAAGCCCAGTACCCGCCACAGAGGACCTACAACAACAACAATAGCAATCAACAACAACGACCCTTTCAACAAAGACTGTCACAGGCAAACAGGGTGATTGACCCTATCCCTATGCCTTATGCTGCCTTATTGCCACAACTCCTGAAGCTCAACTTGGTTGAGTTAAGGACATTAGCACCACCAGATCCCTCCAATCTCCCAAGGAACTATGATGTCAACGCCAGATGTGATTTCCACTCCAATGCACCTGGACACAATACAGAAAAATGCAGGGCTTTGCAAATGAAAGTCCAAGATCTGGTGGATTCTAAAGCCCTTAACTTTGCACCCCCTCCGAATGTCAACAAGAATCCTATGCCTAACCATGGTGGGCCGAGGATTAATGCCATTGAGGAAGACAAGCACTCTACCTTGATCACCAGTGTTGCACAAATTCGGACACCTCTGGTCGAAATTAAAGCTCAGCTTCTAGAGTGCCAGGTGTTTCCCGGGTGTGAACTCAGTTGTGGGTATTGCAACATTGCAGTTAACGGGTGTGATAATTTGAGAAGCGGCATAGATGGTCTTATCAAAGATGGTATACTTCAGATCTCAACAACGGCACCTACAAATCCAGCAATTCCTTTGACAACAATTCCTGATTCTTCTACAACAGCAGCAACAATCATTCCTACTGATTCATCAATATCATCAGCAATGGCTCCATCCATCACTTCAACAAATCAAATGTCAACAACC